>MQTX01000107.1:822339-1015572 GCA_009735665.1 Angiostrongylus cantonensis
TCCCGACCTAAATAGACATAACTGGAGCATTCGGAGATATTCGTTCCGTTGAGCGTGAACGGGGCATTCAAGACCAATTCGTTCTTCATGAACATCGTTTTTATGAAATTTAGTCGAAGACCAATCTTTCCACAGGCTTTGTCAAAGCCGGCAAGCATACGTTCCGCTTGGCTAATATTTGGTGTTATAAGGACGATGTCATCAGCAAAGCGAAGGTAGTGTATCTGTCGACCAACGATGCCACAAGAGATCAGGTATATCGTACCTGACCTCATCATGCAGCCACCGTCTCTGCCATAGGGGCAGATTACGCAATTTTGTGTTTCACATAGACGGTCATATTGGCGGTTACGAACTAACTAACGACAAAGAGTATTCGGTGGTGTTTCAATTATCGCCTCTTTGTATGTGAAGGGTGGAAAGAAAGGCAATAAACCAGGATGTTTTTGTTATTTGGTTTTCGGTACCACTTTGTCATGTAACCGCTACTCGATAAGTTAATTTGGACGTTTAAAAACGGGGGCCAGTCGTCCTTCGGTTTCTCCCGGGTGAACCTGATGTACTCTGACTGCTCGTTCAATAATTCAAAGCATTTGCCCATCTCCTCTTGTGTAGAGAAGACAACAAAACAATCATCTATAAATCTGCAGTGCAGAGTAGCGGCCGGAGACCGAGAACGTGGGCTTCCGATCTAGACAATCTTTCTGTTTGTGCCGTTGAAGTGTTTGGCCTAATAAATTGTATAGCAGTATAGCCTTCCAGGCTCTGAAGAAGGCGATACTGCCGAAACGTCAGCTACTGTTGTATTGTATTGTGTGTTTTTCTATGGAAGTAAATGTATGCTGTATAACAACCTCGCAATTATTGAACAAGAAAACTACGCATTCATATTCCATTGCCGAGGTTAATAGAAAGTCGAACCTGGAAATTGGCAAAAGGGTTCACATTTTCTTTGAAGCTGCAGGTTATACAAAATCCTCGCAAAACTGCGTTTTACTTCATACTTGTTATTTGAACGACCAGTCTTCACTGGTTGTGCTGGCCCCAGCATAATCACCATTTTTCGGAGATTTGCTGGTTAAGCCATTGTGGTTTTCTGGACTTGTTAGGTCAGTTTGACCAGTCTGCTCCAGGTCTTTACCACCACAAGCAGTCGCAGTCTTTGTGGATCAGATGGAGATTTACTACCATGCGACTTTGATACCAGGACGGTGGTAAAGCCTTGTATTGGTATACTCTTAGCTAGGCCTCCTGGTGGTAATTCCGGACTCCTTCTCAGCTTGGGAGACTCTGCCGGAGAAACGAATTTCCCGCCGTACATCGCAGTCCGACACCCAGGAACACCTCTCAACCACGATGAGTCTGTGAGCCTCTGGGAGAAAATTGTCCTATAGAGGACTAACAAAAGACGGCACACGCTATTTAGACGATAGGATTCTTGTCATTTGTGAAAAAGATTGCAACACCTAATGTCAACAACCTTGCCTATGTTTTTTAATTTATTGCAGATCATACTGGCGCAATTGAGATCCTAACACTTTGTTTGGTTTTCCTTGCTAGCTTTACACGGCAGTCAAAAGAAGATTGATTCGAAATGGGGATGAAAACTGTCCTATTAAGTTCTTGTCGAAAAGACACTTTAACTAAGAAAACTTGGCATTTTTTATTCATCCGACAATTTCGAAAATTTCATTCGACAAGCAAGATCGTGATAGATGCGAGATCCAAAGAACGGTGGACCTCAACTTGGAAACAACCACGTCTTCCTAAGTAGAAGATGACACATCACGATATTTCCGCAGTGTCACCATAATGTGCTGGATCCGTCACATTCTTCAAGATCAAAAGCTTTCCTTAAATCGGTAAAATTAAGACAGAACGGTCTCTTCTACCCGCGCAATACTTCATTGAGTGTTCTTATTCTTAACAAAGGAAAGTGCTCACTCATTTGAGCTCGTTACCATTGCTCTTCATCAGTAGGCGAAGAGCATAGAAGAAACGGTGAGTACTTGAAAAAAGGTGCTTCACAAGCGTTTAAAATCTATACTACGTGTTTTTTCCCAAAAGAACGAGCGTTTTCATAGCACCAAAACGTTTTCATGTACAGACGTTCTTACAAAGCATAGAGAGAACATTGCCCTTCAAGTCACTACTGAGGCATTTTCTAACATGACCTTATCAAGTAACATTTTGGTGACATACATAAACTAAGAACAATATCGAAAAATATTATATTAACTTTTTATTTACTACTTAACACAATTTTTAAGGCAAAGTATTGTGTGAAATGCAACCACAATAATGCGGAGATGTTGGCAAAACTCCAGATCACATGTGTATGCGATGGGGATCGAACACGCTATTACCCTTTCCAAAGGATAATGCGTTCACCACCACACCATGCGAGTCCTACGTTTCGCCTTTCTCTCAGCTAATATTTTATCTAGGGAAGCGGATAGCACAGTGGTGGTGATGTTTGTCATCACGAGCATGGTCCTAGTTCGATTCCGCTCCAAATCAACCAAGTCCTAATTTGCCCTAATGGAAGAGACGGTGATTGCATGAGCTCAGGTACAGTTTATCTGATCTCATGTAAGGCGTGCGGAGACGAATACATTGGCGAAACGGGTAGACCCTTCTGTGTCCGCATAAAAGAACACCTAGTCGGCAAAGTAAACCAAATACCCCACTAGGCACGCATAGGACCCAGAGACATGAGCAAGAGGACTTTGAAGTTCGCGTCACGATCCTCGCACAGGAGACGAAAACACAAGCGCGCAAAACACTGGAGGCGTTCTGGATTAATTCCAGAAATCCGAAAATGAACCGCAGGGAAGAATACCTCGTTATCACGCATGATATTGGGCAGTATATAAGCCTATTATTTTGAGGGGAAGGGCACATTACGATCCCATGTGAGTTCTGTGCGGTTGGTCTCCACTAGACATACTCAGTGGAAGCCTCATAGAAAGCGGTGGGTGCGCAAAGTTGTGTTCATTGTGGTTGAAATCTTGGTTTAGCGTTTTCTTTGTTTGGTTATGGAGGCGTTTGACCGAGTAGATTGCTGTCAACTTGACCTTTCCAGGCTCTGAAGAAGGCGAAGTTCGCCGAAACGTCAGCTTATTTGTGAATAAAGAATAATAATAACACCTCGCGTTTGCTCAACAAGAATACAAAGAATTACTCAACCAAGTCCGTCATCCCTTCGGGATTGGGAAATTAGTACCGAACTTGTTCGGAAAAAAACAATTCTTTGCAATTCAGTTGGTTGGGAGCGCTCCATCCCAGCTATCTCAAGACTTAAGGGAGAATCGAGTCGACGAGCATTCTACGACACTCAAGGTGGAGTGAAAATCCTTAAGCACCAACCGAAACCACACGGGGAAGTTGCAAGATGTTTGTGGATAATGGGTGCCGAATCGGTTCTAAGAAGTGCTGAGATTTGCACAGTAGACGTGAAGACGAGTCATATAAAATTTAAAAGGTATTCTATCTACCAGTGATATCAGCAATCACTCGTCAACAGGGTTGACCTAGGAAGTACAAATCGGGCAATACTTCAGACGAACGTCGTCCAGAATTCGCAGGTACCGTGCTTGAACTTTTGCCTCATGCCGTTACTAACCTTGCTATACGTTAATCCACTGCTTTCGCAATGCCGTTGCCCGTCTGTTATTATTGTGTGTTTATTTATTAGTATTGTATATTGTTTACTAAAGAGTAGTGCGCATACTGGTGGAGAGCTTAGTAATTGAACTATGCCATGGGAGGTGAGCAAGCAAACATGTAAAGACTATGGCAGCGTCTATGTTAACAGAAAGGAAAATACTATTTCTATCCTGGAATTGGCGTGACTTCTTTGCAGCCAACGTATTGTACGAATGTTAACACCCAAAAAAAGTAGAAACTCTCTTTGCCATTGGTTTGATGAAATGTTATGAGGTTATAGACATTGTTCATTCTGCTGCAGGGCAAAACCTAAGCCAGCTGATGATGAAACGTGATACGAAAAAAATCATAGAGGTATGTTAAAAAGACAAAATATTTGCTGTTAATGACAAGCATAGTTATCATACGAAAGGTAACGATATTTGGAAAATATGGAAAAATAGTAACCATTATGGATTCGGGTATAGTATGTATAGAAGATTTGTGTTTGTGTTCAACATTGCAATGTAAATGTACCGGCGGAAGTATTTATATTCCTTCTCATTTACAGTTTATCGATAGCGTTATAAGTAAAGGCATAAGTTAGAGCTTTGCTGCTTACCTAAACACCACTGCTTAACTACCACTCTACCCGAAAAGCTGCGAAACATTAGAACCTGCACCTAATCAAGCCTTGGTAAACAAAGTGTTTTGCTCATCGCATACCATCCTATTTATGCTCTTTGACTGAGGTAGACCCACCTAGCATATTAAATATAGTTGAGTACTATCTCATCTTTACTATGAAATAAAGCTTTTCCATGAAGCTTTTATCATACCTATAGAAAAATATTTCCGACTTGGTTACATTATGGCGTCGAAACTAGTCACTGTTTTACTGCACAGCATAGTGAAGGAGCCAGCCGAGATGGAAATAGCCCAAAAATTGATGCCAAGCTTTTAGGTGGCAATCGGCATCAAAATTAAGCAATCTTTTCGTTGATGACGCTATCAACTTTTCGACTGCTAAACTGAAGCAATGGCGGCGGCGAAAGAGCTCAAAAATGGAGGAGAAAGGAGAGGACCACCTATCAATCGATGTAAAAGACTAGTTCACTAAAAATGTTACCATGATAAATAAATTTAAAAGCAGATTTCATGACCAAAAAAAAAACGTCCTACTTGACAGATTATCTAGCCACTGTCTTATTTTTTCACCCGTCCATGAACAAAATGACGATTGCAAAGTGGAGTGTCACCGGGGAATTTTTGGTGTAGAAACACTTTGATTAGCGAAAAATTCAAGGCGATTGTATTGGCAGTGTTCAAGGCTTAAATCAAGGAATTTTAGTAGAGTGTAAACTGTATCTGTAATTGGCCATGGTGACGAAATCATATCCGGCAGCAGAAAACAATAATATTGGCTTCAGTGGAGATGAAAGGACTGCCTTCCAGTAAACGCTTCTCCACAGGAAATATGGGGAAATCATACTACTTGATACTTGAGTCCCACTCGTAACACCAGGGCTCTGAAGAAGGCGAAATCGCCGAAACATCAGCCATCGACCAACAACAACAAAAACGACAATGAAGACATATACCAACCTCGCACCAGCTAAAGAAAATCAGTTTATAAGGTCATAAATAAATATATTAACCATATATGTCGAGGTTTATAGAAAGTCGTTCTTTTGAGTTAACAACCTGAACCGTTTGTTTACGATTGAGAAGATGTGGACCAGCACCCACACTGACATTCTTCGCCCTCTACGCGCTGACATCAAGCTATAACGAACACCTATTCGAAGCGTCCGAAGTTGACTTGAAGAAGATGCGCGGGAAAACCACAAATTTTTTTAAGAATACCATTGCAGAATTTGACTTTAAGAGTGGACTCAAAAAAAACATTACATTGGAACCCAAGGATTAAAACGGAGCGCGGAGGATGAACGGCTGTCTGACTTTATTATGACGACCAAGAACCATTCATGGCAACTATCAATTCCAGAAGCTCCACCCTCAACGCTGCACGTGGGAGTCTTCCAGTGAAGAGTACCACAACGAAATAAACAACATAATAGTAAATGGAAGGTTTTGCCTTACCGATGTCGCTGTTGCCACAAAATTCTACACGGGATCAGAACATCGTGCAGGATTTCATGCCCCGCGGAAAGCAGAGAAAGTCGCTGAATTTAAAAGCGAAGTTGCACGACCACCACAAACAGGGTTCTGTTTAGTTCATTTGGCGGCTGTTGGGAAGTTTCCGCACTCGATGACATCGAGGAGGAATACGATCGGCTCATTGAACATCTTCACGTTAGCGCTATGAAAACCGAGATTTCGAAAGTCACCTAGAGACGTCTGTCTCCAGAAACGAGCCGATACTCCAACGTGGAATCGTAGCAGCTGCAAGGAATCTCCAACTCACGTCCGAACTTGTAAAGCAATTCAGATAGGCAATTGAAGATATTAAAGAGGGAATAGCAACAGTTACGGTCGAAGTTGCAGAGGTTGGGAAAAGCATTTGCCAAGCCCACCTAAGCTTCGCCAATTATAAAACCACGATGATTGCACTCCGACACCCAGGCAGACAGTTACAGCATCCAAAAAGGCAATAGGGAAAATCATTCGCGGTTTCTACTCTGATCTCTTCAATTGCCACGTCTTCCTGCCCTTATATAAAATGAACGAGGACGGAAATTTTGTACCACTGCTTTTTCCTCCCTAGATCCGACGTGCTACTCTTTTGCTAAATAAAAAGCCGAACAGCACCAGATCCGAAAAGAATAGGAAGCACGGGTTTGGCTATTCACCCATCAACTGGTTGAATGCAAAGCCTATGCTCAGTAGTAGACCAGCAAGATGGTGGCAGTATTCCGCTTCGATGTTATCCATAGCGAAATCCTCTCAACAGCCGATTAATGAACTAAAAAAATCCATGTTTATGGTGGCTGTGGAACTTCGTTCTCTTCTCTGGTGTCATAGAAGGCACTGAATAGGTCGCATCGTGTCATTTCGGTTAGGCTAATGACGTCGTACCTTATTCTTCTTACTTGCATGAGCAAGTCTTCTGTCGAGGACTCGGATGCAAGTGTACGTGCATTGTAGGTACAAATCTTCACCATAGTTTTCCGTGATCTTCCATTCATGCCATTTCCAGCTTCCATTGGCCCTGAGATTTTAGCACCCTCTCTGTACTCGTCCTACACAACGCTGCGAAATTGGAGGCTCTTTCGGGGTTAGGGGAATGAGGCCCGTCTCTTCTACTGTGTTTAGCATTTTGATATCCACGTATAGCTTGCTGGGCTCTGAACGTGGGGGCTGGGTATACTCACGGGTAGCTTTCCAGGCTCTCCTAGAGTGGACATGAAGCTTATTTGTTAGAGGCAACTCCTCACCGCCTCCCATGTGGTTACATTCCATTTGGTATAGATATTACCATGTAAGGAAGATTTTGAAATAAAGTCACTATGCTCGCAGAGGAATCCAAATCATCAACGCGAAAAAACTCTTGAAGCTTTCTGGATTTATTCTACAAAACTAAAGGTAAACCGCATTCAGGAGTGTATTGTAATGACACATGGCCTAGCGCCATTCCTTAGGTTGGTTGTCTGACACTTGAGCCAGGCACATTCTTAGCCCACATAATACTCTGCGTAACTGGTCTCCACCAATAAACTTGAAGGCCGACAACGAACAAAGCTGTGGGTGCTTAAAAGAAATTGTTTATTATACAAACAAAGATTTTCGAGCTGAGTCTTATTTACTAAGGTTATGGAAGTATATGGATGAGTAGACTGCATGTCAATCATATCAATTTGACCTTTGCAGGTTCTGATGAAGGCAAAACCGCGGATATGGCGCTATTATTCCGCCATAAAAAATTTTGTCGTATCGCTGTAATGTTCCCACATAGAGAAAAACAGTCGAGATGTCACCATACCACAACAATATTGATTTTAACGTTAAAAAAGTGGCAAGACAAGGCAATACCATCTCCCCAGAATTATTCACCGCCACCTCGAGAACGTCTTGCCAACATTAGAGTGGTACAACATGAGACAGAAAATCGACGATCGGCAATTGCATCATCTATGTTTTACCGGGAACATCGCTCTCATAATATAAAGCATTAACAAGCGAAGTGAATGATTGCGGGTTTTGATGAGACCTGTGGAAAGTTTGATCTTTGACTTAGTCGCACGAAGACGCTGTTCGTGAAGAATGCATTGGTTACACATGCCCTTTTCACGCCCAATGGAGTGAATATTTCCGAATGGTACAGTTACATTTGTCTAGGTCGCGAAATCAACATGATGAAACGACATAGCTCTAGAGTTGATCAGGAGAAAGAGAGCTGCTTGGTGAACTTCCAAAAGCATCGAGGATGTAGTGAAGGGAACAAAGAACACCCCAACTCCGTGCCCACCTTTTCGACTCGACCTTCCTGCGTTAACGTATGCGTCGGAGACCTTATCGCTACATGAGCAAGATAAAAGATCGCTCAGCGTTATTGAACACGTTGTCGAAAGCATCCCGTACTACGCATGTGAGGGAAGGGATCCAGAGTTCCAACCTGCATCAACAATCAAAAATCAAAGATGCTGTTCTGTACACCAAATAGTCGAAAGTAAGGTGAGCCGGACACGTAATTCACATGAACGACAACCGTTGGACAAGAGCCATTAGTGACTGGATTTTTCGAGATGTCAAACATACCGCAGGAAGACCACCGACCCGATGGTTACAGTTTTTCACGAAAAGCCTAGAAGAAATTTATGTTGCTCTAAGAGTCCCTAGAGCGAGCAGAGCAGGCTACTCTTGCACATGACATGGAAAAGTGGAAGATTTACCGGCACCCGCTCTAGTCACTCGACAATCAACGGGACAACGGAAAGTAGAGAGTACAACTAGTAGTACTTCCTCGAACTTTCCAATAGAAGCTACTAAATGAAAGAGTAAACTTTATTAGTTCAGAACCACAGTATTCGAGTTGAGAGTCACGGAAGCTTCTCGCCCTGTTCGTGCTCGTTGCCGTTGCACCGGGATGAATCGAGTACAAACATTAGAGACACGAGTGAAGTTGTTTTATTCAGCACTGCCGTTTTTTGTATCAGTCTAGATGCGCTGACGGGGCCTGATTTCACTCAAAGGTTTTCCAAAATACATAATGGTCGTTGTTCATTGCCCAACAGAAAGATTATTGGTTAATGGCCTTCCGACATCAGTTTTTTGTTTGGAACAATCGATCCTTTAGAAATCGGCTTATTGCTACCTGGCCCATAACTAAGCAAACCTTCAATTCACACTTTCATTGAACCTCGCCATGCATAATCAATGCTCTAACGATCAAGTAAAGATTGAGAAAAGATCTTGGCGGAACTGCGAAAAAAGTTTACTTGCCTGACAATGACTACAAATGACTTGCTATTTGAAATGTTTACTCATAAATGGCACCGGACTCGGTGAAATACAACCAAAGGCAGCAGACAATTTATGAGAACGAAAAAAAGGCATTTTGATACTTGAAATGTCTAAAAATACTATATCTAAAAAATGAAGCAAGTTGCATCATTCCCAATTATACAAACAAATTAGTACGGAGTTCTTTGAGAAGTTTTATCCTAAACAATAATAAAAAGATAATAACAAGAAATACGCAGTTAACATTTTAAATAACGGTTAGTCCCTATCCTTAGTTCTATGGTTAAACCCCTCTCATAGCGGTGCCTTACCCAAACCAATGTGGTCAGTGTTATCGTTTTTCACCATAATATTGTCTAGCTATATTTCTGTGGTGGAGCTAAGAAGAACAGCTAATGTGCTCATTTTTTGGAGAACCCATTTTCTCTCTCAACGAACGCAACATCTTCTCCTTTGCCTCAAACGATCCAAGCTGCTTTGGTGGCATTTCACTATCGCTGAACACCGCTTTCGGAACATATGGCACTACCGGTACCGATGCGATTGCTATGTCGGCGATGTGTTCGTCGGGTAATGACTCGTCTCGATTCTCTGCCGTCTCACCGCTCCGCTTCTTCCGACGACGTCGCTCTTTCCTAGATTTTCTCGGTGTTTCAGGATTCTCGCTGAGAAGCGGCGGCTCAATTCTGCGTACAGGTGATGACAGAGCGTTTACTTTCTGTGTAAACGCTTTCACTGCACTGGCCGATACATTTGGTTCCTCGCATATGGCCGTCTCACTATCCGGTTTCTGAACTGCGAAGACGTCATGGAGTGACTGTAGCATCGATTGGTGCGACATTCCTGAAAATCCACACAGTTGGCTTGGAGCAGGGGTACGGTATGAAGTAGCTCAGCTTATTTTACGGATTTAAAGCAAGAATTTGGTGGCAGGTGTGTAAAAGATGGTGATTTACTAATTCAAAAAATTTTGGCGTTTATTTGTGTAAATTTACCTTTGAATATTCATTAGAGAAATAGGTCAAATACGCAAAAACAATCTTTGAGCGAAAAAAATACCAGGTGATTTTGAAAACTATATTAATCCAGCCTTTTCGTATATTCCATGACATTTTTTAGTTCCTCTACACTCTTTAGAATAAAAAAAACAGCGTTCTAAAGAAAGAAAGAAAGAAAGAAAGAAGAAAGACTAAAGAACAGTTTATGGAGAGCTATGTTATTATACTTGTTGGTGGTGCAGACTCTTCAAGTCCGCTTTCACAAGTCAAATCTTTTTTGGCAGAATGGCAAGACAAATGAACTGGAATCCTTAGCTGGCTTCGAACCAGCGATTAGAGTCACCATAATTAGGTGTACGAAGCTCACCTCTGGTCAAAAGTTTTGCTCACATCTCAGCTTCCTAGTGGTTCTATTTCATATAACACCCTATTATGAAGAAATAATAGGCAGGGTAAAAGCTAAACTTGGAAAAACGTTCAAAGTAGTGAAGATAAACATTGTGAACTTGACATGATTTCTTCACCGCCAAAATATTATATTTATAGATTACACTAAGGTTCACGACCATTAGTTCCTAGCCTCACTCCAACCAGTCCTTTTATCATTTGATAGCACCAAATCGATGCCAAATTTGTCCTTGAAAAACTTTCACCTATAAGGCCTGCCGGCTGTATGAGGTGAAAAGCTTGGAGCGCTCTTGTAGAGCTATCGTTGATTCCAGAGTGAATCAAATCGACCAGCACTTATAGATACTAAAGAGGAAGTCTGCAAGTGGAACATAAGCCAAACGAAACACAAATCTAAAGATCTTTGATATCGAAAGATAAAAAACAACGAACAAAATAGAAGAATTGCTGGGATCCGCTCAATAGGGAAAGTAGGTTTATGCAAGCAAGCAAGAAATAGACAAAGATTTATACCTACATTTACGCTTGTGTTATTGGTGTTCATATTTATAAATATTCTTTTGTGGGATAATCTAAGATTCGGTGAATATTCCAGGCGAGTTCATCACCCAGTACGATCACATTTCTGATCGATATTTCCAACTAGAATTTCAGACGCTTCTAGGTTAATTTTTCTCACTCCGTGCGTTGCATCGGTTGCTGCTTGAACATTTCGTCTATTTTTAAGAATGCTGTAAAATTTTAGTCGAGTCGATTCTTCTTGCCATCTTAGAGATAGCCGGGTTAAGACTCTCCACACGTGGATTGGAAGAGAGGGTTGTGGAGTAAGTCGAACGAGCGCATTCGTTTCTTGATCGACGGCCTTACTAACCACTACGCTTAAGAATAACAAAGTAATAACTATTTTGTCAGGTTCGTTCACAGCATATGCAGGTGTACGCCTAAGGTGACTCTGCACATCCTATGATTGCATCAACTTCCCAATCATCTGACTGTATGTTTTCGACTTATACCCACTTCCAAGACATAATACGTACCACACATACCACTCGTACGCATGGATATCTATCTGCGCACACACGAACGGATAGTATTATTCCCAAGACCGACTTTCAGTTAACCTCGGCATTGATTGATAATTCGATGTTTTTCTTCAATAAGGCAGACACGAGGTTGTCATTATAGAATTTATTGGCGTACAATAGCTGACTTTTCGGCGGTTTCGCCTTTTTCAGAGCCTGGAACGGTCAAATTGAGATGCGATCTACTCAGTCAAACACTTTCATAACCCCAGCAGGTAAAACTTAGCAAATAAATTTGCATTCGCATAAGAAACACCTTCATTTAACCACCTACCGTTTATTTCTTATAAAGTTAGTTGGTGGGTAGCAGCCGCACAGAGTACTACATGGGCGAGGACTGTGCATGTGTCAGGTCATTGGATTAGCCTGAGGTATGCCGCCAGGTCACGCTTGATGACAAGACAATCCTCCTTGCGGTCCATTTTTAAATTTTTGGAATTGATCCGAAATACTTCAAGAGTTTTACGCGCTGCTGTTTTCAATTCGTGCATGAGGATAGTGACTCCCACTTCAAAATTTTCAGCTAGAATTATTGCTCTGGGGCATAGTTTTTCCTCTATGCCTATGCCGAGAAGCTACAGTTTCCCAACCATTTGAAACGCCTATATGGCGCTCCAATTTCGAGGATTCTTCCTCCTGCTCTCTACCTGTGCACACATTGGCGGCGGTTAGAAACGTATTTCTGATAAGCACCCTTTTAGTGTGCGAGGGCTGAGACGAGAGGTAATGAATCTCTATATTTCTAATGCTTGACTTTCGATACCATTTTGTGATGTAGCCGTTTTCGGATAGGTTGATTTGAACGTTTAAGAATGGAAGCCAGTTTTTTTTCCGTTTCTCACGGGTGAATTTCATGTACTCTGACTGTTCGTTCAATAACTCAAAACATTTGTCCATCTCCTCTTGTGTGGAGCAAATGAAAAAACAATCATTTATATACCTGTAGTAGAGTAATGGCCCGATATCGATTACTGATGCTTCCACTTTAGGCATAAAGGCAACGGCAACACTCCACTAGGTGCGCAAGGATGCAGGAACATAACGGAGAAGATTTTGAAGTAGGAGTCACTATCCTCACGCACGAATCGAAAACATCAAGGCGTAAAACTCTTGAAGCGTCTTGGATCAATTCCAAAAAACCAAAAATGAACCGCAAGGAGGATTGTTTTGTCATCACGCGTGACCTGGCGCTATACCTCAGGCTAATCCAATGACCTGACAGAGGCACAGTCCGCGCCCATGTAGTACTCTGTGCGGCTGCTATCCACCAACTAATTGGAATACTTACAAGAAATAAACGGCAGGTGTTTAAATGAAGCTGTTTCTTATGCGAATAAAATTTATTTGTTAAGTTTTATCTGCTAGGGTTATGAAAGTGTTTTCCTGAATAGATCACATCTTAATTTGGCCTTTCCAGGCTCTGAAGATGGCAAAACCGCCGAAACGTTTGCTGATGTATCCTAATAAATTCTGTAATAACAACCTCGTGTCTGCTTATTGAAGAAAAACATTGGATAGTATTATATCATTTGGTGTGGCACAAACCAAGAGAATCCATCTTTGAATTCAATTCGTTTTTAAGAGAAGTCAACGGCTCCTTCAAACCAGCACCTTAACATTGGCAAGCACCAATAGTAATCTGCCTCCAGTTCTCGTTAAGAAAAGAATCATTGGAAACACGTAAACAATATCTGAGTAATTAAGTTATTAATGGCTTACATTCTCTTTATAAGGCATGGACTGATAAGTGTTGAGTCGGTGCCTCCTGGACTACGTTCTCGGTTCGTATTCACCAGCATTCTAAAAATCACTAAGATCGAAAATATCATAAAACTCTTAAAAGTTTTAAGAGACCGTCAGATGGCGAATGTTTTATTTCTTAACGCTTTTTTCCCTATTCTTTCAAGAAACAACCTGTATGTGTCTTTGCGCTTTGCCTTTCCATGCTTTAAGCCTTTCACAGGCGTTCCACGTTCGGCCAGTTCCTCTCTTTTCTTCGCTTCTTGCACAGCTCGTCGATTTTGTTCTTCCTGAACATTTCACATATATTCGTCCAAAAATCCTTAACACCGCCATCCTTCATTGCCTTGGTGAACACATCGATAAAAAACGAATGGAATCAGTAAATCGATGAACATGCCTTCTCGATTGCTTGTATTCTAGTTTCGCTATTTGGCTCAATACCAGTGATTTGCATACAAATACTCTCCATTGGAGCTGGATCTGGTGGATGGCATCGTCTGAAATTAAACAAATCATAACAATAAATAGCGATCAATAATGATCGACATGATTGGTAAAAAGCCTAAGTGGTTGATAAAAGAGCAGATGTCGAATTTGGTAAATTTCTGTGAGAGGTAGCTCCACACGATTTAAAACTCGTAGTCTTCTGATTCCTAACAATATTACTACAATCTATAACTTTTCATTTACTGCTAATTATTTTTTTATGGCAGGGCATTATGTGAAATATAGTCCAATTCCTGAATTTTACAAACATCTCTATATTGTAGTACCGGATTTTCCTTTTTTTATTTTTCTTTCTTTTTTCATACTTCATCGTTGCTTTAATTCTTCAACTTTGCAGGAAGAAAAAGTTTTCGTATGAGAGGTCATTTCTAAAACAGCAACAAATCACAGACTCATTAGAAAGGTAAACCTAAAGGTCTTTTTCCTAGCCGACACTCAACGGTAAGATGTAGTAATCCTTATCGTAGCCTTACTACAGGATAGCCTCCGTTACCCGAGAATACTGTGCGGCATGAGCGGCAAATGAACTGCTAAGCTCAACATCTTCTCACTACGATTGGTCTTTTTTTAAATTATTGTACGCCCATTAAATCTAACAGTAAAAACTGTGGGAATAAATAATACAACCCGTGGTACAAGCTAACCTTTATACGGTAGCTTTCACTCTGTAAACCTACTTGGGATCGATAAGTGTGCTCATGCTCTCAATACATGTGGCATACGGTAGAAGCTGTTTGGCAGCCGTCAGAACTAAACGAGCCGTCTCACGCATCGTTAAACACTCTTCAACCTAAAGCAAAAACAACCTATCATTTACCAGTAATGCTTTGATTAGTAAACACAATCACTCAAGGTTGTCAATTTCAACAAACACTTTCAAAATGACAACAGCATATCATTTGTTCATTCTGTAATAGTTATTGTTCTGAGAGCTAAGGTGTGAACTCGATCCTTCTACACAAAATGCTTACTTTCTCTCTATAGATGATTTGTTGCCGTCGAACTCTGTCTAGCTGCTCTTGCCACATTTCCTGTAGTTCGGGTTGTAGATCATTAAGAACAGCGGAATGTAACCCCAAACGGGTCTCTACTCCTGAGCAACTATAAAGAAAAATTTGTTTCTGTGAAAGCTTAATGCAGTTTATCTACAACAATTTATTTCTCAAAATTCGAAGTTGTTGTCTCATTCTACTTAGTACACGCTACGACCTTTGCCATAATCCATGATGGCATGCATAGAAGCTATCCAAACCAGCGTTTCGCTGGCCTTCTCCATATTCGCTACAACTAAAGGAGTATCAATGTACTTATGCTAAGCCAAAACTGCTCCATCCCCTAACTACCTCCTCTATAAACTGCTGGGCACTACCTTAGACTAATGGACAAAGTCGTTGTTGATAAATATGGTGTTCTTCAGTTCCGTTCAGTATTGGACACCTTGCCACTACGCAGAGTGATTGTGCTATTTTCCAAACATCTAGGTTTACACTGTCTGCTCATAAAATCCATAGAAGATTATACAGAAAAAATCATGATTTTTGTCGTGTAAAAATCAACAAAATGCACAACATATTTCCGCATCAAAGAGAATATGGGATGGTCCCTAGAGCACACTTACTCTTTTATCATACTGTTGATAGTGTCGGCTCCAATTAGGCATCGCCTCATCGTCAAATCTCTTTGTGCTTCTTGTACTCTGTCGCCCAACTGACTCAGTAGTAGCGATGATTGCTTAAGTGGCTCTGAAATTTATCAAATCGAAAAATGCAGAAATAAACTGTAAAGCTCCCGTCATTGACCGATCTCTGGGGGATGCACTATGCATTCGACTTCACAAAGCATCCTTAAAGGTGATTGAATGCATATCTGGCCTACTCAATAATTAGCGGTGACCTAACGATCTATCGCGTTAGTGCTGCTACCCTCTCAGACAGGTTTGGTACCAGTTTGCCGACCCCGGAGAGATTCAAGACTTAGCGGGCTTGCAGCGCGAGATCGGGTCCATGTGTATTAAAGCGCGCCTCTCAAAGTTAGAGAACCACTGTGCTACATGTGCCCCATTCCGAAATCGAATGGTATTTTAAAAAATCGACAATACGTGATCATGTGTCAACCTCACTTGACTATGAGGTTATTCTTAGTTTATAATGACATCGGTAATCTGCGACAAGCTGAGAAAGTAGATACATTTTCGACTCGAGTTACAGTAGTATCACAACAATATTGCATTTTGTTGGAAGAGCAACGTGCTACATAATAAATTTCACTTTAGAATCTGGAAAATATTGCAGCTATAAACCTCGTGGTAATAAAAAGTCTTATAGACCCATAGCACAATTTTCGTTGACATGGTTGAGGAAGGTTTTTTCTTCAAAGACTCGAAATAAGCGCGCTTTGGATCTAGCAATTCGTCACAAGAGGAAGTCGCCGAATCTTGTGAACTAAAAAAAATTTTGTAGCCTTATCTCTATGAATCTGAATCTCAATGAAAGCTGACAGTGATACCACTTAGTTACGAACAGTGATGAAGTTAGTCCTGGCATTCTTTTACTTCTTGATTTACTCTCTGATGAAAGCAACTAGCCGCTCTTCAGTTTGAAAAGCTTGCTGGGGATTGAAAATCTAATACACGATGTTGGTAACCCGAGGTCATTGTCCCTACACGATGTGATAGAAAACCATCACAGAATTGTGTAAAATGTTGAAAAGAGTAATATTTTATTAATACTTCATATAGTCGTCAAAGTTTTATCGATTCACCTTCTACACGGGCAAAGATTGAACCAAATGCACCGGATAGATCGATCATTGTTTGGAATTTTGTCAACATTGTCGGCATTGAATGTGATCTGAACGAAATTTACCAATTATCTTCAACAAGCTAACAATTAATTTAAAAAGATGGATGCATTTTGAAAAATCCTAAGTTACTAGTAGCTGACTAGCAACAAAGCACCACGAGGCATCGATTGATACGTAAGAGATTTCGAGTTGGTCTTCACAACTGGACCAACTACATTTGAAGAATTCATGAACAAAAAGCGTTTTATCTAAGCAAGGTGACGAACACGACTATTGGATTGGAAGAACTCAATGGAACAATTCCAAAAGGGTACAGCTGGAAACTGTGTAATAGGAAAATCCGTTTTTAGTTATCCTGAGTTCAATCGGTGATTTTAAAACTGGGAGAGTTGGTGTATCGATACAGACTCATTTGTTTTTGATGTATTTCTTTGAATGGAAAGTAGCTGATCTACTTCGAATTCGAAGTTCATCATATTGATTTCCCGACCTAGATAGACATAACTGGAGCATTCGGAGATATTCGTTCCGTTGAGCGTGAATGGGGCAAACGAAACCAATCCGTTCTTCATGAACATCGTTTTCTTGAGATTTAGTCGAAGACCAATCTTTCCACAATCGATACAGACTCATTTGTTTTTGATGTATTTCTTTGAATGGAAAGTAGCTGATCTACTTCGAATTACTATTTTTTTTATTTCGACCCTATACACGTGGAGCACGCAGCTAATGAAAACTGGGAATCAGAAGAATCAACCTACCCGGATCGTGTCTTATACGACTTCATGCTACCACTACCTTCCAGTGATGGCTCACGGATAGCAGTTACAAGGCACCAAGCAGCCGATAACCCTAAATAAGACATTTGTTGAGGACAGCGGCGATACGATCATGAGCAATTGCTACAAACGACATTAACTCTCCAACTCACCAAGAAACGGTTCGAGAGCTTTGGCGATTTCTGTGCGAGCTTCGATCGAATCAATTACATGGATTGGAGGGAGTTTGTCGATCGAGCGAGTGACAATCGACTGAAAACTCACAACTTACAACTTTTTATTTATTGTCTTTTTTTTCATGGCGGAGTATTATATGAAGTACAATCACAACGATGCTGAGATATTTGCAAATCTTAAGCCCAAACCCGGGTTGGTGATTTCTGATGACACCATTAGGGTAAAAAAAATGAATGGGAGAAAGAGAAAACAAGGGCCACAGTATTCAGTGGATAACATGTGAAAGGCCCAGAAAGAGTAGTTGTGGATTCGAACGTGAACGAGCAAATTTTTTGCGTATATCTCAGCATCGCTATGTTGCATTTCCACTAAAAACTATTCGCAATTACTCACAACTTACAACTTTTTATTTATTGTCTCTTTTTTTCATGGCGGAGTATTATATGAAATACAATCACAACGATGCTGAGATATTTGCAAATCTTGAGCCCAAACCCGGGTTGGTGATTTCTGATGACACCATTAGGGTAAAAAAAATGAATGGGAGAAAGAGAAAACAAGGGCCACAGTATTCAGTGGATAACATGTGAAAGGCCCAGAAAGAGTAGTTGTGGATTCGAACGTGAACGAGCCCATTTTTTGCGTATATCTCAGCATCGCTATGTTGCATTTCCACTAAAAACTATTCGCAATTGACCACAATGATGCCGAGATATTCTCAAAGCTTGGGCCCTTAGCCAGATCGAACCACGATTTCTCTTTCCGGGGTCTTGCGCATTACACACTACACCACGGAGACGTCTGCTTAGCGTTTCTCTCAGCTAGTTTTCTATCTACTAGCACCATTAGCAGTTAATCTCAAACGGGATTGATCTGGAGAGCTCACAGCGGCATTAAAGCCAGTTAAGATTATACTGCTGCAGTGGAAATTACAATGTTTACGTTTTTATTTACTTCCTACTACAATTTTCACGGCATGTCATTATGCGAAATTAGGAACAACGATGCTAAGATATTCGCAAAAATTGGGCATTGGACCAGATCGAGCCACGATTTCCCCGTGGCCCAGGGTCCAAATTTTACGAATAACCTAGCATCGTTGTGGTTGATTTCGCATAATGCCATGCCCTGGAAATTGTAGTAAGCATCAAATAAAAAAGTAAACATTGTGCAATCGAAATCGGTTTAAAAAGCTGGTAAAAAAAGCGCCAGATTGTAAAATGATGAAGACCACGTCGCCCCTGCAACTTGCAATTGAATCAAGTTTTTTCCACAACAAATTTGCATGAATCTTAGTGAATCTATAGAGAATGTTACGGGTGCTATTCATCCATTTATAAATTCAATACTCTTCATTTCCATAACGCCGTCGTTTTTCCACAAATCTTCCAATGGGTAAAGACATAGGTAAAGCTTAAAAATCGAAAAGAACAACTGTCATGCAGAGGAAAAATCTAACCTGCACTCTTTTGCTCAGCTCACCAGACAGTTGGAGAACATCAATGGGAGATGCTGAAGAGCAGAGAATCTGCGCCGACATTAAGCATAGCCGGATGGGTCCCTAATAAAATTCATGTATCACTGAAATTTTTATTGAAAAGTATACAACGAGGAAGTAAAATTTAGAATGGAATAGGAATGAAGGAATAAATAATGGCGTGACGATCTTAAAGCTACAACTAACGAATAACTGCAAAGTGAGGCTATCAGTCAATTTCTAAATCAATGAAAATGGAAGTTCAAAAAACTTTCAGAAATGCCACAAAGTGCGACAATTTTTAGCAGATTAAGGTGTTACAATTGCATCCGTTCATAAGGAGAGGAGGGTAGGTTGCACAGTGGTTGGCGATGCAGCCCACGTGTAGACGCGTATTTTCAAGACTGCAAGGAAAATAGACTTGACCAACCTTTTACGACATTCATGATAGAGACTAAATCCTCAAGCAAAATCGAAGGCACACTTAAAAAATGGAGGACCTTCGTGGATGCTGGATGCGAGAGCATGCAAGAAGTAGTGGGACCCACATAGTAGGTGTGGTGACACCTCTCAATTTTTCTTAAACCACCCATCTTTTACATCTACCATGGGGATCGCAGCACTTCTTACATTCGATTCGTTCCCTCGCAAACATCGTTCGAAAATGTCTCATGTGACTTTGGCTACTACATGAGGAATTTCTTTTTCATCACGAATGTCGTTGAACGATGGTCGATTCTCCTTGTAGTAGTGAGATAACCGGGAGAGCGTTTTCATTTGGATTGTAGAAAATGAATTTTTTCCAGACAAGTTCGGTAGAAATTCCCCGATTCGGGAGGGATAAGAAGCCTAGTGAGCTCAATGCGAGGTCGAACCAGTACCGTTCTCGTGCTGATCGGAGATCACTGCCGCTTTGATACCTGCTCCTGGTGTGATGACGGCTCATACAAAATAAAATAAGTATTCGATTAATATCATAAATTATTTACCATGATAGAAAAAATTTCTTCGACTTGCTGACGGCAAGTTTCCTCCGCTGTTTTGTACGCTTGCTCTAATTCTTGTGCTAGACGGTCGCGGGTTGACAACACAGTATCTTGAATTTGCTGGCATAACTGATAGAGACTGAAATGATAACGGGAGAGTAATCTAACGTCATATAAATCAAAATTATCTATGTTATTAAGATTTGAAGGATTTTCGTCTTAAAATCAAAAATACAACTCATTACTCCAAGGGGGTGGACGAGTTGCTTATTCTGACGTCTAATAAGGGTTAGTTGTCAGCGACATTTACGAACCACGCTTGCTATGAAATAAGGGGACGCTGGTTACTCTTTCAACAAGTTCCACCACTGAGTTTAGAATAATTAAAATGATTTCAAACTCCATAGAAGAATGAAAATAACATTAGTAAGAGAAGAAGAAATTTATGAAATGAAAGGCTAAACACGGACCTTTTTTCCTTGCAGAAGAAACCTAAGGAAATGGGAAAATTTAACCAGCTATTTATTTTTAATAAAGGAGTTGGTGTAAAAACTAAACAGTGTCATAAACTGAGTACGGTGGTTTCCGGATCTCACAAAGCGACAAATGAAATCGAGGTCTTTAAATCAACGCACAACTTCTGAGACACGTCACCATTTCGTACCTATCCTTAGCAGCCTGATAACCGCTACTTTGCTCGCTCAACAATCGTTCTCGCACTTCGAGTTCTTCACGCTTTTCTTCCTAAAAATGAATCTCCTAAAGAGTCCATACATAAACCAGTATGAAATGTCCCACTGTTTGCCGTGCGGAAATATTGGGACATTCTCACCTGATATAACCGCAGCTTTGTTGCCCACTTTTCTATTTTTTCAGTACATATCTTATGGCCGGCACTGACGGAGACGAAATGGTGCCTAGAGTAATAAATAAATAATAAATAAAGCCCTGATCAGTCCCTGAGGGATGCACCATGCATTCGACTTCATTAAGTATCCTTAGAGGTGAATGAATGCATATTTGGCATTGACAATGACTCGCGGTGGCCTACCAATGTATCGGACCAATGCTGCTATCCTCCCAGACAGATCTGGTACCAATATGCCGATCCCGGGATGGAAGGTTTGGTGGGCTATGGGCGCGGGGATCGATTCCAGGTGTGTATCGCAGCGGGGCCCCCAACCTCTGCCTAGAGTAATTGGATTCTATTCTAATAACTTTCTTACGTGTTTGAGTTGGTGGTTTCAATGAAGAAAAGGTCATCAAAAAACCAATATTTTGAACCAAATAGATAAAATGATAAAAAAAGTAGCATGCCTGTCTTCTGGTGAACGCTCATTGAAGCATTGAATACATGACAGACTTTTCTGTTCCGTACAATATAGTATGTACGGCTCAGAGTGTAGCGTGCACGCGACGCGACCGCGTACGCGTGCCGACTCCGCAGCTACCACAACCTGGTGTGTAGCAAACATACGAGCCTAAACGACTAATATCGATTGTTATCTTTTGTGTTTTAGAACTCTTTACGAATTTGCGTGTCATCCTTACTAGAGGGTCATGCTAATCTTCTTTGTATTTTCCACGACCGACTTTCTATTAACCTCGGTATTGATCAAATAATTCTTTGCATTCTTGTTGAGCAAACGCGAGGTGTTATTCTTTGTTCACAAATAAGCTGACGTTTCGGCGAACTTCGCCTTCTTCAGAGCCTGGAAAGGTCAAGTTGACAGCAATCTACTCGGTCAAACGCCTCCATAACCAAACAAAGAAAACGCTAAACCAAGATTTCAACCACAATGAACACAACTTTGCGCACCCACCGCTTTCTATGAGGCTTCCACTGAGTATGTCTAGTGGAGACCAACCGCACAGAACTCACATGGAATCGTAATGTGCCCTTCCCCTCAAAATAATAGGCTTATATACTGCTCAATATCACGCGTGATAACGAGGCATTCTTCCCTGCGGTTCATTTTCGGATTTCTGGAATTAATCCAGAACGCCTCCAGTGTTTTGCGCGCTTGTGTTTTCGTCTCCTGTGCGAGGATCGTGACGCGTACTTCAAAGTCCTCCTGCTCATGTCTCTGGGTCCTATGCGTGCCTAGTGGGGTATTTGGTTTACTTTTGCCGACTAGGTGTTCTTTTATGCGGACACAGAAGGGTCTACCCGTTTCGCCAATGTATTCGTCTCCGCACGCCTTACATGAGATCAGATAAACTGTACCTGAGCTCATGCAATCACCGTCTCTTCCATTAGGGCAAATTATGCAAATTTCCGTTGCACATAGACGGTCATATAGGCGGTTACGAACTAGCTGGCGCCTCAGATTACTCAGATATTGGGCAGTATACAAGCCTATTATTTTGAGGGGAAGGGCACATTACGATTCCATGTGAATTCTGTGCGGTTGGTCTCCACTAGACATACTCAGTGGAAGCCTCATAGAAAGCGGTGGGTGCGCAAAGTTGTGTTCATTGTGGTTGAAATCTTGGTTTAGCATTTTCTTTGTTTAGTTATGGAGGCGTTTGACCGAGTAGATTGCTGTCAACTTGACCTTTCCAGGCTCTGAAGAAGGCGAAGTTCGCCGAAACGTCAGCTTATTTGTGAATAAAGAATAATAATAACACCTCGCATTGGCTCAACAAGAATACAAAGAATTACTTCTTTGTATTGTTCCAATTTTAGTATATGTTCAGGAATCAACCTCTTCTTATCCTCTCAATGGTTTTCCGCCTTATCGTGGCTGGGAGGTGTTCCTAGGTGTCGGGCTTCAGCAGGGGGATTTATCCTCTTCGCAGGGCATTCCTAACTGAGAAGGAGTCCTGCGCTTCCATCAGGAAGCCCAGATAAGACTAAACCAATTCTAGGCACCGCCACCGTCCTGGTGCAAATTTCCCTCTGATCCACAAGGGCGGAGACTGCTTGTGGGGGTGGACGACATGGGGCAGACTTTGGCTACGACGACCTCGATACTCCAGGGCACCGCAATGGCTGGACCAGCAAACCTACGAAGAAATGGAGATTATACTGGAGCTCGCCCAACCAATGAGGATGAGACATTCAAATATCTAAGTAATTAAATAAGTAAGTTTTTTTTATATCTTAGCGAAGATTTACGTTTTGTCTATTTCTGCCATAATTTATCTACTGTGCTTTGCTTCATTTGATTTGCCTGACACTGTGATTTTTCCCTGAGAAACGAAAACGATAAAGCTCTTTTCAGAGATCGTTTTAAAGTTCATGCCTGAGGGGCGTTGATCAATCCCTGAGGGATGCGCCATGCATTCGACTTCATTAAGCATCGCTTCGAAGTGATTGAATGCATATCTAGCCTTTACAATGACTTGCGGTGGCCTACTAATGTATCAAGCCAGTGATACTTATCCTCCCAGATAAGTCTGGTATCAATTTGCCGACCCTGGAGGAATGGGAGGATTGGTGAGCCATGAGCGCAGGAATCGATTCCACGTGTGTGTCGCAGTGGCGCTTCCAACCACTGCACCACACGAAAACGATATCGAAGAAAAACGTATGGAAATGGTGGTAGACACAAGGCAAACTAAAAGCTTAACAAAAAAAGATCGTATGAAAAGAAGCAAATGCTTTGCTTTCCGCTTCGTTTTTTCATCTTCGATTATCGTATGTAATTTAGTTGGAGTGTGCACCTGATGTACAACGTTACGACACTCGTGACATAGTGCTTGCTGGCAGGTTTCACAGAAATACATCGGTTGCTTAATCTAAAACCATTTGTGGATTAAGTTTAGAAAATGAATCTGTAAGTCTAAGCAGACTTCAAATGCCAGTTAGACTAACCTGCTCGCAATTGGCGCATATTTCAGCGGTTTCATGTGAGGTTTCGATAAGAAATTCGGCTAGTCGATCTGGTGAACAACGACCCGACGAGGGCGAGATATTAGAGGTTGCACAGCACGGAGGACAACTAGCACAAACCGAATGTAGACACGGAAGGAGGCAAGGTGATATGAGCTCCTAAGAAATGATTACCTACATGAGAAATTGTTCAACGACCCTGAATCCTTGGTTCAACATCAACCTAGATCTCGGAAAATGTTAAAGATATTCTAACCTTTCCGCATACGTGACAGTCTAACGGACTAATATCCATGGTTGCATGTCACATGCTATTTAGGTAGAAAACGTGAAAAACGGAGAGTTTTCAACTATCAACTTCCAGATCTTCAAAAGTGAAGTGGCTTCTTTAAAAAAGTTGTCATGACATGATGAAAGCAATGACCGATCCTCTCAAAAATCGATGCCGACTAAGCAGCAAGAAGGATACCTAAAAACATTGCTTTCCATCGTAATATTTTGCCTGAGACTGAAAATATGACAGTCAATTAAATTTCTCGTGACGTGCAAATGTTCCAGAAAATACTGATGACTGGAAAACACGACCATCTTTGAATGATTGCAAATGCGATTGATGAAAGCATTGGAACAATATAGTCAAATATAAACACAGCAGTGGTCACTTTGAGCACACATAGAAAAACCACAGCAGTAGTTCCGAACATTTAAGGCCTGCGTGAGGTCGAAGAGGGCTATGATAACCAATGGTGAACTATTTTTCTGCTAGAATTATAGGTATCACCTGTATCACCTGTAGTCCCGTTGATCGTCGAGTGACTCGAGCGAGCGCCAGTAAATCTTCCATTTTTCCTTGCCGCGTGCAAGAGTAGCCCAGTGGGTTCTGCTCGTTCTATGGACTCGTCGCGCATCACATCTTTCTTCTAGGCTCTTCGTGAAGAACTCTGATTGGGTCGGTGGCCATCCTGCGGTGCGTTTGACATCCCGAGGAATCCAATCACTAACGGCTCTTGTCCATCGGTTAACATTAACACGCATAACATGTCCGGCCCACCTTATCTTCGACTGTTTGACGTATAAAACGGCTTTTTTTTAATCGTTAACGCACGTCGAAGCTTCGGAACCCTTTTTTATTTGCCTGACACAGGATACTTTTAGCATCGGTCATTCGAATGCACGTTCGATAACGCTGAGTGATCTTTCATCCTGCTTACGCAGCGACCAGGTATCTGACGCACACGTTAGGGCAGGAAGAACCGTTGAGTCGAAAAGGTAGGCACGGAGTCGGGTGTTCTTTGTTCTCTTCACCACATCCTCGATGCTCTTGAAAGCTCCCCAAGCCGCTCGTTCCGTTCTGCTCAGCTCTAGAGCTAAATCGTCCATTATATTGATTTCCCGAGACATAGACATAACCGGAGCATTCGGAGATATTCGTCCCGTTGAGCGTGAATGGGGCAAACGAAACCAATCCGTTTTTCATAAACATCGTTTTCGTGAGATTTATTCGGAGACCAATCTTTCCACAGGCTTTATCAAAGTCGGCAAGCTTGGCTTGGCTTGGCTAATGTCTGGTGTTATAAGGACGATATCATCAGCAAAGCGAAGGTGATGTATCTGCCGACCGTCGATTTTCACTCCCATATTATCCCATTCCAATGTTCGCATGACGTTCTGGAGGGTGGCGAGATTGTAATTTATTTGTAATTCTAATTTTGGCGAGATTGTATCGCCTTGCCTAACTCCTCTTTTGACGTCAACGTTAATATCGTTGTAGAATGGAGAAATTTTGGTTGTAAAACATTTGTACAGCTTGCCAAGAATCTTTATGTACTGAGCAGGGACACCTTGACTATCAAAGGCTTCCATGGCTGTTTCCAACTCAATTGAGTCAAAGGCCTTTTTTACATCGATGAAAGTGAGACAGAACGGTCTTTTGTACTCTCGCGATACTTCAATGAGCTTTGTTATTTTGTAGATGTGGTCCATCGTACTAAATTCTTTTCGAAACCCTGCTTGCTCACATGGCTGTCCATCGTTCAGTGTTCTGTCAATCCTGTTTAAGATGACTTGAGTGAAAAGTTTGCAGAAGACAGGCAGCAAACAGATTGTGCGATAGTTTCCGACATCGAGTAAATCACTCTTCTTGAACAATAACAAGGTCTTTTCGTTGGGTAGCGAGCTTGCATTCAGGCAGGTAACGTGTGTAGAGCCGAGCCACTGCGTTTACCAGGACTGGCGGAGGGTTCTTCAGATGTTCTGATCTAATCCTGTCCGGACCTGGTGCTGCTCTATTTTTCACCGACGAAATGGCATGTGTCGGATTTCGAAAGGGAGAACCGGTGGTACAACATATGCATCCTCTTTTATGAATTCGTCGTTTTCTCTTTCAGCAATCGCGAGGTCGCTAAACAGCATTCTGCCGAAACGTCAGCTAAGATTGTGTTGTATGTGTGCTATTGCATGGAAGTAAACGTATGGTGTTTAACAAACTCGCAATTGCTGAAAGAGAAAACGAAGAATTCATAATCCAATGCCGAGGTTAATAGAAAATCGATCCTGGGTACTATTACATCCTCTTTTATTTCGTATGACGGAAGGTGGGCTTGGCTATCGAAGAGATCCGAGTAGTATCTCTGGATGACATTCTCCATTGCCTTTCTGGACGCTGTTATTGTTCCGTCTGGGCGTCGGAGTGCAATCATCTTGATCCCGTAATTGGCGAGGCTTCGGTGGGCTTTGCGAATGCTTTTTCCAGCTTCTGCAGCTTCGACCATTACTGCTGCTCTTCTCTCTCTCAATGATCTTCTTTCATCGCCTGCCTGCATTGTTTCGCTAATCCGGACGTTAGTTCGCGATTGCTTGCAGCTCGTGCGATTCCACGCTGGCGTATTAGCTCGAGAGTTTCGAGAGCAAGACGTCTCTTGGTGACCTTCGAACTCTCAGCTTTCATGGCGCTAACGTGAAGATATTCAATGAGCCGATCGTATTCCTCGTCGATGTTGCCCACATCTTCTCAACAGCCGACTAATGAGTTGAATAAACCCCAGTGTGTGGTGGTTCTGGTACTTCGGTTTTTTGAATTTAGCGGCTTTTTCTCCTTTCCGCGAGCCCGTGTAGAATTTCGGGACAACAGCCTCAATGATCTTCTTTCATCGCCTGCCTGCATTGTTTCGCTAATCCGGACGTTAGTTCGCGATTGCTTGCAGCTCGTGCGATTCCACGCTGGCGTATTAGCTCGAGAGTTTCGGGAGCAAGACGTCTCTTGGTGACCTTCGAACTCTCAGCTTTCATGGCGCTAACGTGAAGATATTCAATGAGCCGATCGTATTCCTCGTCGATGTTGCCTTATTTGTTAGAGGCGACTCATAACCGCCTCCCATATACTTCCCTTTCACTTAATTGCAGGCTTTTGGCCGAATTGACTCGTAGAATACAATCCGCATAAAGCGAGAACTCACCCACACACGCATGCATGAATACGCCTAGCAAATACAGAAAGTATGTGCCAAATCGGTGCAGCAGAAACAGGGAGTCCATCCTCTGGATCCACCTGCTTCTCAGGGAAGCAAAATCGCTTTTGGTCTGCGATTCACCTCCTATTCGCCACTTGGGGACGCGCCACGTAGCCTCACGACTAACCGGCTCAAGTTCCCTCATATGAGGGAGATCCGTGGCCCGGTAAAACATAGGTGGTGTAATTGCTGATCGTCGATTTTCTGTCTCATGTTGTACCACTCTAATGTTGGCAAGACGTTCTCGAGGTGGCGGTGAATAATTCTGGAGAGATGGTATTGCCTTGTCTTGCCACTTTTTTAACGTTGAAATCAATATTTGTTGTGGTATGGTGACATCTCGACTGTTTTTCTATATGTGGGAACATTACTGCGATACTACAAAATTTTTTATGGCGGAATAATAGCGCCATATCCGCGGTTTTGCCACCATACACTTCCATAACCTTAGTAGATAAGACTTAGCTCGAAAATTTTTGTTTGCATAATAAACAGCTTCTTTTAAGCACCCACAGCTTTGTTCGTTAACCCCCTATCAGCCACCTAGGGACGCGCCACGTAGTCTCGCGACTAACCGGCTCAAAATCCCTCAAATGAGGGAGACCCGTGGAGAATTATAGGTAGCAGAAAGAACAGTGGACCAGAGAGAGCCTTGAGAAGTAGTTCAACCTATTAAGAAGGCAAAACAAGGAATCTATTGAATAGTATTTGGTTTGAAGAACAGAAAGACAAACATTGTTGAGTTATTATGGTTTCGAATTTCGGGTTCCATTAGTTGATGCTTTCCCCCCTTAGGTCGAAGGTATGCATTCACGGTTTTTGAGAATGCTGTAGAAAAAGGATAAAGGATAAAGCTCTCGGCGTTGATCAATCCCTGAGGGATGCGCCATGAATTCGACTTCATTAAGTATCGTTGGATTGAATGAGTGATTGATTGAATGCATATCTGGCCTTTACAATGACTCGCGGTGGCCTGCCGATGCATCGAGCTAGTGCTGTTGTCCTCCCAGACAAGTCTGGTACCAATTTGCCGACCCCGTAGGGATGGAAGGCTTGGTGGGTCATGGGCGCAGGGGTCGATTCCACGAGCGTGTTGCAGTGGCGCCTCCAACCACTGCGCCACAAGCGCCCTTGAGAATGCTATCGGTCAGATAACTCGCATATCGTTTTCTCTTTAGATGCTTTAGTTATGATGCCATAGCAGCTATGGGGAAAATTTTGCTCATAAGGTAAGGTGGCAAACCGCCTATTGATCCATAAAGATAGAGAGTACTTGAGGCGAAAACGTTTAGTACGCTTATCTCAGATATGCAAAAGAAAGTATGCTCAGCTAGCATGCAGCTTGCAAAGGAGGTTAAGTGTCAACAGATTTTAAAGCAATAATGCTAACTTTTTATTTGCTGCGTACTAAAAAATTTTTCTCGGAAGCGCATGATGCGAAATACAACCGCAATGATGCTGAGATATTTGCAAAACTCCTGATCACAGGTTTTCTTCGACGGGGAACGAATGTGCTACATACGAGTCGTTCGTTTCGCCAGTGTCTCAGCTAGTATAGTTGATCAGCGCCATCAGTAATCACCCGTCAACGGGGTTGATCTTGGACGCACAAATCGGTATTGAATCCAGTTAAACTGATGAAGCTGTAGTTGGATCCACAAGGGTAACTTTTCATTTTCAACAACTAATAACTTTTCAACTATAGTCTCACCTTAACTGGCTTCAATGCCGATTTAGGCTTCCTAGATCAATCCCGTTGACGGGTGATTTGCTGATGGCAAAAACAGCGATAGAATTAGCTGAGAGAAAGGCGGAACAAAGGACCCGCATGGTGTGGTGGTGAACGCGTTAGCCATCAAAAAGGGTAATAACGCTTTCGTTCCCCACCGCAGACACCTGTGGTCCGCAGTTTTTCAAATATCTCAGCATCATCTTTGATGATGGGGAGTTTGATGACATATGAAAAAGGACGATCTAAGTGCTGTTGTATTGTTAGCGGAGAATACAACAATGTTGTCAGTAAATCTGTGATTGAACATAATCTCTACAAAAATCTCGTTGTCGTGCTCAGCACGACTGTGAGAATGCTACGTAGAGCTTTGCGTTGGCTACAATGTTATTACTTTCATGGAGCAGTCGTTCACCTACACTGCAAAGACTGTTCGAAAATAACTGGATCCGTTGTTTGTACTAGTACCCTGGATCGACTTTCTATTAACCTCGGCATTCAATTATGAATTCGTCGTTTTCTCTCTTAGCAATCGCGAGGTTGTTAAACAGCATACGTTTACTTCCATACAATAACACACATACAACACAATCGTAGCTGACGTTTCCGCAGAATCGCCTTCTTCAGAAGCTGGAAGGGTACACCAATACTCAGCTCACTAGGTCAAACACTTCAACAGCACAAACAGAAAGATGAAAATCGTCGCGCCAGTTAGTTCGTAACCGCTTGTATGACCGTCTGTGTGAAACACAAAATTGCGTAATCGGCCTTCATGGCAGGGACGGTGAATGCATGAGTTCAGGTGCGATATACCTAATCTCTTGTGGTATTTGCGGAGACGAATATATTGGCGAAACGGGAGGACCTTTATGTGTCCGCATAAAAGAACACCTCGATGGCAAACGAAAAGCAAGACAAGGCACGCCGCAAGGGCGCATAGGATACAAAAGCATAACGAAGCCGACTTTGATATAAATGTCGCTACCCTCGCATGGGATACTAAAACACCAACGCGCAAACTCCTCGAAGCATTTTGGATGTGCCAAAAATCCTACAATGAATAGCAGGGAGGAATGTCCCGAGATCACGCGTGATCTCGCCCCTTATCTTCGCATCGATCTTTGACGGGGGATGCTGCAGTCGTCAGCCATATGCGACTCTGAGCGGCTGTTCCTCCTCGGTGGAGGACAGATGAAAAAAGCGGTGGGTTTTTTCGAGAAGCCGTAGATCTTGTAATTATCGATCAGATTTCATCTTTTTGTTTGTGTTGTTAAAGTGTTTGACCTAGTAAGTTGCGTATTGGTGTACCCTTCCAGGCTCTGAAGAAGGCGATTCTGCCGAAACGTCAGCTATGGTTGTGTTGTATGTGTGTTATTGTATGGAAGTAAACGTATGTTGTTTAACAACCTCGCGATTGCTTAAAGAGAAAGCGACGAATTCTTCGGAGTGTTCATTCTTGCTCCCCATTCTTCGGAATTTTGTGTGCAACTCCTCCAGCTCGCGAAGATGATCAACACCCGCCTCGTGACCATCTACGTAGAAGGAAGACACAAAATCAGAAAGAGCAGAAATTTTGCAGCATAATGGGAAGAGAGTGGCGAAGTCTGAGGAGCGAAAAATGAGGAATTTTAAGAAATTTGTATTCATCTGTCCGCAACTAGAGTGTTGGCTAAACGTTCCAATTTCATCTCCATGTAAAAGCTCTGAGTAGAAGACCATTTATAAATTCGAAATTGTAATAGCACTCGTAACAGCACGGCTCTGAGGAAGGTGAAATCGCCGAAACGTTAGCCATCGACCAACAACACAAACAGCAACGACGATAACAACAACAACAACAACAACAACAACAACAACAACAACAACAACGAAGACATATACCAACCTCGCATCAGCTAAACAAGATCAGTTTATAAATCATATAAATAAATATATCAACGATTTATGCCGAGGTTTATAGAAAGTCGGTCTTTTGAGTTATTAAGAAATTGCAAAAGTTCAGCGGCTGGAAATACTACAGTGAGCGAGAAGTCAGGTATCGAAACAACGAATCCATGCGGATTATTCGAGAATTCGATAGCAAACGGACGAGTTGTTCCAAATTTCGATCTTTTCCAGTTCGACGAGAAAAGAATTAGAAACGCATTTTAGTTTACACTTGAAAAACAGGGAAAAATGAAATTTTATTAGCTTTCTTTCGGACACTTGATGGCTAAAGAATAGTTCAGGGATAAAAACTAACATTGAGTGAAGAAAAAATTGATGCAAAAGCGATTCGTGAATCTTTCAGCGAATATACTCGTGTTTCGGGTATTGAAAAGAAACAATGGTTCCGTTGAAAAAAAAACACGAGAAAGACGAAGCATGTTGACAGCGAAGTAGGAGAAGTAAGCTGGTAGTGAGGAAGCAGATCCGATCAGCTTAGATCCCACACAAAGTGTGATATCGATTGATTGTGGTGCAGCTGAGAAGCTCACCGCTGCTTAGGCAAACACATCCGGTTGCCGGTCGAACACCAAAACGACTGGAACCGATATGAACTTTAGCTTGCGAAGTAAGAAAGAAACCTTGTCTTCTGTAACTTATTCGCTTAACGTTTTGATTTCCTAGACGTTCGACTTTGTTACTGTTCACATTTTCATAGATCCAACTCTCAGTTTCTCGTGCTGTTATCTAGATCGCGCTATCGTCTCTCATAATTTTTCAGATGGATTTCCTTTTAAACTCTAAATCGGCTAAATAGGCGCATGGCACTGCTTTAAGTTTATAAATAGATCTAATGTATTGTATTTAAGTTTGCTCATGGCCAATGCTCAAACCACACAAGTTTCTTGGAAATACTTTCGCTGAAAAGCTCAAGTCCAACTAAAATGTCAGAGGACTATTAATTCCAGTCAAGGCTATTGGGAGCCAATTAATCGGCTTTCAATAAAACATATGTGAATAAAACGCTCGTATTTTTGAGATCCACAAAAGGTTGAATCTATCAGTGGAAAACGAAGAGCCTCATGTGGCGGATTCCGCTGCGCTTAAAAGAAAACATTATTTCAAAAATCGACTTTTTCGCTGATAAGCTAACCCTAAGCTGATAACGAACTTCACTAGGCTACCGTTTTGACGTTTTGACCTTCCTCGGAGCTGATTATTGGAGTCCATGTCCACAGTTCTTCGTATTCTCGACGTCGTCTCTTCGTCATCTTATCTTGTCGAGTCTTGTTCAATGCAGCGCCGCTCGAATGAGGCAACTTCACATGGCAGCGCTTCCCGATCATTCCATCTTTGAACAAAACCACCGTAAAAAATTAGGGTTGGGCCTGTCTTAGGTTTAAATCTCTGTGAATGATGACTATGTTACAGTTGCGTTGTAGAACATATGGAGTCATTAGTTCGAAGGACCCAGGGCAAACGAAGTACTCTATTCGAAATGGATACCAACCTTCTTTGGGAGAAGGCTAACATTGTCGTGATACTTCAGAGGACTTCTGCGTGTCATTGAATAAGGTGAATTTGCATTCAGTCACCTCTGCGATGCTTAATGACGTGAAATGCGTGGAGTTTTCCTCAAGGATTGAACACCAAAACCTTTATCTCTTGTCCTCTAACCTGGCCAGTTGAATGGTAACCTCATGACCCCAAAAGCAAACCACTAGCTGCCTGCCACCTTTGATAACGAATAGCATACGTAACCTTTACCTAATCTTAATAGAGAAGCGATTTCAAATAAAACCGTAGATAAATTCATGCATTGATGCTCCTAACAAGAAATTATTTTATACCCATTCAAATTACTGGAATACAATTGCAATTCATTTATTATGAAATTTCACTTTTTTTAAAATTGTACATCCAAGATTTTCTTTAAAAAATATTCTGTCGAGGTCATGCGAAGGAAGCTTTTGCTGTCTGTAAAGTAAAAGATAAAGGATGTAGAATGTAGCTAAGGAAGATCGTTTAACGTTGTTGAGTTCCTCAAAGGTTTTCCATACACTCGACTTCATTCGTAGCATTGCATAGGTGATTAACTATACATCTGGCCTATTCAATTACGTATGGCCTACCAATGTGATTAGCCGGAGTTTTCATCCTCTTTCATAAGTCTCGTAGTAATTTGCCGAAACCAGAGGCTGGCCAGTGAGATCGGACCACTGTGTATTGCGAGAACCGTATAACCGCTGCGCCAGATGCGCCCTTGTCTTTAACACAGAAATGGAAAAGGACATTAAATAAAAGGTTAAAGGATAAAGCTCTCAGCGTTGATCAATCCCTGAGAGATGCGCCATGCATTCGATTTCATTAAGTATCGTTTGGAGGTGACTGAATGCCTTTACAATGACTCTCGGTGGCCTACCGACGTATCGTGGTGCCCTGCCGATCTACCGAGCCAGTGCTGCTATCCTCCCAGACAAGTGTGGTACCAATTTGCCGACCCCGGAAGGATGGAAGGCTTGGTGGGCTTTGGGCGCTGGGATCGCTTTCACGTGAGTGTTGCAAGGCGCGTCCGACCACTGCTCCACACGCGCCTCCGAATAAGAACATTACTAATATTTATTGAAGTAGTGTATACCTTCTCCTCAGCCATATTTTCGATTGTTCCGATAGCAGTAACACTTAATCATAAAATACGGAATTGATTTTGCCAGAGTTAATTTTCAACCGATGAATAGGCTATTCTTTTTTATTTGTTTAGTGTTCTAACTCCTAGAGAAAAACTTTGCTTTAACTTCGGGCATGGGAAAGTTGAGGTAGCCCTCCTTCTGATCAAAAAAGAATCAATGGCATAAGCGACAAAATAATTTTCTGCGAACTTGGTGTGAACATCGGTACCGATTGGATTGTCAGCCAATCGAAAGTAACGCTTATTTATTCTCACTATTCACTATTTATTCTTATTCTCACTACAGCCAAGTAAATTGCTTATCTGAACGCGCTACGTCTGGCATAATCTATAATGAGCAACCATTGCCCGCCGTGATATCCCGAGAACGCTTCAGCACTGCTATCGCAGGATATCCCGTGGCGTTTGACAAGCACTCAGTATAACAGTGTGCAGATAAGAAGACACATCCATTTTTCCACGACCGACTTTCTATTAACCTCGGCATTGATCAAGTAATTCTTTGTATTCTTGTTGAGCAAACGCGAGGTGTTATTATTATTCTTTATTCACAAATAAGCTGACGTTTCGGCGAACTTCGCCTTCTTCAGAGCCTGGAAAGGTCAAGTTGACAGCAATCTACTCGGTCAAACGCCTCCATAACCAAACAAAGAAAACGCTAAACTAAGATTTCAACCACAATGAGCACAACTTTGCGCACCCACCGGTTTCTATGAGGCTTCCACTGAGTATGTCTAGTGGTGACCAACCGCACAGAATTCACATGGAATCGTAATGTGCCCTTCCCCTCAAAATAATAGGCTTATATACTGCCCAATATCACGCGTGATAACGAGGCATTCTTCCCTGCCGTTCATTTTCGGATTTCTGGAATTAATCCAGAACGCCTCCAGTGTTTTGCGCGCTTGTGTTCACATCCATTTTTAACAGTATGCTCTTTGAACTCCGATCAATTTATCTTCATATCTTATCTTCTTCATATCTTTTTTTTATTTTGGCCGCTTTTCTATTTTTTTAGAAATACTCCTCTGCTTTCTCCCTAATGTCGTACTTTCTCACCGTATTCTTTTTCATCTTCCTTCTTTCGGAATATTTGTAACATTTAAACTAGCAAATGACAAAAGATGAAAGACTTGGCGTTGATAAATTCTTAAAAAATGCACCATGGAGATCGAACACTCGAGAATGTGCATTGAAGGGCACCACTAACCACTACGCTACACGCAGTAAGCTTCCTCAGAAGGACAAAGGATATTGCGATGGCTCAATGAGGAGAAATGAAGTCTTATTTTCTTTCTGCTATTATTATCATATGTGTAACATTGTGCGGATCTCAGCACTTCTTGCATTCGATTCGATTCCTAGCATTCATCATCCACGGAGACCTTCAAACTTTTGCATGCTGTTTCGGTTGCTGCTTGAATTTGGTCTTGACTTTTGTCTTCCTCGTGGTTGGTGCTGAATGTTGCTTGAGTCGATTCTTGCAAGAATTCTTGGATGGCCTTGTAGAGCATTCCGTGTGGTCTGGAGGGGCGAGCTGTTTCAGATGAGTCTGGTACCAGTTCCACGAACCTGGGTAGGTAAGGGGCATTGTGAGCCAGGGAAAGGGTTGGCCCAGATCCCTGGTAGTTTCTCATAAAGAGCGGCATCACTTCTATTGCATTACTGTCCACTTTCTGTTACTGAAAAAAACAAACAGGGGAGGAATCTGCTACTAACCATGGAATCTACTACCTTCTTTCTAACTCTTTTAACACTTAGACATAAAAGCCGAATGAAGCGATGGCAAAAAGGACGAACTGGTGGTGAACCTTCGATGGCTAGCTCTACTGCGTACTCTTTCACCAATAAGCTATCAGTGAAAGAAAACTATCTTTCACTAATCTGATGGCAACACTGTCTTCAGCTCAACGAAAGCAACTCTACCTAAGTTTTTTTTTTTATTTATTCGTTCGAGAGAACATATGTTGTGTCGAATCATCACTTATATCCGACGGGCGTATGGCTCATAGACGTTGTACACGAGTTTACAGCGGTTATGAAAGTACAAAGCACTGAAGGGTTCGAAGTACAAGATTTACATTACATGCCTTAGCTGCGCAGTCTATTGGCATTCGTCTTATGAACGTACAACTTCATCTACTGCGATGTCCTACTCATGCTTTTCTTGAGAGCAATTTAACTCATGGATTTACTTCCTAATCAGCGATCATATTAACATGATCACTACGAACTCGTCGTCATCCGAATTCGTTGGATCATCGACTTTCTTAGTGATTTCGTATTAGAATTTATGCCTGCCACTACTGAGCAGTGTTTAATGCTTATACAGTTTCATACTTTGGATGGATTATTAGATAAATAAGTGTCTAGATATACACTTAAATAACAAATGGCTATTTGTGAACACAGTGATAGGCACATAAACAAATATGGCGCCATCGTTGGAAGCATGTTGTGCAGTACACATCTGGCTCGACCCATGCTTCGTCCCAACTAAGCCACCCAATTTTCCAAAGTTAAAAAAATACTACCACGGTTGTTGGGGAAGATGAGACACTTGCCTACCACATCGGAAGGCTTTCGCAAGTAGTCATATAAGCCAAACGTGTACTCAATCACCTCTGTAATGTTTAACAGAGTCGTTAATGTTATGATGAACACCGAAAGCATGGAAGATAAATTGCATGCATACATCTTTATCCCATTAATTTACCAGCCGACTTCACATATTTTTCGTATTTCACCACATTTTTCATTTCATTCGTCGTCCCGCATCCGTCACTCTCGAAGGTCCTTAGCTTTGCGTGTGAGTTCAACTGTAACGTGGTGACTTTGCCTTCTTAGTGAATTTCGTTGAATTCTATTCGAATTGATCCCCGTTTTAATACTAAGATAACTTTAGTGGAGCGTTGCCAGCTCATCACCACAGGAAGGCTCTATGAGGTTGAAGGAGCTTTTCATAAATAGGCCTGCTACCATTCGCCCACCACGAGTGGTTGAGCAGTTTCATTGGCCTTGGATGGAGTCGCTAGAAACGGCGTTATGAGCATTAGACAACTCTTGCTGAATGTGTTCCAAGTTCCGCTCTATATATTAGTATGCCTGAAACCGATGTACAGATAAATTCAAGAATTTTGGGTTTTTTTTGTCTTTTTATTGCTCTGTATGACATAATTAAGCAATATGTGACAGAAATAGCGGAAACTATAAAAGAACAAGGTCTTCTTCTACATCCATTCGAATCCGTGTGCACCGCTGCTTCAAAAACTGGGCTTTCCTCAAATTTTTATTGGCTACAGAAAAAGCCCTAATGGAACCGACGGGTCCGCTCCGTTGTATGACGGTTTGCCAAACTGCTAGTGTGCTCTATTTTGGTTAAACAAAAGTGAAGCCAAGATACTCACTTACTTGGATACTTAGACGGTCCGTCTTCACGAGCTGTGCGGACCTCAGCACATATGGCATTCGATCCTTTCTCTCACAATCGCGGTACATGGTGGCAGACTTGTTCGAGCATGGCAGCGCTTGCGTGTCTCATACCGTGATCTGTAAAACAACTACAGGAAGCCAAGATAATTCCTCTAATTTTGCCTTACCATCTTTTCATAAACGCGATCGGAATGGACTCGATTTAAAACATAATTCCCGGTGTTCATTGAGTACAATGCATTTGGTGCTAAAATAATGGCCGCTTTCAATTTTAAACCAACATCGCTCTCTCCAACTCGTTTAGTTGACATGAAAGTTATTCAAATTCACAGACCTCCTTTTGCAAGACCGAATTTTCTTCCTCTGACGAGATGAAATTTTGATTTTCCGGAACCCACGAAATACCTTTTCTAACGTTTCTTCCTCAAGAGTCTTAGTTCAAGAACAAGCCATCGAACAAGCGGAATCTTTTTTGGAGTCTATTATATTCCTACTCAGTCTATCTTCGGTGTTTGTGGCTGCCACGCTTGAACTGAGAGTTTTTTTAAACAGAATTTTGATTCAAACACACTTAACACAGGATGCCTAAAGCACTAAATTAAAGACTCTTACTAACTTTGAGAAGTCCTCGATTATAATACAGTGATGATGAGATATTTGCAAAACTATCTCCAACTCGTTTAGTTGACATGAAAGTTCACAGACCTCCTTTTGCAAGACCGAATTTTCTTCCTCTGACGAGATGAAATTTTGATTTTCCGGAACCCACGAAATACCTTTTCTAACGTTTCTTCCTCAAGAGTCTTAGTTCAAGAACAAGCCATCGAACAAGCGGAATCTTTTTTGGAGTCTATTATATTCCTACTCAGTCTATCTTCGGTGTTTGTGGCTGCCACGCTTGAACTGAGAGTTTTTTTAAACAGAATTTTGATTCAAACACACTTAACACAGGATGCCTAAAGCACTAAATTAAAGACTCTTACTAACTTTGAGAAGTCCTCGATTATAATACAGTGATGATGAGATATTTGCAAAACTCCGGACCGCAAATTTCTTTGCTGGAGATCGAAGCCGCTGCTACCTTTTCCGGGAGCTAACGCGTTCATCACCACGCCGTGAATGCGTTAGCTCCCGAAAATGGTAATAGCATGTTCGATCCACACCGCAGACACGTGCGATCCGGAGTTTTGCGAATATCCCAGCAGCATTGCGGTTACAGTTCGTAGCGTACCCTGGAATGAAAAAAATAGGCAGCAAATAAAATGTGATTACGTTGTCGATTCTCTTTGGCATCATATGTTACCATGTTAAACGGTTCATGTTCTGTCTAAATTCTTTCTAGATCTCCAATTTTTCTTTACAACGTTTGCCTTCAGTCGTATGACTAGTTGATGTGCTAGGCTTATGATCGCGATGAATAACAGCTTTTCCTCATCCACCATACTGCCATTAATTTCGGACAACGAGCAACAACGAACGGCGTCCGGTTCCATCTGCATTTAATCAAAACGCACTTTTGAATCTGTCAGATAGCAGTGAACACTGCTGCTTCAAACACCAGATAAATCGATTATTCGCGATTATATCCGATCAAGTGTCGGATACTCGACGACAGAATTCAACTTAAATGGTTAATATAAAAGATGAGAAAAACGCCCTTCAGTATTGATCAATTTCTTTCCATGCATTCGATATCGTTCTTAGCATCATAGAGATAATTGAATGCATATTTGGCCTGTAATTGCAGTGACCAACCTATTTATCAAGTCCGTGTTTCTATATTCCCAGACATGTCTGGCAAGAAATCGCCTCTGGAAGGATAACAGGCTTGGTTTCACTCCAAATAGGATTAAGTCGATGTTCGAGTGCACATTACCTAGTACCTCTAACATTGCACTGAAAGTACCATTTTTTACGAAATCAGTGGAAAAACTCTCACACTTAGGTAGGGCCGGAAAGTTTGCATTACGACAGCCGCGACCTAATGTTTATAATCCTTTGGAACAACTTTTCATTTATTTTTCATAACTCAATGATGTATGTTGTCTGCAATCACGTATCGAATTCCCGTCACATCCGTCTCTCCATCCGCCTTGACTATTTGAAATGGAATTCACTAATGGGCTGATTGCCTACGGTTGTTTTCCTATCAACACGGACCCTTAAGTTGGTTATAGGACGGGTCTGAGACGAAACGTATTCATTTTTGAATATCGTTGACACTTCATCTCATTGTCTCCTTCTTAAAGCACACTCAAGTTTTCTGCCTTAAAAGAGGTAAGCACAGAATTTCTCCTCTTTCACAGAAGACGCATAGTCATAGACTTTTGCGAACTTTCCGAAAGGGTGCACTTCTACTACTTCGCTATGTACGGAAGCGATTTCAATCCAAACTATCGACTTGACCATATTGCGGCTATTTCATCTTCAAAAATGACAAAATCCATTAGTTATCGAGATACCCCAGCTAGTCCGTGTCCATTAGCTCCAGTCGTTCGTAGAACATAAACAACATCACACTTTTCCTATAGGGCTTTTCTTTTTTATTCACTTTCGCTCGTAAAAACACCACCTAGCTCATTGTGATTTACCGTGAATGCGTGAAAAAGCATTTATGCGAAGTTGGTTGGGTTTTTAAGACACTCAACGTTGTGCTTATTTGATTGATGTGGCAATGAACCACCCCCCGTTTCTTACTGCAAACCTGATTACAGACTGACTGATCTTACTGAGTCGAAGTGTAGGATCCATCTACCTCCAATAACATCACCTCTGCGACCGTATGTATGAATATAAATTAGCGTGTAATGTAAAATGAATCAATGAAAGGTTCGGTGTTAGCCAATTGATATGCATTTGACACCATTCGTAGCGTCGTAGAGTTGGTTGAATATCCTTTTTATTTTTTTATAAGACCCATCATTCAATCTACAGTGCAGATTCCAGACATTCAATAGGTTTTCTTACATTCATTATCCACAAAGATCTTCCAACTTTTAGTGTGGCTTCGGCTACTGCTTATGGATTTTCATTTCATCTTAAATGTCGTAGAATGCTGCTTGAGCCGATTCTCACTGTCGTCCTGAGATAGCCGGGCTGGAGCGTCCCCAATATGATTGCAGAGAGTGATTTTTTTTCTTACCAGAAAAGTTCGGTACCAATTTCCCGACCACGGATGGATGGAAGGCTTGGTGGGCCATGGGCGCGGAGGTCGATTCCACGTGAGTGTCGCAGTGGCGCCTCCAACCACTGCATCACACACACCCTTAAACCGGTTTCCGATCTCTAAACATCAATGAGATCAATATGTTTTATTTTTCGCTTCTTATGGCTTCCATCGAAAGCGCCGCATTCACCAAATAGCAAATGGATGAGATTTTTTCACTGATGACTTCAATCCACATCTATTCGAACAGCACGATTCCTTCCGGGTCCATTCTATTTCGAAATTCTCTTAGTTGTCTGCTTTATTTTTTATAAAGTGCCTTTAAACTTATTTAATATTCATTAACGTTCTTCATTCGCTGCCCAATCTGTAAACAATCAGCCATGCTCTCTTAATTGTTCCATCATCGCTCTCATCTACTTATACTTCATACGTTGTATTGAGAACTGAACATCTTATATTGTTATCATTGTTCAGTTGTTTTCGAAAAAAGAAATCTGTTCTTTTTCCGTTCCTCCTTTGTCGCTATTGAATACAAAGAGCTCGTTGAAAACCCGATGCTTCCATGTTATCGATTTTCCAGATTTTACTACTTGATTCACTCTTAGCCATAGTGTTTAACCACTTCGTTATGACTGGAGTGCAGAACAGTTAAGTGCAGCCGGAACTTAATCTCCCAATAGGGTCACCCAAATAGGAAATGAGCTCGACATTCCCATCCACAAACGACAGATAAGAGTAAACTTTTCTGTTTTTTTTTTGTTAGCCGAGCTCATCAACCATCCTTGATGGACATCCGGCAAGAGTAGAGACTTCATTGGTGTCGGTTTGATTTCCTTAACAATAATATGAGTTAGTAGACGGCGATTCTACCAGAAGCGCATCCTGAAGCGGTGTCCTTCTAATGACCTAAAGCAGGTTGCTGATAGAAGGAGCATCAGCATTGTTGCTCACGTTGACGCAGTTGATCAGCAACTTAAGGATGCGATCATGAATTCGATTCCATTAAGTGTTGTAGGGCGTGACTGAATGCATATTTGGCCTATGCAATGGCTAGCGGGTGTTTAGACATATAACAACTCATTATTTTCTGAACGGTCGAACTTGCACGGCGTTATTATAAAGGCAATTGTTGTCATTACTGCTGCCGTTGTTATTTGCCACTATTTTGTTTTCTGCCTATTCTTTCTTCATGGCAAGGTATGATGTGAAGTGTAACCAAAATGATGCTGAGATATTTGCAAAACTCCGGATCGCAGATTTCTGTGGAGGGTGTCGAACACTCTATTATCCTTTCAGGGGACTAAGGTATCCACCACCACACCATACGGGCCCCTCGTTCAGCCTTTCCCTCAGCCGTGCTTTCACCTACAGGCGCTATCAGCAATCACCCGTCGACTAGGTTGATCTGTGGAGCACAAATCAGCATTGTGCCAGTTAAGCTGAAGCTATACTATAAATCACAATGTAGTCACTTTCCACTTACCGCCCACTCCGGATCGCATTGTGATAATACTGCTATTAGTATTATTTGTGTTATTGTTGCTATTATAGAAATTACTGGGAAATATTGTCAGCTTAGTGTTTCTCTCCTTCCTGACATGTTTGATAACACCACTTCTCTACGAATTTCGAATGGGGTGTGATAATGGTACAGACTCGAGCCATCGATCAAGCGTACATCGCACGGCACCTCTTGCCACTACACTACACGCTCAATTTGAATTTAAATTATGAAAATTTTCTTCCGAAACTGGACATCACACTATAACACGTATGTTTTCAATATATTATGAAATAGCCTTCTCTAGAGTTTAACGAAACCAAACGAAGATCCTGCTGATAGTTATGCGTTGGACTTCTTCGATATATCTCGTAATTTCCATTGAATAGATGAATTCTTTCCATTAGTAGTCTACTTCTTAAGAGATTCCTCATCATAGCACAATCTTATGAAGGTAACATGAGGCATTGTCAGCTGACTCTCACTCTGACGTAATGGGCGCGAGATTTCTTTGCACAGGCGAAGTGTCTGATGGTGATTCTTTGCAGCTTATGCGAATACTTTCTTCACCATAGCCCGTTAAGAATGATGCCGAAGCTCTTTTCCGAAGCGACTGTCCACCCAAGTCACCATTGGTTTTTGTAGATCTACGAGAGTTTTCTCTTCTTATGTCCAAGAATTTCTCCTGTGGTAGAAATGTTTCATGAAAAACCAGCTCATTTTTATCCGCACTTTAGCACAGCTCTTGAGAAAACTTAAACTCCTTCTCGATCTCCATTCAAGGAGAAAAATTCTCGAAGAAATCCAATTGTGTTGAGTTGTTCTACGAACTGGCCCACTAACAGAGATCTGTTGTGATTTTTAAATATTATCGATCGGATAAAAATATTTTGGATGAGAGGAGTGTTATGAAATCGACCAATAAGGTATACATATTGATAGGAATCAATATGGCTCACTTAAATTGCATTGCGTCTTCTTCTTGGTGCCCAATAAAGCGAACTGAGCTGCTTTATTGAAGAACTTTGAAGGTCCCATTCATCTGTTCATAGAGAAAAATTTCATGAACATACCCTAATCTTTTACCAAAAGGTATGGCAAGAAGCAGAAAGAACAAAAAGTACAAAAGCTTTAAGCAAAAGATAAACAATAAGTGATAGGTAACAAGGAAAATCAATAACGGTAGGGACACGTTGGAAAGGTGCCGCCGATGAGACTTCAGATAAAGCGTTTTTATTTGTGTTTATATTCTTGAGCTCACACGAGGTTGCTAGAGATGTTTATTCTGCTAACGTTTCGACGTTTTCGTCTTCATTAGAGCGGACGATCCTTGTCGATGGTCCACATTTGTTCCCTCTTGTCGATGTGGCGTCTTCATCTAGCATCGAACCGGATCTTCTTCGGTTGAGTATCTCGAATGAGCCATACTCATAAATAAATGACGGTCGATTTCAAAATTATCCTTTTTGTTTGTTTAAAACAGCACACTCCATAAATATTTCGTTTCTAAGTGCATAGCTTGGAGACGAAATTTTTGTAGAACATGTGATTTAGTAAAACTTATAACCCAGTAAGTAAGTTACTTAAAATGTAATGTAAAGTAAAATAAGTAAAAATGTCACTGTAAGAGTTTCTGGATTTCAAGAGTTTCCAGTTACAAGTAATAAGGTGGTCGATGTATTTATCGCGGTGGAGGGCTTCTTCCCGACGATGACAACAACTGCGACAAAAACAACCGTGTGCTTCGATTAAAACCGGACACTGTTACTGCTTTGTTTTCTGGTACCTATGAATAATTTGATGAGATCACTCATTGGCATTCATTGAGGTCTGGCACTTTATGAACTGATTCATTTTTTTTTGTTCAATGGTAGGGCGCGTGTGGCGCAGTGGTTAGAGGCGCCACTGCGACGCGCACGTGGAATCGATACCTGCGCCCATGGCCCACCAAGCCCTCCATCCTTCCAGGGTCGGGAAATTGGTACCAGACTCGTCTGGTCATTGGTAAAGACCAGATATGCATTCAATCACCTCCAACGATACTTAATGAAGTCGAATGCATGGCGCATCCCTCACGGATTGATCAACGTCGAGAGCTTTATCCTTTATCCTTTTAATGGTAGCACGTCATCTCAAAGGAACAGAAACACTCTCATTTCGTAGGAACCTCAGCAAAAGTGAATTTTGCTGTGAAGGCTGTTAATGAAGAGCTCGCGATAACATCAAAAGTTGTTTTACTTGGGCACATGTTTCTTGTTGCCTAAACAAGAAGTTTTCCATCGAATTCCCAGCATAACCGTACTTGGGCGTTCCCACGTTGCTGTCGTTTGTGATTGCCTCCACCAATGTGAAATCAGAGGGGGGAGGGGGTTTCCTAAGCATCTGATTGGTTTCTTTTAGTGAATTAGTGGAAGGTGGCATGGATTCTTTCGTAGCTGAGCTCATGAATAGAGATCTCAAGCTTCTCAGTTAGAATGACTTTAGAAGGAGACGGAGGTGATTTTATGTTGTAACTCGTAGTCCTCTACTCAGTTACAACCAGTTACCAAAATCAAGTAGTGGAGGAGGTAGTGGAGCACGGAAAATCTGTGGTCCTCAGTCCATATAACATCATTCGCTTAAAGACCTTTTTCCAATTGATGTTCTGTGTTTTGTTTGCTCACTTCTTACTATCTTCGGTTCAAGTTTGCTTTGTTTTTTCTCCCATGAACTTCACAATGGCATACGGAAGGGTTCCGCTGAAGCTTAGCGTTCTTATGAATTTTCATTAGGAGCCTTCGTTTCTTCTTTCTATCGTTTGTGCTTCATTAGTTCTCTTGAATATTCTCCATAATCAACAAATTCCGTCATCTACTTCTCGCTGGCAATTCCGTTCTTTTTTCTCAATACTTTTACATTTACTACCAAAAATTTGACCTGACTAATCCCCACATTACTATTCTTACCAAAACAATTACAATCTCTCTTTGTTTGCTTTCAATCTAGCTTTATTCAGACTTCGTCCATCAAAAATGACTCGCTGCCAGGCCCTGTTGAAATCGCTATTGATCGGTGTTTGCGTTGATCGTTATTTTCTAATATGTCCCATAAGAGATGTTGGTGCTATTTTCACGTATTTTAGACTAACTCTCTGTTTAATATTAACTCTCTAATTACCTTAAAACACCGATCTTCTAACAGTTCCCAGAATCGACTTTCTATTAACCTCGGCATTGGAGTATGAATACGTTGTTTTCTTGTTCACCTTGTTTAGCAATCGCGAGGTTGTTATACAGCATACATTTACTTCCATAGAAGAACACACAATACAATACAACACAACAGTAGCTGACGTTTCGACAGTATCGCCTTTTTCAGAGCCGCGTTTTTACATGACTTCCAATGAGGAAGGTTAGAACAGCTGATTATAGTCGCATATGATTGATGAGTCATCATCGTTTTTCTATGGAAGTAAATGTGTGCTGTATAACAACCTCGCGGTTGCTGAACAAGAAAACAACGTCATATACCGACCTTCATTAAACCTCGGTAACAATAATCCATAATTTTCTATATGATTAAGCCGACACGAGACCGGTATAAAACTTCTCTTCGGCTAACGTTTCGTGGCCTTCGCCTTCAGAGCCGCATTAATCCGGATAAATCTCCAGATGGGAGATATTGGTTAGAAATGGAACAAAACTCTTTGCACAGTCAGCTTAATATGGTGACTTCTCTAGTTGATTGAACTGGATCCCGGCACTTCCGAACTGGATTCACTTACACCTCGCATTTTCTTGTAACCACATTTTCATGTGAGTATATCTGAATGTGTTGTGAAAATTCTCCAATCGAGTGACCGATAAGTAGAGGAGAGACGGTTCGGGTCATGTAATGAGTTTAGCAAGAAACTCAGCATCTATTCATTGAGATCCTGGCAACTATGGTGAAACATGAGTAGTGATTTTCGTTTTTGGGTAGTACCGTTTTGTAAAAATTAAACTTAGTAATGAAGGACAAAAGGATAAAACTCGGCGTTGATCAATCCCTGAGGGATGCGCCATGCATTCGACTTCATTAAGTATCGTTGGAGGTGATTGGGCGTATATCTGGCCTTTACAATGACTCAGGGTGGCCTATCGATGTATCGAGCCACTGCTGTTATCCTCCCAGACAAGTTCGTTACCAATCGCCGACCGCGGAGAGTTGGAAAGCTTGGTGAGACATAGGCACGGGGATCGATTCCACGTGTGTGTGACAGTGGCGTCTCCAACCACTGCGCACCACGCACCCAAGGACGGCATATTAATACAAAGTTTTCAAGGTGAGAACGTTAACAAAACTTGCGCGAAACTCCGTGATTTTTATCATAAGCTGCCACAGCCTCACAACCTTAGTCAACTCTTAAAGTTCTTTGACAACTCATTCAAGTTTAAGACGGAACATACGTCGTCTAACTGGACTGTGTCGTGGCTTTCACAGTGGAGAAGGGGGATGGTGTGAGAGTACGGATCGTCCTATCTGTGACGCTGCCATAAATCCACCAGACGACTGCCTCTGCTTCCTATCGCATGTCAACTTCGGTTTCACAGTTGACTACTGTTTTACATCTCGGGATTTGGTACCGCCATCGTTGTTTCTCGTTGAAATGAACGCATAAGAGCGCCCGTGTGACTCATAGGTAATGCGTCACGTCTTCATGAGTGATATTGCGAAATTCCTGTCTTTCATTCTCCTCTGTCCATTTTTTGAAGCTTCCCACCATCTTGCTGGCTTATCTGCTTAGAGCAAAGCTAAATAGTTTGTGTAACGTTGAGTTTTTACTGACTGGATTGTCGTCATCATGAACGTCATCGATTATCAGTCAAAGACTGTGAATAAATAGAAACGTTGTCCGGAGCAGAGTCCAGACCCGATTTTCTTCTTCTAACCACAAAGCTGATGATGCTGTTTTTATACCACTGTTGAGCTTGTAGGAGGATAAAGGATAAAGGAGAAAGCTCTCGGTGTTGATCAATCCCTGAGGAATGCGCCATGCATTCGATTTCATTAAGTATCACTGAAAGCATATCTGGCCTTTACAATGACTCACGGTGGCCCGCCGATGTATCGAGCCAGTGCTGCTATCCTCCCAGACAAGTCTGGTATCAATTTGCCGACCCCGGAGGGATGGAAGGCTTGGTGGGCCTTCAGTCAAAGACTGTGAATAAATAGAAACGTTGTCCAGAGCAGAGTCCAGACCCGATTTCTTCTTCTAACCACAAAGCTGATGATGCTGTTTTTATACCACTGTTGAGCTTGTAGGAGGATAAAGGATAAAGGAGAAAGCTCTCGGTGTTGATCAATCCCTGAGGAATGCGCCATGCATTCGATTTCATTAAGTATCACTGAAAGCATATCTGGCCTTTACAATGACTCACGGTGGCCCGCCGATGTATAGAGCCCTCCAACCACTGCGCCACACGCACCCGAGCTTGTAGGTGATATTGATAATTTTCACTTCACATTGGTTGATGTCTTGACACATTGTCTTTATTCGAAGTCTTTTAAAAGGTAATATTAGCACTGAAAAAATTCTTGAAGTTTCTTCTCCGATGTAAAATTTTATCTTAAATGCATTGCTTCTCATCGTCAACTTCATTATCATCTCTTTACCTATTCTTCGTCATTAGCTTAACTTAAGAACTCTTCCGCCCTAGAAGTTTACAAGCACATTCTATCAATTTTTCTACTCTTTAAATTACGTAGTGTTTTCTGCTAAGGCCTGCAACTCTATTCTACGCCTTTTCAGTGTTAGTTGTCCTTATCGTTCACTTCATCGTTATCATTAGGTCTCCTTATTAATGGAACATATCAATCCACGTGTGACATTGCGATGCACTCTAGGGATTGTTTGCTCAGCGCTGTTGCTAGTCAAGTGAGTCCACCTGGTCCTATCCATGTCTTTAGATCTAAACATTTTGTAGTTGTAATCCATTCTATTAGTCTTATTAACAGAATTGTCTTGTATGGACCACAAATTACAGTGGTTCGTCTTGGAATTGATTTGTCGAAACCTTTAAAATTGTTGCTATTAAACGTTGTGATTTCGAACAGAGCCTCAGCTAAACTGGGTTCATTGCCGATTTGCGCTCCCCAGATCAATCCCGCTGACGGGTGATCGTTGATGGCAGCGTTAGGTAGAATATTAGCTGAGAGAAAATCAAAGCAAAGGCCTCAGTGGTGCAGTGTGTAATACACGTGCCCCCGGAAAGGGTAATCGTGGTTCGATCTGGCCCGGGGTCAAACGTTTACGAACATCTCTGCACCGTTGCGGTTCTATTGTTACAATTGTTTTTGTCGGTATCGGTGTTGGAACTGGTGCGCATATTCATAGCAGTCGTCGTCCACCCATGGTAATTCTGCTTAGATGAGTTGGAAATTTATCCAGACACTTGGAGTTTTCGATTGGCTTCCGAATATTATGGCTTTGTAGCAGTTTTGAGTAAAAATGTCCTCCTGCTAAATGTTAACTACCTGAACGCTTTCTCTGACCATTAATTATAGGATTATTTGAGTGCTGTTTTAAACAGAAGGTCACACTGGCAATCTTCATACCTTGTTATCACATTATTGTGGAAGCTAAGGACGCGTAGAATATTAGTTGGAGATGTTCTGTGATACATGTGGTCGTCGCTTCGACCTAACACCGCGTGTAGCATCACTTCCCTTCTTCTGGGTCAACAAATTGGTACCGAACTACTCTGGATGAATAATGGTTCAGATTGGATGCACCAGTACATTCTGAGAAATTACGGAATAGGGCAGATGTGCATCCAGTAACCTCTACTGTGCTTGAGTCGATGAAATCGAAACAATAGTATATCTCTGACGAATTGATCAGCCCCGAACACTTTCTATCCTTCATTCTAAGTATTACCACTGTGCAGCGATGTAGTAATACGCGATGATTGATATTTAGGCTATACTACTTTGACTAACTCCTGCTTTCTGTCGATCAACGATGAACAGATTTGCTTTGGAAGCACGAAGAGGGATGTGCCGTGCATTCGACTTCGACTTAGGTATCGTTGGAGGTGATTGAATGCATATCTGGCCTTTACAATGACTTGCGGTGGCCTATTAATGTATCGAGCCGGTTCTGCTATTCTCACAGACAATTCTGGTGCCAATTTGTCGACCCCGGAGGGATGGAAGGCTTAGTGAGCCATGGGGGCGGAATCGATTCCATGTGTGTGTTGCAGTGGCGCCTCCAACCACTGCGCCACACGCCACGCCTACCACATAACGCATAGTAATTAGAGGTAGGAGGTTCCGTAAGAGTAACTGGTGCTTGTGCTGGGTTTATGTAGGATTTTTCAATTCATTTCCGGCTTTCGTTAGCAGAGATTCAAGGCTAAAACCTAAACATACACATCACGGAACAGCTGCTGGCTCATTGAGGTGAACTAGAGACAAAGTACCCAATAGCATCTCAGTTAGCGGCTCTTTCACCAACCTCTCACATTCCAATACTCACAGCATTTTTCTTCCACCTGCTATTTCTCATTGGCTGTGCATACGAAGAGATTGATTGCATCAGTTAAAGTGACTGTTATAATCAGTCTCCTTCTGGTCAGGTTATATTCATATCATTATCACAGACAACGGTCATTTTTCCCATAAAGTACGGATGCAATCACACGATGAGTGGTAGTTGCATCCTGTGATTGCCAATTAATACAGCGGTGCGGACTACCACTCTGTGGGCAAGCTGCCCGACGTTTCAGTGGTTGTTTAACGAAATCATTGCTTTTCAAATCATCAAAACAATTATCTAACAACTTTAACGACGTCTAGGCGAAATTTCTTCACGTGGTGAGAACTTGAAGTAAAATCATGTTGTTGTTCGAACTGAGATTCGGGAAGCTTCTGCAAAACATCTAGAACGACGTTAACACCATTACCGTAGTTATGAATTCTATCTAATCATGAACGCGTGAGCGTTTCAACCGCCTTGTATTCGCTGTTCCCTGTGAGATGAGAATGATCTCATAGCCTTTTCTGGCATCAACTGTTATAGGAAGCAAGCTCTATGAAGAAGGTGGTACCAACTGTTAAATTATGTCAACAAATCAAGAATTGTGCTCGTTGACAGTATCCTTTATAATATATGTTGTAGGAGCTGTTAAAAAAATATCCAGTGGTTAAAAGTAAATAGTAAATGTGCTATAAATCATTTCTTCCTCTTAGGTCGGCAATGCCTGATAACGAATGAATGACATTGATACTTCCTTGCCTCTTCAAAAGATTTGCTTAGAAATCTCAAGTGCAAGGTCTACTCATTTCAATTTTCTTTTTTTTTTTTATTCATATGATCCAAGTTCATGTATTGTGCTAGCCCAGCGCTTCTTAAGTTCCGTTTGTTGTCTCGTTTTAGTCTTCCACAAAAGTGTTTAAATTTGCTTTGGGTTTCTTTGCTAGGTGAAGACACTCTTCGTAATGAGTGTCGTTAAGTGCTAGTCGAGTTGATTCTCCCTAGAGTACTGGAGAGCTCTACTAGAGCATGCCGCGAGAGATCTTTACCACAGGCAGTCGCCCCCGCTTTAAATGAAACAGAGTTTTTCTCAGACAGTTTTTGCAAACCGATCGGAGAGGAAGGGGAGGCTTGTTGGTCGGCGTGACAGAACCCGCAGCCCTATGTGAAGGAAAGTCTAGAAATATTGAGCTTCACTGCTTTACTGTCAATGCCCCACCACTTCGAATGTTTAGACAAGACGGCCTAATGGGTCACAGTGAAGATAGACGATGTATGAAGTTCACCTCTATAGATTTGTCTAGGTTTCATTAGTATTCGAAAGCTGTATGGTAATTTCTAGCCATATACGATTGTCGTGTTGTGAGGTGGATTGTGAGGACCTGCTCATGGAGATCTTAACCAATGCATTCTTGAATGAAACCGGTACATTCAATATGGATACGTATTTGGAAATTCTTGGTCTCAATAGGTATAATTTTTTCATTTTATTTGGAGAAATACATGGTGAAAATGAAGTCAACTAAGGCGATGAGAAGAGCTCATCATTAGTGTTGAAAAACGACGAAGTGGAGAATATGAGGACGGAAGCCTGTTCTCTACTTCTATCTCCGAGATAGGAGAATATCGTTGTAGCCTACGTCAAACAACTGTACTCACGTTTGAACATGGCTTATGAATTACAGAACGAAGAAGGCCATCGTTCACGAAGTGGACCACCTTTATAGAAGACGACAGAGCTGCATGAAGGAAAGAGAAGAAAACTGTGCTGTTACATGCGCATTTCGTAAAGTTGAGTGTCTAACTAGCCATCGCGTAGTTCCCGCGTTTCCTGCAGCAATCCATTTTCACGTCATACTACTCTACAAATTCTGTGAAGGTTCACAGACCCCACTACAGCCAGGAAATTAAACTTTTTCGTATCCACCGTTCTCCACTTATTTACACTATTTAGCTTCTCATTCCTTCGGTTTACTGCCTCATCGTAACTGGGTGTTTCTGGGTTTCGGACTGCGATGTACGGCGGGGTGATACGTACACCCGGCTGGGTCTCCTAAGCTGGGAAGCAGTCTGGCGTTTCCATAAGGAAGTATAGCTACGAGCAAACCAATACCAACACCCACCACCGTCGTGGTATCAAAGTCGCATGGTGGTAAATTTCCCTCTGATTGACAAGGGTTGCGACTGCCCGTGGTGGTGAACACCTGGGACAGACCTTGGCCAGGCTGTCCTCGAGATTTCAGAGAACTACAATAGCTAAACCAGCAAATCTCCGAAAAATGGAGATTATGCTGGAGACCGCACAACCCATGTAAACGGACCATTCAAGTATCCAAGTAAGCGCCTACTCATTCTATCTTGACGCTGTTCCTTGAGGTCTAATTCTTATGCCCGATTAAGAGCTAACTTATTCCAACACAGAGTCCTGTTGGCTACCCGTTGATATCTTTTTATCAGAAGGAGGGCATCATATCAAATTTTATGGTTTTTGTGCTCCTCGAACGAGCTAAACCTATTGAGCAGCTCTGCTGATCGAAAGGAGCAAGAGCAGCTCATTGATGTACTCTCGACTTATCCAATTATTTCAGTAATACAAGTTGCAACGATTTTCACCAATTCATCCGAGGATATCGTTCGTATAGGCTCTTTAAAACGGAATATTTTGGAATTTTCTAGAAATGTTAAACAACGAGGGTCTTACATTTTCATGCAGTTTTCAACTCACCGATTTTTTATAGTGAGACAATTTCATAAGAGGGAATTTTCCCAACAGAATACAATGAATCGCCAAATGTTTGTTAGTGGTTTTGACAGACTTTATACTTTAACAGTTTGAAGCGAACATTTTTAAGTTTTTAATTCTATCACTTGGGCGCGTGTGACGCAGTGGTTGGAGGCGCCACTGCGACACACACGTGGAATCGATCCCGTGCCCATGACCTACAAAGCCTTCCATCCTTCCAGGGTCGGCAAATTGGTATCAGACTTGTTTAGGAGGATCGCAGCATTGGATCGATACATCGGTATACCACCGCGAGTCATTGTAAAGGCCAGAAATGCATTCAGTCACATCCAACGATACATAATGAAGTCGAATGCATGGCGCATCCCTCAGGGATTGATCAACGCCGAGAGCTTTATCCTTTATCCTTTTATCCTTTAATTCTATCACTTATCTTAATCATTTTTGTTTATTGCCTACTATAATTTTTAACGGTAGCATATCATGTGAAACACAACTAAGATGATGCTGAGATATTTGCAAAGCTCTGGACCGCAGGTGTCTGCGGTGGGGAACGAACGCGCTACTGTCCTTTCCGTGGAGTAACGCGCTCACCACCACACCATGCGGGTCCTTCGTTTCGCCTGTCTCTCAGCTAGTTCTATTGATCTTTTGCCATCAGCAATCACCCGTTAGCCGGACTGTTCTATCGCTTATATTAATTTTGGGAAAAAGTTTCTTCTGCAATTCCTTGGAGTCATCCACACCTCAACTTCTCCAGTTATTGGTAAACCACCGGTTGCTCTTGAAAGACTAGGGGTGTTGTGTGTTATTTCCAATACAGTACCTTAGAGATGTAATCACATACTTGCTGTCATATTATGTTTTAACAAAGAAGCCTTTCCTGTCACAACTCTGGAATCTTTTTCTTGTTCTGTTGTATTATAAACTCCTGAACTGATGTCGGATATTCGTGTGTCATCATCACATTCACTAAAAATGATTGGATGTAAATGGACGGGAACACTTCAACTTTTTATATCATTGTCATTTGATGGGTTAGTGATAGGAAAATTCTCAAAGAAGTTTAAGGCACTACGTTAGACTTTAACGGGGTACGCAGCGCGCTCACTTCACCGGTATTTTGAAGAAAAAAACTACTGCCTTGTATGCAGGAAACGAAAAGTGGACTTAGTCACAGGACCATTATTAAAGTGCGTTTGCCCATGGAACATAGTTGTTCATCTGAGACCAGCAAATTTTATGGCCTCCACTCGGGCACACCCAACAGGATTTCTGCTGGCTAATTTTTTCAGTTTCCGGGGAAAATACCGGCACAACAGAGACTTTCAGCGCATCTGCTGAATCCACATTGGCCTCAAAACAAATACACGGTAAATTTTGGTCCGTGTTTATCGCTCTACCACAGTTTCGATACCCCGTGTACACTTACCACTAAGTGGCTCTAGAGCGGTAATAGAAACATGTGGCCAACAACATTATAGTACATTTATTTAAACGTTTTCAAATATCCTTCGTCCTATCCTTGGGTATACTCATTTTTCATCATTTTTCCTTTTTTACCTGTTTGACAAGACATTACATATTGTATAGATACCAGCGTTTCTTTCATTCATTTCGTTGTCTTGAATTCGTAATCCCAACAGATTTGCAAATGTTGATGAATAATGCTCGAGTTCCGTTTCCAGGTATTCCTTTCCTATTTCAAATTATCTAGAGGTCGCCACCCGTTGTAGATCGGGACGAGCTTTTCTCCAATAATTTTGGTACCAATTTCCAACCTACAAGTGGTAGGCAATCTTAGCTAGGAAAGTGTTAGATCGACCCAGCAACCAGTCGTGTACTGCAGATCAGTCCTAAAGACTATTTGAATAAGTGAAAAATACGTTAGCAGCGGAAAATTCTGCTTCGTTTTTATCCTCTAAGAATGTTTTTGTTTCAAAAATTACTACTTTTAATAGTTCATTGCAAATAAAAAAATTTCTTCCAAACGGACCACCATTGTCAAGTAGTACGAGAGATTTTTGAAATGGTTACAATTTTCACGGGGTTTTTGCACTTCTTCTTTCCAGAAATTACGGCGAAGAAAGAAGTTAAGCATAGTCTGATTTGCCGGCCGGATGACTGCGATCTTTGAACGAGTGGAGAAAAATTGGCGACATGACCTCTATTTGTTTTTCAAACGTCTTTCATTATTATTTTAATAACTCTCACGTCCGACTTTTTATTAACCTCGGCATTGATGGAACAATTCTTTTTACTTCTGTTTAACAAACACGAGGTGTCATTTCGCCTTCCTCAGAGCCTGGAAAGAACGTTTCCATGTGAACACTGAGCGGTTGGTCTCTGCATAACACATCAAGTGGAAGACTCACGGAAAGCGGTGAGTGTGCAAAGACTCTGTGTTCAATGTGATTGAAATTTTGGTTTAGCATTTTCTCTGTTTGGTTATGGAGGTGTTTGGCCATGTAGATTGCAGTCAACTTGACCTTTCCAGGCTCTGAGGAAGGCGAAATCCGCCGAAACGTCAGCTTGTACGTAAATGAAGAAATAAAATAACACCTCGGGTTTGCTAAACAGAAGTAAAAAGAATTGTCATTTTAATTTTCGTATGGTTTACTCTTCGTAGAAGAAGGTGCTTCCCGACTTTCTTTACATGACCATCTCACTTTTCTAAATACGATATCGAAAATGGAGCAACAGTTTAATCACGCTGTAAACTATAAAAAGAACTTCCCTTAAAGTATAGTTATCGATCGGTTGTTTTCAGTTCCTTGGTTACTTTTTTCCGTTTTATTCTATTTTACTAATATTTCGCCTTACCTTTGTCATCTTCACTTTTCTTTTACTGTCGTATTTCTTTACTGCTTTACTTTGAAGCACTCCATCGTTTAACTATAGGCGTCCTTAAAAACTACCTTGGAAGTGTTTCTCGGAAATGTTTTTTCACAATTTCGTGCTCCAGGACTGTCGAATTTTGGAGTGTTCCTTAATTACTTGATGGAAACTGTTTTTCATGTCTTTTTCATCGTTTTCGATATTGTCGTTTCAAATATTTTTAAAAGTGACGTAAAGCATTTTAAACTGTTTTAGCGTGAATTCCAATTTCAACTTCCGAAGAAATGGAAAATAATTCACCTACACCCCCCATCATGACGGTAAGTGTTCCTATTTTTTTTTCAGAGTAACATATTAACATCTTAGTTTTCCTTCAATATTTGCGCAGAAACACAGCGCCTATTGTATATGTATTGATTATTGCTACAACTGGATCAATATGCATATTCCGAAATGGATGATAATCGCTCGTTGAAATGTAATCTAAACGAAGCACGAATAAATAAAAGCAAACTAAAAAAAATGATTTTTGACTTGATCATTTTTACGCGATGTAAAGTATAGGTATTGATCATCAGTCGACATTGAGTATGACGTCAAATGAACAACAAGGATTACTTTTCACACTTTTATTGATAATATGTCAGTAAATATCAGAGAATCCTTATTTGGCAACTTGCTATTTCACACTGTTCAACATTAAAATCCAAAAAAGGTGCTTTTAAAGTGCCTGATATTCAATGTCGATTTTTATCAATAGTTGAATTTACTTTGGAGTGCTCAGTGGAAAAAGGGCTTAGAATTTTGTTTACGCTTACTTTTCTAAAATAATTGCATTATAATAAAAAGTGGAAAAAGTTCTTGTTGGGCAACTGAATTTTGCCCCACGATTTCGGGAAATATCGTCATTTTCGTTTGAAGGGCGCGTGTGGCGCAGTTGTTGGAGGCGCCACTGCGACACGCACGTGGAATCGATTCCCGCGCCCATGGCTCACCAAGCCTTCCATCCCTCCGGGGTCGGCAAATTGGTACCAGACTTGTCTGGGAGGATAGCAGCACTGGCTCGATACATCGGCAGGCCACCGAAAGTCATTGTAAAGGCCAGATATGTATTTAATCACCCCCAATGATACTTAATGAAGTCGAATGCATGGCGCATCCCTCAGGGATTGATCAACGCTGAGAGCTTTATCCTTTATCCTTTTATCGTCCATGGATTCATCAAAAATCTAAAACCCAATACTATGCAGCTGTGCAACGAATGTTCGAAAAAGAAATAACATTTACAAAAATGAGCGCGGTTATATGTTGATACTGACTCTTTTATACAGTAAGCAGTAAGCTGACGCTATGTGGCGTAGTGGTTAGAGCTATCCTGCAATGAACACTGGATCGCATGTGGGTCCGTGCCGTGCTCACGACGATTTCCATCTCTCCAGGATCGATGTAATGGACAGAGCACTGTTTGGGAGAGAAAAAGACTGAGTTGACGCATCGATAGGCCGCCATAAGTGATGGTACACAGCAGACATTCACTTAATCACTTCTTCGACGCTACGAATTGAAATCACGTTGCATTCCAAATGGATCGCTCAACGGTGGAAGCTTCACATTTCATTTTTGAGCTAGCATCAGTTCGCAACTGATGTCATCATCGATTCTATCCAAACCACGCCCAACACCATTTCTCGCCAACAAGCTTTTCAGTTTTTTCTTTCTTTCGATATTTTTCCACTTAGCGGACATCACGTTCGTTTTTTTTTTCAAACTGTAATCCTCAGAGATTCGATGGAGCAGAAAAGCACGAAGGATAACGTGCGTATTTCTTCTCCAAATTTTCTGCTCCTATGCCTCACACAGGAAATTCTTTAAATTTTACGAAACCATTCCATAAAAACCGTGGAATATTTAGGGAAACGTGAAACTCGTCCACCAAAATAAACGAGTTAACATGTTATTGCAAATTGCGTCATCAGTGCAAGCATAGGTGTTTTTCTCACCTTTATGAATAACAACTCATCATGTTGAGCTCAACTTTCTCCTCGTTGTTTTTATCTGTTTGGTTCCTAGAAATTTCTGAAAAAATTGGACAGAAAACGCCCAACATTTCCTTATTTGCTCATTTCTCATTAGATCAAATTGTTCAGAATATGTGCTCTTTTTTCCTTTATAATATATTTCTTTTTTAATTTTGCATTTTTCCTCCAATACTTCCCCTTTTACGATCATGTCAGACAGGTTGATGTCATGAATGCCTCAATATTTTACTCCCTTCCGACTTTGCAACTACTTTTTCTCTCCGTTTCTATTTTCACCTACTGCTAGCCTAAAGAGAGATCCTTGCCGTTTCCTTTCTTATCCTTTTCCCAGGCAGCATGTTTTTGAAACTTCTAATGGAAGAGCGTTGATTTTTATCGATCTTTTCCATTCTTTTCTTTTTCTCATCTTTCTTTCTAAAACATATCGTTCATTATGTACTGAGTGCAATGAATTTGTCACAAGAATAATCGCCACTTTCAACTTTAAACCAACATACTTCAGCCCACACTAAACTTTATCAGTTGGAATAAAGACAATTCGAATCTAGAGATCCTTGCCTACAAATAGCAAGTTGCATGATTTTACTAAGATGAGATTGTAACCCAATTTCTTGACTCTATGGTACATATCTCATCTATTTTCTTGCACCACGGCTTGTATTTTAAAGGTGAAAGCAAAGGAACAGTCGGGATTCCCTCCAGCAGGACACCATGGCGTTTCCCAACGTATTGTTTGTTTTCAGTGGTTCCTTCTGCGTGGAAAGGCTCAAAAATTCATATCTTTCATCATTTTTTGGAAGTTTTTTGTGTAAACGTGTTTAAAATTCGAACAAAGCTATGCTACATGAATCGAAAGCATAAGCAATATCTCTTTTGTATCGCCGGCTATTAAAAAATCAGCATCTGGCATTATGGGCTAGTCAATATGACCTTTCAAAACGAACATGTGTTAGCTCAATTTCAATCAATTCAGAAGAGGTTCGCTTGTTACTCACCTTTTTCTCATTCGTGAATATCCGAGTATTCGTGCTAGAGCGCTCTGATGTTGCCCTCGCAATCAGCCGTCGGCCTTTGTCCTCTTGTAACTCGGTTTCTTTAGAACGACGTCAATTAGTGAAAGTGTTTACTCCATCTGGACTTTCGTATGGAAATGTCAAAGTTTTTCTTGATGATCGTTTAGAGTTTATGGACACGAAGGTGCACATCACATTTTGAAGTCCTCTAGGCACATAACTCTCGTCACGATGATGTAGGTTGACGGTACATGTACGCGTTTACGTGAGTCATATCATATCATCATATCTATCGTACCAGTCTCATGATTACCTGAAATGATAGCAGATGGTAATTCTTGCTCACTTTTTTTTTATATATTAAGTTTAATGTCGGTCTACTATGATAAAGGAGAAAGGATTAAGCTCCCGGCGTTGAAGAATTCCTGAGGGATACGTCGTGCATTCGACTTCGTTAAGTATCGTTGGAGGTGATTGAATGCATATCTGGCCTTTACAATGACTCGTAGTGGCCTATCGATGTTTCGAATCAATGCTGCAGATAAGTCTGGTACCAATTTGCCGTCCCCGGAGGGATGGAATGTTTGGTGGACTTTGGGCGCGGGGATCGATTCCACGTGTGTGTTGCATGGTGCCTCCGACCGCTGCTGCACCTTTATATATATGCGAATTTTGATTTAAAAACTCGAATACTGCGCTCTTGGTGGTGGGAAATAATTAAGTAAATGAGTGCTGAGGTTTTTGTCCACATACGTTTAGTGGTTGGCATGCGAAGGGGTTGGGGTACAGAGTTTCTCGTTTCTTATGAGCTTTGTAATTTGTTTGGTTACCGAGTTTCCATAGTCCCTTTGAAACCGTTCGAACCAAAAGCCTGTTTGCTATTTCATGTGATTGGCATGCGTTTTTTGTTGTTCGTTGCTCTTCCGAACATCGAACATCATAATTTCCTATTTTTGTTTCTTTTCTGCTTATTTATTAATAGCTGACAAGAAAATAGAGGAACTTGCTTTCAACGATTAGGCTATTTTTACTTATAGCCAGGTCATGAATTGTGGTCGCTTAGAAGTCAGCTGTTTCTCTCTATTTTTCGAAATTCGAAAGAAAATTGAAAGAATAAACAATGATTTAGACGGTCCCTATTACATATGAATTCAATAAAAATCCATTAAATCGAGGAAGGAGGTTTTGCTTCCTTGCATTATCGACTTCATGATTCCTTGTGTTATTGTTGTTGGTGGTTTTGTTTCCTCGAAAAACTTTTGTAAGATTGTCAACTTTCCGATTAACTTTGGAATTTTTTACAAAAATCAATAGAGCTTTCACTCTCATAAGGTCCTCTCCCATAACCCCTAATAGTTTTCTTCGGTGTCCACCCTTAAAATGAGATAAATGGCAATAGAATTCAAAAGACCGACTTCCTATAAACCTCGGCATAGATAGTTGATACATTTATTTATACGATCTTATAAAGTGATCTTCTTTAGCTGATGCGTAGTTGGTATAGGTCTTCGTTGTCGTTGTCGTTGTTGTTGGTCGATGGCTGACGCTTCGGCGATCTCGCCTTCCTCAGAACCTGGACGTATTTTATGTTAGAATACTTTAATTATTTACACCAACAACAGCGACAACGACAACGGAGGCCTATACCAACCTCGCATCAGCTAAAGAAGATCAATTTATAAGATCATATAAATAAATACGGCAATAGAATTGTTTACAATCGTTCATGTATTACAAATAGGCGTTTTTCTTCTCAAATTAACGAGGCTTCAGTGTAAGCACTTTTACAAGAAAACTAGTGGGAGATTCAATAAAGAGATTGCCAAGAGATATTTTCTATTTGAAGTGAAGACAGAAATAATGATGATATAAAAGTAGCAGTTCTCAAGCTCGGAAGCCCTAACTCTCTTAAGTAACGCGACTTTTTTAACCCTAATATTTCTGTACACATTTTTCAAAATTATTTGTTTCGTTAATTTTACACGAACAAACGTCAACGATGTTTTGCAGAACCGCTTCTGTTGGAGTCATTGTATCCGTCATCCACAAAGTTCTTCGAATTTTACACAAGGGTTCTGTTACTGATTGAGGGGTTTTACATTCTTTATGAATGCCGTTGGATTATGATCCAATAGTTTCTTCCTATAGTCCTGGGATTGAGGTGCTAAGGCGCTTTTCGATCTTACACAACCAAAGAAGCTCCAGAGATGAGCCAAATACTACTCTAACCTTATGGGATGGGGAGGCTTGTCTGCCCCATGACGGGTTCAGTTATGTACTGTTATTATGCAAGCTTTGGTAATGACTATTTCAAAGACATGTTTGGTTGAGAGTTATAATTTTTCCTTTCGTTTTTTTAATCCCTGTTCGGGGTGTAATCGATTTTTTAACAGAGCTTGAAAAGATGAAGAAATCGTGAGGGCGAAGGAGAAGGCCGATCTAGTTGCTTAATCTTATTGAGATATTTTTTGTTTCAATCTACAAATTCGTCTTCAACCTTTTTATTGTTCGTATGGTATTGGTTTGTACTCAGCTCGCGGTACGTTGCTAAGCAGGGTTACGTTGTTCGTGTCCCAAATTGCTACCATTGTCTTTTCATTGTTTAATAAGCTTCATATCTATATGGATCCTCTCCGAAGCAAAGACATGTTCAAATTCCTTACCAAAATAGATATTGTTTTGGTCTAGAGTAGAGCTTTGTAGCTTTTTAACTTTGTTAGCGCTCCTACATTATATTTTGCCGCATTTGTTGTTTCAGAGTCGCCACGCTGTCCGATAAAATTTGCGCCTTCTCTTTGGCCGACTATACTAATCAGCTTCGGATTTCATTAGTAGTCTCACCCAAGCGTCGGCCCATTGCTAGGTGGTCTTGGTCTTTAATTATACTCATCTATCACTAAAAGCCGTGAAACTGCTGCATTGAACACCACCATACCTGAAAAATGATGTCAGTAACATTTTTCTGATTGAATACGAGGCCGAAGGTGGTCCTCCAAGTACCCTCCGAGATGGTCGCCATAGGCAGACTGAGACCGTTGTGCATCAGATGGAGGTTTCTTTTAGCAGAATAGCGCAGTGAAATAATTTTACTTTTAGCTGAGCTTCTAGACGGGAATAATGAACTTCTTCTTGAAGCAGCTGCACTCATAGAGAAAAAAGTGGAGGAAGTTTCGAGTGGATCAATCTCATGCACTTATGCAGTCAGCGTTGTAAAAATGATTGAACCCGGATATATAATTGCTTGTACGAACCTACCTAGGTGTCAATTTAGTGCTTTAATAGTCTCAGACAAGTTTAATTCCGGCTCGCCAATTTCGAAGAGTTGTTTTGTTCGGAGCGTATGGTCGAATCAACTATTGTACGTATATATGGGAGGCAATTTAACCATTGCGCACCTATTTTTCCTATTTAGTAGCGAAATCAGAAATAAAGAGCTTCCAAGTGGAATTCATTTGTTCTCTTTTAGAAAGCGAAATATTCTTTCTCGTATTTCACGTTAAACAGCGCGTGTGGCTCAGTGGTTGGTGGCGCCACTGCGACACGCACGTGGAATCGATTCTTGCGCTCATGGCCCACCAAGCCTTCCATCCCTCCGGGGTCGGCAAATTGGTACCAGACTTGTCTGGGAGGATAGCAGCACTGGCTCGATACATCGGCAGGCCACCGCGAGCCATTGTAAAGGCCAGATATGCATTCAATCACCTCCAACGATACTTAATGAAGTTGAATGCATGGCGCATCCCTAAGGGATTGATTAATGCCGAGAGCTTTATCCTTGAGAGCTTTATTTTACGTTAAAAAAAGCTGAGTGGCTTTAGCCTTCAGTGACCGTGCTAGGTCTAACTACTTTCGTTGTAAACACATTTAATCTCTTGTTGACTCCTTTACCTCAGCAACATCACAAGTGTTGTCAATCTGTTTGCTTTCCATCTTCAACCGCATTAATCAACTCAAGGAATCCAGTGATTTTTACAGCCCCATATACAGTTCAATATCGTTTATCTTAGTTTTATTCCTTTTTTCACATTTAAATCCTAAGTTTCTGCTTGTAAAAGCGTTTTCATTTGAAAACTCGTGACATTTCGGCTGGTTTTCCTCCAAAATCCCCAAAAGAGGTTACGGTAGTCAAAGAAACTGACAATGCTCTAATTGTTGATCTCCTTAATTTTAAATGAATCTCGGATTTATCACCGGAGCACCACCATTACCACAAGAACTTACATAATTCACATAAGTTCATGTACTATGAGGTGTTCAGCACATGTTCTACTCGTTCTTGTTAGTTACGACGCCTCCCTATCATGGATTGATTGATTGGATTGTTGATTGGCTTCATATGTGTGTTGTGGCAGCGAGCTGTGGAAACAAACACATCCGGTAGACAAACAACTCAGCCTAATTTGTTCACGGATTGTTCTCGATGGCATCTTAGTTCTTTTGACACAATTTAATGTTTTGCATGTCTCCCATCGACCGTCTTGTGGATGTTCTTCTTGTGATACGCAGCACCTGTAGACGTGGGTTGTTTAGCTATCTGAGTATGTGAAACATAGTCTAGTGATATTTGGATCATCGGAATTCCACTGGAGCATTTCGTTGGTGACGTGCCTAGCGGAAAAAGTGACGCAGTGGTAACAATTTCTTTTCACGACAAATCGAAGTCTGTCATTGACAAGGGCAAAGCTCTGAATTTCTGAATAGCTTTATGTTGATGACTTTGATCAAAAATTAATATACAGCTTCTTAGTAAGGGCTTTTTAGATGAGAATGTGGTCTATGTTTTCAATGATAAAGGATAAATGATAAAGCTCTCGCTGTTGATCAATCCCTGAGGGATGCGCCATGCATTCGACTTCATTAAGTATCCCTGGAAGTGATTGAATACATATCTGGCCTTTACAATGGCCTCGCGGTGGCCTGCCGATGTATCGAGCCAGTGCTGCTATCCTCCCAGACAAGTCTGGTACCAATTTGCTGACTCCGGAGGGATGGAAGGCTTGGCGGGCCATGGGCGCAGGGCTCGACTCCACGTGCGTGTCGCAGTGGCTCCTCCAACCATTGCACCACACGCGCCCTTTTCAATGATTCATTGATTATTACTTCCTCTTTCCAAAAGATATTCTTTATGAACTGAGTATTCTTTACGTCTAGTCCACCTCATGGAATCAATTCCAGCATTGTTTCTCAGAGTCAAATTGCTTAGGATGCAACAATTGACCCATATGATTCTTATGGCAGTGTTGAGCATAATTTAAGGAATCTGAAAAGGTCTGCCAAATTTTTATCTGATGTCTAGTTTTTCTTTGCCGTTGGTGGTTCTCCTGCCGCCTTTCTCATGCTCTTTTCCCTCATTTTCCATTAACATTTTAAAAGCGGTCGGGTCATTCTGACATAGTCACAACTTTATTCTACAGAAGGTAGTATTCCGTTGTTATGGCGTCATGTTTTATCTTCATATTTGCAGTCTCATGCTTGCAACTTTCGAACTTGTGCCGTCATGCGTGTGAAAGGATGGGTTCACTGTGCGTGTAACCAAATTGAAAACCGTAATTTTGTTTTCGAATGTAGATTTTATAGCGGAAGTTAAAAGTTCTCGAAAGAACTTAGTTTATTATGTTTTACCTGTTTGTTTACATTGCTCATTGTTACCAGCGAACTCTTCTTTGGTTTGGATGGTCCGGTGTGAGGGTTGGACAAGAGCTTTTTACGTATTGAACTGTGTTTCTATCATTAAGCTACCCACTAGAATGGTTGTTTTTACAAAAATCCAAGTATCCCGCAGGATTAAGCAGGGTCCTATAACTTACTAGATAGGCAGTTCGTAATGAAAAGCTTCAGATCGCCGTAAACAATTCTTACGTGTTCAATATCCTGTCTCTTTAGGAGAATACGTGATGAGACGATTTTCTTCTGAGCAACGGAGTGTGAAGAGAAAGATGGCCGGGCGGTGAGCCATGGTTTTATGAAGTGGACTACAGTTATGAACAGATGGCGCGTAAGGACCTCATCGAGTCGCCGATATTTCACGCTATAGACTTCTTCATAAAGATGATTAGTTTCACATTGTTCGTCTGAAAGACGAAGATCTTTCTTCTGATAAAATTTTAAGTGGTTATCTCAAAGAATTGTTTGCGATCATAAAAAGTACGGGACAAAAAGACTTCGTCGGTGGATAGTTTCCTCATTCTGTTTAGATGAGTAGAATCCGTATCATACTGTCCTATGTAGGAGTTTCTTTGAAGACAAGACTTACTCCACTTTCAATCGTGTAAAGCTTAGTGATTTCGTCAATGTTTAATGGACTCTGCATTCGCCCTCATCGCGCTCCATTGCTTTTCAATGAGTTCCGCTCGATCCAGAGATGCGTTAGAGCATCAGTGTTTTCAATAAAGTCTGTTAATTTTAATGGAGCTCGTCGTTTCCAGATACAATAAGCATTTTTGTGGCATAATTTTTCTCTTCCAGATGTAAATTGAGTTCCATCCGTGATTCTGATTCATCCATCTCTTTACCACATCGAGGCTTTTCACCCAGTAGCAATTCCTCAGCCCATTTCCAGTAGTATTTTTTCAATTAAAAACAAAAAAAAATCTGTCTAATTCTTTTAAAGGGGTTATTGGGAAGCACATTATAAACAAAAACAATCTGACTTCATGAAGATTTCCTTCTTGTTCACAGTTCGCACTCTAGTATTTTTCCAATTAGGTGGGCAGAATTTACAGCGCTTTCCGGCGCTCCTGTCTTTAGCTTTAAGATTGTTCATTTTTTCTCTAAGCCCTGTTCCGTGCCAAACAATTTTCCTCCAGATTTCCAGTGAGTTATTCTACCAAACACAAGAACCGACATCAATGGAAGCTCATTACGAGTCCTCTGGTGGTTTTCGTCGAAGAATTCGATTTGTTTTGTTTCATTTTACGTCTTATGTCTCTATTTTTACTGCTTTCTTTTCCTAGCTACGTTTTCCTTTATTTTCACATACTACTAAACGAATGGTTGTTAGGTAGTCAGCTTGTATTTCTTTTTCGTACCTTTCACATCACATTTCAATACAGCGATTAGTCATTCATTCGATGGTTATCGATTTTTTTTTAGGTAGTGCCGATAGTGGGTTTTTTAGAGTAAACCTTCGAAAAACATTTTCATCATCATTTCATTTGATTCACACTTTTTATACTCTTTTTCCAATCGTCTCCACTTAGACACCATCGATCTCCACTGATGATACTTTGTGTCGATTTCTTATCTTCCTTGATGCATTTCGTGTTTCGTGTTATCTGATTAGACAACGATTCCACAAGAGATAATCGTTGGCGACGTTCTCATGACATTCATTAGTAGCACCTGAAGCGTGGTCAGGCTTGTAGGAGCGATATCATGAGACTAAAAATTTTTTCCAAAAATGATGAACTAACACGAGGTCGGCAAAAAATGTATTTGGTTAACATTTCGGCACCCTCGGCTTCTTCAAAGCCGAATTGATCTTAGTCGATCGTCCATCGTTGTTTCTTCTTCCGAGGTGGATTTTCGTTGTCACATTGAGCCGAATCCAGTTAAGCACCTCTCGTAGGAAGTAGCCTCATTCGGTAATGCTCTTTCATACAGTACGATTGTTGAAAGTGATTGACCGCTGGCAATCTCTTGTTTTTCTCCGGAAAATCCATCCTGCAATAGTAGCTACCATTATCAGCCAGCATAGAGGGTAACAAGTCGGGTGGTGCCCAAATGCATTGGGCTTGATGCGGTCATGAAGACAGGCATCGTAAGAAGGAGCAGCTGTGGACAATCGAGCAGATCAATTCGCACAGAAGAAGGCGAAGGCGCCGAAGCGTCAGCCGAATAAAGTTTTTCTCATCAACCTCCTGTCAGCTTATCAATGAAAATGTGCAGAATTTTAAAAGTCGCAAAAGGAATATTGAGATTATCTTTAGTGTGAGATAATCACAACGATGCTGCGATAAGAATGCCCAGGTTAATAGAAAGTCGATCCTGGATGCTGAGATATTTGCAAAACTCTGGACCGCAGCTGTCTGTGTGATGGTAAACGAACGCGTTATTACCCTTTTCGGGGCGTAACGCGTTCACCACCACACCATGCGATTTCTTCGTTTCCCTGGCTCTCAGCTAGTTCTATCGATCAGCTCCATCAGCAACCACCCGTTTACGGGACTGACCTGCGGTCCGGAGTTTTGCAAAAATCTCAGTATCGTTGAAGTTCTATCACACGTATTACCCTACCATGAAAAATTGTAATAGGCAGTAAACAAGGGTTAACATTGCCTTTAGTGTTTTTTCTCTGTTCGCTATTTTCTCTTACTTTTGATGATGCATGCTGTACTATGTAGATTTTGTCGTCGTCGCCTTTCCAATCAATAACCTCTCGAATTCATAGGAACTTATGCAAATTTTTGTCCAATTATTCCTCCTTTCTGGGATGTCGGAGTTTTGTGGAAATGTTTATACCATGAACTAGCGCAGTGGTAGAGATTCAGCTCAATATGCACAGAGCCTTAGATCTACGCCGTGCTTCTTCCAAAACATACTTTTATTTATTGTTTTATTATCATATTTGCTTTGTAATCATACTTTTTTATGAAAATTATTCTTTTATCTTTTTATTTTTATTATTTGCTCTTTTCTATTGTTTGTTTTTGATTCATGTCTTCTACTTCTTTTGGTAATACGTCGTTTCCTTGTTCAGCAATCGGGAGATTGTTATCCAGCATACATTTACTTCCATACAAAAGCACATAATACAACAAGAGCTGACGTTTTGGCAGCACCACCTTCTTCAGAACCTGGAAGGGTATTTTGATATGCAATTTACTAGGCCAAACGCTTCAATAACACATACAGAAAGGCGAAATTCTTTTTAGTGAGCCAGTACTGCTATCCTCCCAGACAAGTCTAGTTAGTACCAATTTGCCGATTCCAGAGGGATGGAAGGCTTGCTGGGCCATGGGTGCGGGGATCAATTCCACGTGTGTGTTGCAGGTCGCCTCGGACCAATGCGCCACACGCGTCCCTGTTTCAGGACAAACGGAGAGATCAAAATCTAAATCGCAATCACATGAGCAACAATTTCTCTAAAAACCCACCGTTTTTACATGGCCTCCACTGGGGAAAAATAGTTGATTATAGTCGCATATGGTTGATGAGTTCACCACATCACATCAAAACTGGTGCGAAGATACGGGACCAATTCTCGTGTGACTTCTGGACATTCCTATCTGCTATTCCTTATAGAGTTTTTGGCACAATTCATTTTCTTGGTTTTATATGTCTGCTGTTACAATTTAACACTTATTTTTCTATTTCTTCAATAATTCATTGCTATGTCATAACTTGGTGTGGCGCGTGTAGCGCAATGGTTGGAGGCGCCACTGCGACACGCACGTGGAATCAACTCCTGTGCCCATAGCCCACCAAGCCTTCCATCCCTCCGGGGTCGGCAAATTGGTACCAGACTCGTCTGGGAGGATAGCAGCACTGTCTCGATACATCGGCAGGCCACCACTGTAAAGGCCAGATATGCATTCAATCACCTCCAACGATACTTAATGAAATCGAATGCATGGGGCATCCCTCAGGGATTGATCAGCGCCGAGAGCTTTATCCTTTATCCTTTAATTGGTAATGTTCGTCATTATAGAAACAACAAAATTCAGCCGGCTGACAATTTTTTTCCACGGGAAAAAGCTCTTTGCTTATCCCGAACCTCCGTAGAACACAGCTACAGGTGTTTTTATTAACATCACTGTTTTTAGTGTTGTTGGTATGAAGTTTCCAATTCGTCAACAGCAATTCACCCTTTGTGGTGCGATTCCTAGTTTTTCCGGGGAAGGGATTCTCATGCATCTATCTAGGTCTAGATAGCTCTCCTACATATTTTGGAAACAGAATCAAACAATTCTTTACATTCTTGTTTAGCAAACACGAGATGTTATTATTTCTTTATTTACGCACAAGTTGACGTTTCGACGGATTTCGCATTCCTCAGAGCCTGGAAAGGTCATGTTGACCGCCATCTACCCAGCCAAACACCTCCATAACCAAACACAGAAAGTGCTAAACAAAGATATTAATCACATGGAATGCAAAATAGCTTCTTCGCACTTCGAATACTGTGTAAAATCGCGCGCGATTACGAGCCATTCCTCTCCGCGGTTGATTTTCGAATTCTTGGAATGATTCCAAAATGCCTCAAGAGTTTTGTGCCCTAGTGTTTTCGATTCCTGTACGATTCCCGTTAACTTCCACTTCAAAATCGTATGAGTTTTGTTTCTGTGTTCTATGCCCGCTAAGTGTGGTGATAGCCTATCAAAAGACAGCTTCATTACGAAGCGGTACCGAAAACTAAGTAGTAAAAACGTACGCGTTCATTACCTCTCCTCTCACCCGGCTCACACAAAAAGGGCGCTTGTAAGAAACATGTTACGAAGGGCAACGAGCGTGTGCACAGGAAGAGAGCAGAGAGAGGGATCCCGGAAATAAAATTGGCGCCGCAAATAGCCATTTCTAATAGCTACTAAATTGTAGCTCGGCATAGGTGTAGAGGAAACCCCAAGCCCCCAAACGACAACTCTAGAGATGAAAAGGCCCCGTCTATCCTGCCCTTCATTTCAATTGAAGTAAGTGAAGCTATAAAACGCTGTTTAAGAAGGGCCGGTCTAGAGAATTCGATAACGATAATTGAAATGCCACCGAGTAATCTAAGACGCCTGCTTGTTCTTAACCGTCTATATTGACCGTCTATGTGCAACTTAAAATTGCATAATTTGCCCTAGTGGTGGAGACGGTGATTGCATGAGCTCGGGTACAATTTATCTGATCACCTGTAAGGCGTACGGAGACGGATACATTAGCGAAACGGGTAGACACTCTGTGACCACATAAATGAACACCTAGTCGGTAAACGTAAACCAGATATCCCACTAGGCATGCATAGGACCCAGAGACATGAGCAGGAGGACTTTGAGGTATGGGTCACGATCGTCGCGCAAGAATCGAGAACACAAGCGCGTAAAACGCTCGAGGTATTCTGGATTAATTCCAAGAATCCGAAAATGAACCGCATGGAGGAATGCCTCATTATCACGCGTGATATTGGGCAGTATATAAAACTGTTATTCTGGTGGAATGGGCACATTGCGTTTCCATGTGAACACTGCGCGGTTGATCTCCACACGACATGTTATTAGACAAAAATGGTATTCAGTGGAAGACCTATAGAACGCGGTGAGTGTGCAAGAAAGCTATACTGTGTTCACCGTGGTTGAACTCTTGGTTTAGCATGTTCTCTGTTTGGTTATAGTGGTGTTTGGCCGAGTGGGTTACAGTAAACTTGACCTTTCCAGGCTCTGAGAAAGGCGAAATCCGCCGAAACGTCATCTTGTGCGTAAATAAAAAAGTACTAACACCTCGTACTTAGTGGACAAGAATATGAAGAATTGTTCGGTCAATGCCGAGGTAAATAGAAAGTCGGTCTTGGGAGAATCACGCAGCTTGGAAACGTTGACGAAATGGTCAGTGCGTCCCTAGGACACAATTAATAGTTGGTTTTGACCTTATGCCCATGGTAAACCAAACCCTCTAACCTGCAGATCATCTAATAGATAACATATTTGCTCAGAAGTATGAAAATAGTCACTTGATAAGTCAGGACACCGCTTATCATTATATAGAGGAACGTATGCATTTAGCTAATACTAAAATGCCTATTGGTAGAATAAAATGCTTAACGCCTCCTTCACGAATCAACCAACGTTCAACATTTCCTGTTTCATCCACTTTATTGTTTATCGATCCTCCCAACAGTTTACCACCGAGAGTAAACCAATATCAAGATCCACCACTGTCCTCGTATGAAACTAGTCCCATTGTGGGAAATCTCCCTCTGATCCACAAGGATTGCGACAAACTGTGAGGGTGACGAGCCGGGGTAGACTTTGTAACATAGAGCTTCGCGGCAAGTTGGAGCGTTGAAGCTTGTGTTGAATATTAGCCATTAATGTACAATAATTACTACGTGCAGGATGACTTAACGATAATCTACATTGGTGACATACGAGATCAATACGATACGGATCTAAAAGCGGAAGAACCCTGACAGGGACGAGTCCCAATAGCAATTCACGAGGCTATTTATATGTTTTTGGAGAAGGCGGTACTTGGCACAGGTCCAGTTTGTTTACCGAAGCCATTCCTCGGCTACCGTTTCGAAATCCTCCCGAGTCCAAAGAGCAGCTGGCGGAAGTCGTAAACATCGAACGTCATTGGCTGCGTTCTTTCAGAAGGAAGTAGTAAACTGCTCCACTGTTACGCCTCCTCCTTCGCATAAGTCATCGTTAATGTGCTATTAAAGTCGAACATTGCTGTGTTTGATGTGTGACTGCGAGGCGGCCACACGGTCATCGAATACCATTGTTCAGAAAGATAGAGAACTTTTCCAAAGGGAAGTTCTCTATAGACTTTGACCTTGCTGACCTAGAGACTTCAGGGAACCACAATGGCTAAAACAGCAGAACTGCCAAAAAAAGAAGGTTATACAGGTTACCTCTGGGTTTATGAGTTATGAACGACGTAAGTGAGATCGTGGAAGAGTCGGGTCGCCACCACTTTCTCTTCATCATCTTTTAAGTCGTCGAGAAATTAACGGTATTATGTGGGCCAAAGAGGCTTCATACGCATTACTGTATTGCTATGCACACTGTCCCTCAATTTGTTAAGTGACAATGTCCACTTCCTCTAGTTGCAATTCGTTTGGCGCTCATCTCATCACACCCATCAGGGTTTCACTTGAACCATTTGAGATCAATAGACCAAAAAAGCCTACGATAAATTTGATAAGTAGACTTCTTAAATCGATGGGCATTTTATTGGGAGCCAGCAGCTTCCTCACAAAAGTGTGAAGTTTTGCAGGAATAATATTTTCTAATAGCAATAAGAATAACAATAATTCTAATACGTATTTTTTCTTGATGAGCTTACACGAGGTTGATAATAAGATTTATTATCGGCTAACGTTTCGACGTCTTCGTCTTCATCAGAGCCGATGATCCGAGTCGATGGTCCACGCTTGTTTTTGTGCTAGCTAATGATAACACCGACTTCTGCACGATGTGCGCGATGATATATGTCCGGAAGAAAAACAAGTAGTTATCAACGGACATTATCATTATATTCACCATCAGCATCGTGTATAAAAGGGCACCACTGAATGAGTGTGCCTCATTCGAGGAGACGGAACGCTGAAGAAGACCTGACTCGACACGAAGGCGAAGCCGCCACATCGAGGCGAAAGACAAGCGTGGACCATCGACTCGGATCATCGGCTCTGATGAAGACGAAGACGTCGAAACGTTAGCCGATAATAAATCTTATTATCAACCTCGTGTAAGCTCATCAAGAAAAAATACGTATTGATTAAGCACACCGAGGTTCAAGGAAAGTCGGTTTCGAAGCAATAATTCTAATGACAATAATGAGTCACGAACAGCCTAGTAATTTTTATGAGTTATTTTGAATGCTATTCTTTTAATGAGAATTAAAAACTACTTTAGTATATAAAGGATAATGGATAGAGCTCGCGGCGTTGGTCAATCCATGAGGGATGCGCCATGCATTTGACTTCATTGAGCATCGTTGGAGGCGATTGAATGCTTATCTGGCCTTTACAATGATTCGAGGTGGCCTATCAATGTATTGAAGCAGCGCTGCTATCCTCCCAGACAAGTCTGGTACCAATTTGCCGACCCCGGAGGGATGGAAGGCTTGGTGAGCCATGGGCGCGGGAATCGATTCCACGTGCGTGTCGCAGGGCGCCTTCCGACACTGCGCCACACGCGTCCTTGCTTAAGCACATGGGAGTGTTTTTGATGCATTTTTAAGGCATAGTGTTTTTGAGCTCTCTTTTGTTACGTCTGTGTTTTTTACATAATTACTCTTTGAATTAAAATTTCCATTGGTTCCGACATAGCGACTATTGTCAAAGTTTTTCTTTGATATTTTGCTTTCTTATCCTACTGGTTTTTCATTTTACTACCTTTTCGAACCTTTATTTTATTTTTCTTTTTTCTTTTTTTCCTTCGAAATTTTTCCATAAATATGAAGATAATTTGCAGCATGAAGAAACTCAGTTAAAACTAAGTACCGTATATCTTCTTTGCAGCTCGATTCGTCTCATTCGATGGAAGACGAACTACTGAACCAAATTAGTTCACATCTCGTTAATGAAGTGATTCCAGCTGCTCAAAATAGCCTCGTTGGTTTTACCGTAGTTGTATTTTTTATTTTTCGAGGATTTCTCAAGGAAAAAAAAGAGCAGTTTCAAGTTTTTTTTCTGGATAACACGACTTCGACATAATTTAGTGCCAGTCATTTATGATGCGATGCGTCATTTTTTCATGTTCCTTACTTCCTATTTGAATAAATTTACGGTTATAAATTGTTTACTCTACTTATTTTATGTGCATTAAAGGCTAAACCATCCGATTCCACATCGCTGACTATGCCGGCACCGTCACCTTCACCGTCACCTGATGAAGTAGACGACCACATTCATTTCGAGATGAGCAGTTTCAAATCCGAAACGGTAGATTTCTTCCTAAGTACTGAATTCATAAGATATCGACTGGGTTTCATCAGATTTTCTGGAAAGATCAATTTTAGACTGAAAAACCACTTGAATCGTTGACAAACACAACTGAACAACCAACCGAATCAGTGAGTATCACGAGTAAACCTCATTTTCGTTTTTTCTCTTTTCTGAAAGTTTTTGTTGCGAATGATTTTTTCGGTCGCTGAGTCAGACTGATTTTATCCGGTTGACAATTTCGCGATTGATTTATGCGTTTCTATCGCTATACGAATCTCCTGTATGTTTAACATTTCGGGCTCTCATATTTTCTGAAGCATTTTCATTTCACGCAAAGCTAAGTATTTTTTTTTGCCCTTTACATTTTTTTGTTAGTTTCTTTGTTATTTTTCATTAAGCATTCATATTTGTCCTTTTCCTATGGCTCGAAACAGTGCCAAGTTCTTCAGAAGTTTGATATCCTTCTGGATTCTTCTGCCTTTCTTTTCACCATATTTTTTTTCATGAATCAGAACTAACTCAAGGTAAAATATTTCTTTATATTCCACGTTTTTTCAAATAGCTATTTTTTTTCGCAATATTCCCCACTAGTCTGTTGATCTTTCTGTTGTCTCTTGATGCGTTCAATGGCCCACCCTTATGGGACACTTGATGGGCGCCATGTAACTCTGCTTATGTAATTGGCCTAACATCCCTTGTGTAATGAAAACCTCCGGAAAAAAAATAGTACCACATAAAATCGCGAAGCAGTCTTTCATGGCAGCTCAATATCGTTGTGATTCTTGTTTCTCTTCACGTTCGATGTTTTCCCTGATATGTGTTGCTGTGGTTGACGATTGTCGTCAATTCCACATCCTCCTCCGTCATTCATTCAACTTGCTACTTGAATGAGAACATATTCTATTAATAGTTTCTAAACTTAGGAAAAGTCAGCATTTCGGATAAACCGGTCAAATTTTAACTTTTCTATGGTCTACAAATTTTGTACGAGTTTCCTTGCGTTTAAAACAAGTCACCAAATGCGTGGTAATTGAACGTAGTTTCGAGTGTATTTTGTTAATTTCTATAGAGAATTCTGAAAAAAGAAAAATTAGACAACGGTATCGCGGTAATCCACATTTAATCCCTAAGGAACTCCACGAGCGAAAAGCAGGTAGACGAAAGATGATGATGGAATTGACCAACATCGAAAACGTTATTCCTTCGAATCAACTCGCTCAACGTTAAATATTCTACTTAAATCAGATGGATCCGGTATGCTTTCTGTTGAATCACTTTTTTGTTCTGATCTCATAGAGGATGAGTTGATCTCCATTGAACTAAGATATCGATGGTTTTCAGTTCCCGCCAAATCACCACACTTCTCACCAGCATTCCCGTCAGATTTCAATTCCATGTTATCCTTCTCAGCTCATTCTTTCATATTTTAGGGCTGTTATATCTGTTTCGGGCAAATGAATACCTAAATTTTCCCTTATATGCCTTAGCTTTACGGTGGCAACCCTCTAACATCCGTAAAATTCTGCTTTGCCCCCATAAAATCCTTTATTTTGTAGTTCTATCGCATTTTTCCAAATCCTCTCCATGGTTGTTTTTTTTGGATGACACCATGCATGCATCTTCAGCGTTTGTTCAACCTCTTCTTTACTACTCGAATGGCAAACTTTCGATGGAAAAGAGAATGATTTGTTACCTTCATGTAATCAGAATTTCTTCATAGTAAAATACGAGAATTTTTATCTTGTTCTTAAAATCGCTTCGGTTCTGTTGGCTTTTATTCCAAACCATAAAGGCAACGACAGGTCTGTTTATGCTAGATATTGTTCAAAAAGAAGGAGTTGACTACATTTTGGATACGTACGCATTCAAACCAATGCGGATCTTTCCGAATGTGTGTTTCCACATAATCACGACTTCCGTTATCGCTGTGTTTATCGGTAGCTCAAAATTAAGGAGTATTGTGATGTTTTCGTGAATTTCTGCAAAAATATTTCCTGTTTCAAATTAGTGACTAATGCCCAACGCTTCCATGTTCAAGTTTGATTTGAAGCCGTCGTTGTTCGAAATACTGTAAGAAAATCCTGGGACCGACTTTTTTTAAGCCTTGGCGTTGGTTAAAAATTCACGATTTTTTTGATGAGTAAACACGTTGTCGTTATTACATCCTTTAATCATTCACAATAGCTAGAGTTTCGGCTGTCTCGTCTTCTTCAGAGATTGGATGAGTCAAACTCGTCCATCCAGTGGAAAAAAGAAAAATCGTTGACTGTCAAGACACGTCGTTCACTCACTGGACCTATTGGCTAGTTTATTTGTTTTACAGCAATTAGTAATTCTTATCGCGCATTCGCCTGACCAGTTCTGGAGCCGTTGTGATTTCCTTGACGCCAAGAACACATCGTCAGCTGATTAGCACAAATTTCGCTTGATCAGCGTCCTGCGATTGACTTGCTCCTAATCGTGCCAACACCCCCTGGCGCCGTTACCGTTTTCTGAGCATTCTGTCATTTTTCAGCATTCCTGTACATTATTGGTTTCTTTTGCTTGTGAAAAAGTTCCGTTCATGTATCTTAAGGCTTACTTTTTTTTATATCTGACTTCACTTCCGTTAGTGACTAGATTCCTCGGGATGTCAAACCTACTGCAGGAACACCCAATGGTCAGAGTTCTTAACGAAGAACCTGGAAAAAAGATATGATGCTCGACGTATCTCTAGAGCAAGCAGAGCCTACTGGTTTACTCTTGCGCGCGACAGGGAAAAATGGAAGATTTACCGGCGCCCGCTTGAGTTACTCGACGGTCAACGGGACACCAGGTGATATAGGTGATAAATGTGACTTCACATATTCTGCTAGTGCTGCTAGTGCTCCTTCATTCGATTCGCTTCGTATCCATCGTCTATGACATCCTTCAGATTTGTGCTAAGCTTTGATGCGGTAGAACGCCTCCCTACATCGTCATCACTGAGCAGGCACTATCTTTTTTTTTGGATCGGAAGAAGGTAGCTGATTCCAAACAAGTCTAATACCCAGATCCAAGAATCATTGAAGATTTTGTTGGTCGGATGTGGAATAGAGCCATTGTGTTGTACGCACTGAAGAGGATCTCTAACACTGCTCTACCCTCACCCTGATTACTTGTTTGACATTTTATCCGGATTTTTTTAAAAAGAATATTGTACATTTTCTTTTCAGTCTCATGATTACCTGAAATGATAGTAAACTGTAATTCTTGCTCACATTTTTTATATATAAAGTTTAATGTCAGTCTGCTATGAAAAAGGATAAAGGATTAAGCTCTCGGCGTTAATCAATCGCTGAGGGATGCGCCGTGCATTCGACTTCATTAAGCATCGCTTGGAGGTGATCGAATTCATATCTGGCTTTTACAATGACTCGCAGTGGCTTACCGATGTATCGAGCCAGTGCTGTTATCCTCCTAGACAAGTCTGGTACCAATTTACCGACCTCGCACTGGTAGAAGATTTGGTGTGCCATGGGCGCAAGGATCGATTCTACGTGTGTGTTGCAGGGCGCCTTCGATCACTGCGCCACACGTGCCTTTACGGCTCTCGTCATCTTCAGCGTATTGGGATATATGGTCTACTATTATATGCGACAAAATAACAATGAAGAAGGATAGAAAGATGAACAAAAGATAGGTAAATAAAAAAAAATGCTTGGTTGTCATTTCTAATTTTCGTAGTCATGTCGTTTCTTTTTGACAATGGAGCCGTTTTTCGATAAACCCTTCTTTACGATTCGAGGAAGCAACACACTATTTACAATCGTTTTGCGTATTAAAGTGAAGTCAGATGAAGGGAATCGTGTGGGAGAGTTTAATAAGCTATAACTCCCAGATTTTGCTATAAGAGCGGGTAAGTTTAATGGGCGATAACTCTCAGTTTGCAAGCCACATTGGTGAGAATCGTGGGAAAGTAGTGCTAAGCCAAATGAGACTTTGCTTAGAAATTAGGAACGGCATCATTCCGTATTTTTATTTTGTCATCTTAAAAAAAATCTGCGACCGATCATGACGTATCTCTTCTTTTCTAGATGTAGATGATATCTCCTCATTCACTACTTTCATTTACCTTGTTACTTTCATTTTAAGGCTAATAAACGACAAATACAATGATACCACAAAAATATATGAATATAGTATCACTGGGCGCGTGTGGCGCAGTTGTTGGAAGCGCCACTGCGATACACGCGGATTCGATCCTCGCGCCTATGGCTCACCAAACCTTTCAGACCTCCGGAGTCGGCAAATTAGTACCAGACTTGTCCGGGAGGATAGAAGAACTGATCCGATAGATTGGTAGCCACTGCGAGTCATTGTAAAGACCAAATGTGCATTCAGTCACCTCTAACGATACTTAATGAAGTCGATTACATGGCGCATTTCGCTGGGATTGATCAACGCCGAGAGCTTTATCATTTTATACTTTTACCCTCAATGAATATGAAACAAAAGGAAAAAGTAGTTCGCAGACCTTTTCGGCTTCTTCTTTCCAATCTAATACCTTATCTTGTCCTTCGCCCACCGCGTGCTTAACTGAGTTAGCTGCTTCAGACAAAGCCTACGAAATTTTTGATAAAAAAAAGAATAAATGATTGAAAGTAGTGCTGGTAAAATAAAACTAAAAAAAACTTGGACAAATATCGTGCATGCTTTAAAACTAACATTACCGACGCCTTCTTGAAGATTTTGTGCCTTCTCCTTTGCATCAGAAATAGCGTCACTTACAAAACCATGTGCACTAGAAGTGACCTTAAAAGACGGTTTGAACGTAACTCTTCGAGAATTTGCACAGAGCAAAAACCATACATTAGAGTAACAGCGACTACAAGAGAGTATACATAGAGTAAAAACAGCACCTTTCCAACGTTCTCCTTCATATCTTCATATTGATTTCCCGACCTAGATAGACATAACTGGAGCATTCGGAGATATTCGTTCCGTTGAGCGTGAATGGGGCAAACGAAACCAATCCGTTCTTCATGAACATCGTTTTCCTTAGATTTAGTCGAAGACCAATCTTTCCACACGCTTTATCAAAGTCCGCAAGCATACGTTCCGCTTGGCTAATGTCTGGTGTTATAAGGATGATATCATCAGCAAAGTGAAGGTGATGTATCTGCCGACCATCGATTTTCACTCCCATATTATCCCATTCCAATGTTCGCATGACGTTTTGGAGGGTGGCGATACTTCAATGAGCCTTGTTATTGTGTGGATGTGGTCCATCGTACTAAACCCTTTTCGAAACCTTGCTTGCTCGCATGGCTGTCCTTCGTCCAGTGTTCTGTCAATCCTGTTTAGGATGACTCGAGTAAAAAGTTTGTAGACGACAGACAACAGCAAGATTGGGCGATAGTTGCCTATATCGTGTGGATCGCCCTTCTTCAACAACAACACGGTCTTGCTGGTCTTCCACTGAGTGGCCACCTTGCATTCAGACAGGTAACGTGTGAACAGCCGAACCAGTGTGTTTACGAGGACTGGCAGAAGGTTCTTCAGATGTTCTGGTCGAATGCTGGTCGGACCTGGTGCTGTTCGATTTTTCACCGACGAAATGGCATGTCGGATTTCGGAAGGGAGAACCGGTGGTACAACATATCCATCCTCTTTTACTTCATATGACGGAAGGTAGGCGTGGCTATCGAAGAGACCTGAGTAGTATTCGTAGGTGATTTTCTCCATTGCCCTTCTGGACGCTGTTATTGTTCCGTCTGGGCGTCGGAGTGCAATCATTTTGGTTTTGTGATTGTAGCATAGTTTTAAAAATTTAATACATTCAAGCAAGGAAAGAAGCGCAGTGGTTAATGTGCAGTCTACAACTAATCAAGGCTCCTGGTTCGACTCCCAACCCTACTCCCCTCCGACCTTAGCTAGATTATCACAAAGATTGCAATGATAGTCGACTAGGGCACCATGTGCGAAAGTTAAAAGATGAAATCCTCAAGCAGCAGCCGAAACAATGCACGAAATGTTCGGAATGCATGGCGCATTCTTTAGGGACTGATCAATGCCGAGAGCTTTATCATTTATCCTTTATTCAGTATCAGTACTCAAGCTAAAATACACCCGTGAGCCATAACATGGCTCATGTTGTGATTTATATGCCACAGGAATTGTTAAGAGATAGAGGCGGTTATAGTTGTTTAATTACTCTTACTTGATGATATCCACTATTTTAAATTTATTTTCTTAACTTTTTGAAAGAGACGAATCGTCATTTTCTTTCTTTCTACATGCTTACATCATACCGTTGTTCCTTGTCATTTTTCGCTCACATATCTCAGATTGTCTTCATTGTTGTTATCATCTTTGTACTATGAGAAGTACCTACAATCGGAGAAATGAGGGTTTTCAAGCCATGTAAAAAAGTTATGGAATACGCTGGACGCGTTTAAAACGTAACACCCGATATGCATGGGATCCGATGCCTTTGAAGTGAAAATATTTGCCACTTTAAACTTCCAGCCAACATATCCCATGTCATATTAGTAGTTATTAGTTGAAATACAAACCATCGTATTCTATTTTTTCTTCGTTTTTCACACAGCCCGTCTTTCACATCTGCTATGCAGATCCCAGCACACTTGCGTTCGACGATTTCCTCTCATCCATCATCCACAATTCTCTTCCTACTTTTTACGTGTAGCTTCAGCTTCTCTCTAAGGATTTTACTTTCATCATGAATATCGTTGAATGCTTGTCGAGTTGGTTCTGTCTGGAGTCCTGACCTAGTCAGGTTTGAGCGGATTGCAATGAGTGAAACCCAGACAATTCCGGTAACAATTTCCCCATTTCGGAGAGAGGAGAGGCTTGGTGAGTCCAGTGCGGAATCGAAGGAGAGCTGTGCTCGTGATGATCACTATCACTATGCTACCCGCCCATACAATAATCTCTGTCTAGATAAAAGCTTTTTTGAGCTCTACTACGACGAAATCCTGGTTTCCTGGAGCTTGCGAAACGTTTTTTTTGTCTTTTTTTCATTGACATGGATCTTTCGAATACGGAAGCGAATGAACAAAAGGGAATTCGTTTGACATGTCATGATGGTTTTTCCAACATATCGTCTGTTTGTAACTACTGCTGAAATCTACATATCGTCTTACCGTTTTTCTTTTTTTTGAAAATAAGCATTCTAAAATTGTTTAAATTGAAACGAATTCTACACCACAGACGTCTCTATGCGATATGAGCGTTAAGGAGGAACTTCTTAACTTCTCAGGTATGCCAGAAATCCAAAAATCGCTTTCGGTTACCAAATAACCAGCTTCAGAGGCCGTGTGCTAAGTTCGACTGTCCCAAAACTACATGAAAATCCAGCTACGTGTGGCCTCGATTGAAAAAGCCGTTCATCATTTCATGTCCGTTTTTAGTGAAGTTCTTTTTTAGTTATTTTTGCAGCATTTTTACAAGTAAGGAACCGACTTTCCAATCGTAGAATCGTGTTTTTCATCGAGAAGTAGATGAATGGTGAACGTGAAGACAATGATATGATGTTGGATGTCTTGTGGCTTATTCTGTTCACTACTTGGTCAACACTTTCCAGCGATCGATTCGCATTGAATGAATGGAGTCTAAAAGATAGATGAACGGTTAAGTTTAGTGGGGTGATAATACAGCAAAAAATTTCAGAATGCCAATAATTCTGTTATATGTTAGCGTTGAATGTCTGATTTTTCTTTGATTTTATTGAGTGCATGCAGAAACACTAAAGTTGTTCGTCTCCTCATATCATACTGGTCCCATCATTTTATGAGCGCGTAGCTCAGCGGTGAGAGGTGATCTGTAACACACACACGCTCCTTGATTGAATCCGTCGCCCAGGGTCAGCCTAGTCTTTCACGACTTTGGGTTAGATGAACTGGTAACAGAATTATCTGCAAGGATAAAAAATGCTGTAATGATGTATCGCTGAATAGCCCAAATTTTTGTGAGGTCACCTCTACCATGCTACGAATGAGGCCGAATGCATGGCATGTTTAGAGATTGATGAACGGCTGACGCTCAAACCATTATCCTTTGTTCCGCCACTTTCCACTACCTTTTACATTAACCTGAGACCACTATCCAAGGAGGTGCTCGGATTCATATGTTGGTTCGACTACGTTGGAGAATTTGTCGATCTTCTCGACGGCAAGCTGATTACTGGTATATTGGAATACCTCTGGATATTGTTCATTTATATTAGGAAAGTGCGCACATGTGTGTCAAGTGGTTGCTAAAGTGTTAATTGTCACGACTCTTGAACCCGCCGGTCCAGATTAAAAGAGTTCTTGTTTCCCTGATCTGTCATCCAGGTAGAATTTTACCTATATGGATAAAATGAATTTACTCCAAAGCACTTTGTAGAACTTTTGTATATCTTCATATTGTGACTCTGCCTTACTAGTAACTGCATACCTAACTCTTACTCGTTACCCGGGGTAACCAAACCTTGCATTACGGGGTTAACGGATCTATGCCAGTCATGTCTGGAAAGAGCTCACATCGATCCACAAAAGCTAGTGATTGTCTCTGTCGAAAGCCTGGAAACAGTATACCAAGATTACACGGAGGATCAACACGACCAGATACTCATAAAGAAGACAAGGTCCGTAAGTGGCAGCAGCGAAGCCACATGCAAATCTGGGGAATTTCGATGGTGCTGAGTGTAAGACAAGGGTTCGAACGATAGATGTGCTGGGTTCTTCACGAGATGTGAAGACGCGGCATTCAATATAAATGAAAATAGAGAGATATCAATAGTTTTGCCTGTGTCACTCTTTTACCTCAACTGCCTATGCTTATTCTTGTTCCTTTTTTTTCAAGACATCGGCACTCTTGCCTCTTCTCCATCGTTCTATATATGTTCTACTTTTGTTTTTTTTTACTTATAGGGGCTTCGAAGACTTTATTTCAACCATAAAGTTTCCTTACAGTTTTCATTGGCCTTATTTCTTCCATTTGCTTTGCTACTTTTGTCCTTTGTTGTTCAAACACTCTACATTCCTTTACTGTTGATATCGAATTCTCATGGGACTTCTCCTCTATCTACACCCTTGCCAACAATTTTAACGTTTTGAACTCTTTCAGGGATAGAAAACTCAGGAGAGAACAACAAACTGTGGTGTTTTTTTTAGGAAAGAACCCTCTTGATTTTACAAAATTCTTTTGAACACGAAATAAGGTTGGATTCTATGAACTGGGACCTGCGTCCTTTTTTAATTTCTATTCTTGGTTGAGTGGAATTTCTGTTTAGTTTGGAATGAGAGCATTGCAAAGTAAAGGCTTCAATGGTGCAGTGGTGGCAGGTGATCCCCGGAAGGATTAATCGAAGGTTCGAGTCTGGCCTACACTACGAGTTTTGCAAATATCTCAGCACCACTGTGTTTCTATCTCACATAGTACCCTGCCATGAAAGAAATGATAGACAGTAGATAAAAAGTTAAACATTATCTGCGTTGTACTTTTTAATATTCATAAGCGTTTTAGTTCACTGCCGAAGTAAGTGAAGTGGTAAACGTTTCCATCCCATAGTTATTGATGACGCTGATTAGTTTGTCGCCCTGTAAACTGTTTAACTGTTTCTGAACGAATCACTTCTTAGTTAACTAGTAAAATTGATAGCAGAGGGCGAGCTCTGCTTCTCTGATTCCGCCCTATTTCTATGACGACGATCTTTACGATTACTTAGATGAACCCATATATTCAGTATATCTCTTGCAGTGCTAGGGAAACCTTAAACTTTTATCCAGAAATTTTTCATACTCTCGTGTGTCTAATCAAATGCTGGGAAATCTGCGAAGCAGTGTTTGCACATCAAACATCGCAAAGTCTGGTGGAATGATTTCCATCGGACACGTTAATTGATCGGATCGCTAGAAATTCATAAACTCTGTTTTGATAACTATGTTTTTTTAAAATAAAATTCTATTTTTACTATTCTATTCTAGTTTACTATTCTCTATCCATATTCTCCTCTACTGCAGTCAGCAAAAGCTTCATCGGCTATCCATCCAACTAAAAGGAGAGCCGTATGGGAAGTAGGGAAATGATGGAGGAACGACGCTAGAAGGACGAAATGGATCCCTTCCCGATTCATCACAGCCCACATGTGTTCTTTCGAACTGAGCATATGGAAAACATGACTAGATGAGCATTTGGTGTCGTTTTACCGCATCATTAAAACGACGATGCCAATGTTCATTACCGCAAGTCGAGGAACGATAGTAATTCGTATCCAACGTCAATACTAAGAAACGCAATACGATGCAACTGTACAGAGTGATCGTAATATGTGCTTAACATCGTTTGTTTATTGCGTAGGAGAACGAAGTGTGCAGGGCTCAGTGAGTGTTCGATCCGCTTGGCTTCGAGATAGTGTCTTCTTTTTAAAATTCTATACTTCATTTTTTCCATCTCACTTACTTTTCATATCGATGCTTTCTGTGCTTACATACCATTCGGGATCGCAGCATTTATTTCATCTGTTTCGCTTCTCTGCAACCGTCATCCATAGAGGTGGTCATATTTCCATGTGGATTTGACTCCGTTTAGAACATTTGTCCTCTTTTCCTAAATGAACCATTGGGACTTGGTCAAGCGTGGTTTTACTTGGCATACTAAGATAGCCAAACCATTTTCTTCCCATATCTTCAACTTAGACACTCGTTGGTCTTCATAGAAAGTAGGGAAATTTGATTCCTTGCGACTGATGTTTCTGTTGTGAGCTCTGCTATAAAAGCATCATATGATCCAAGTCGATGGACGAGGTTGAATTCCTTTTTATTTCATGGCTCCTTTCCATTTGTCTGTTTGTACCTTCTCCTTCTTCTGTTTATATTTTGAACCCGTCAACGCTGCTGTTTCTTCGTTTCGTCTACCTTCAGCTATCGTTTGCCTCATTGAATTTTAATGAACTCAACGCGTCGTGTTGTCACATGTGACAGAATCATTAAAATATGGAGTTCGACTATGCAATTTCCTACATTTATGAGACGACCAAAGATCCACTGATATTTTCCATTCTTGCTGCAGCTTCCATGCATCAATTTTTCGAATAGTTCTTCACTTGAGAAAATTTTGACTGGCGCTGCTGGCGCTAAGAAATCGGATGTAGTCTATGTTTCCTTTTCGGTTGCATGAGAACTTTCCCACAGTTTAGTAATGCTAAGCAGTAGCGCCTGAGTTGTCTATGAATGCCCAAAAACCCCTGTTTGCCCTGCAGTCGGCTTGAGCAGCCTATCTTTTGCCAGTTATGTTTACATCGAGATGCTTAGTTCAGTTTTACCGTACTAATGCAGTAGTTTGACTTGAACGGATCACCCGCTACAGCAGTTACATGTATTGTTGTAACGCTTTTCATTTTGTGTAGTTCTGTTTTTTCTTTTTCGAAAAAATAAAACTTGGAAGTTTGTTCTCTTCGCTGATGGCTTCTGTTTTAGTCGCGTAGAATATTTTGAAAGTTTTATTAACTTCCTTCTTCTTTAAACAATTTCCATGACTCATCACTGTGATCAGCTTGTTTTTCTTAACTTGTTTATCTCGCTCTTCTCGATCTTCTGGTGCATTTTGTCATCGTATTCGTTGTTTTCATTATTCTTCATTCAGTCCTTCTTCACTGACCCAACAGTACTACTTAACGGTACTCCTTTTGACCCTTGTTAGCCGTTATCTTTTTTATTGATAATGCTCCATCTCGAACACGATGGAAGTATCTTTCTCGATGACTCCAGCAACAAGCACGTGTTCTTCAAACACTTGTTATCTATGTATGTTTGGTCACTCTGCTTGCATAAGGGCTCTAGCCCTGTACGTGGTGTGTTCTGTCGTCCGAATGTCACCACTGTGAAGTGCATGTCTCTTTCGTCTGAGATATGCTCCCAAATTTTTAGACACTTAAGAATGACGTTTAAATTTGAGCTACAGAAATCTTAAAACCTTATCGCTATCATCTTTCTTCGTTTTTCATATTCGCATTATCAGCTATCAGTTTCATTTGTTCGCTCAGTGAGAAAAAATTGATCTTCAATTTAAAATTAAGTATTTTTGAAGGTTTTTGAAGTACATATATTCCTTTTCTAAGAAGTACTCTTGGAAAATGGCTTCAGTCTCTAGCACTTCCCCGTATTCCTTCGATGATTTGTAGCCTAGTCACTTTTTCGACCGATTTGTTGCAAAACATCCCCGTCGTCTGTCTGCTCGAGTTCTTCGTCTTGAAAGATGAAACCATCCATTTGCGATCGTCGTATAACATTCTGACATAGATGAAAGAAAAGTTTCGTAAAAGATTAAGGACATTACGCGTCAATGTTTTCTATGCGCTTGAATTTGTCGTAAATTTGTCACTGTGCTAGTTTGAAATGGAGAAATGAATGTGATGAACTCTGATATCGCACTCCCAGTTCAGTCTCATCAAAATAGTGTTATTGTTACGGCCGTTGTCCTATTTCGTTGTGATACTCAGTAGCTTGAGCCACCTGGACTTGATTTTAAGTAGAATGTTTGAGATATGTATAGTTCATGGTTAGAAGCGTCATGTGATACACACGTAGTCGTATATTGAATCCCAGTCTGCAAGCAGTCCTTCCTCCACTCCTCGGGTGTCCAAAAATTAACACCACCGAGACGACAAGAACACTGACTTGACACATCGCTAGACTTGCGAAGTCAATGAATAGATTGGACATGTGCATACAGTCACGTCTATGACGCTACGAATGGGATCGCATGCAAGACACGTTTGCAGGATTGATCGACGGTGAATTCTTTATTCCTTTTTATTTTCTACAAAACGGATTAACCGTCATTTCTAAACGATCAACAACTTTCTACAACCGTGGTATTCGAGGTTCAAGTGTAAACTTTATCGATCGTTAGAACTCAAAGTATATTCATAGAAATGGGAGAGTACGAAGAAACAGCACGTGCTCGAATAAAGTTGCTGAATAAGTTAATCGAAAACAAAAAACAACTGACACCTATCAATTGAACGAATCACCCACACTACGGACAGCATTCTCAACAAGTGTTGCGGAAGAAGCACGTGTCTCCGAGTGGAGAGTGTTGCGAAACTGCACGTGAGACCGTCAGCTCCGCACAGACGACAGCAGTTGGCCCGAGCGATTCGGAGTGGGATGACAAACACGGCACTCATTCGTTTACCAGCGGGCGAGGGTAATCGGCCACACTACATCCATCCCATCATACCCTCGTCTAAAATCGTTCTGACTGGGTCGAACTCATTCATGTGACATCCTGAAGTATCGATTAACTTTTAAGTTGGTATAGTTTACAAAAATCCATTGAATTAACATCGAAAAACAGATCGGAGGCTGTCGTCGACTTTTTGCTATGGGCGTCGGCGACCCATCCCTCTTACTCATTCTTTTCACATTTTCATTTCACCTCTCTTCACGTGTGTCTTCCCTCGTGGCATTTTCCATACTGTACTTTTCCGTTTTCTTTTAGTTCTGCTCCACCAGTGTTTGTGATTCCATTCAAATATTCCTGTATTAAAAATATTGCTATGGTTGTTTTACCATTTCGTTTTTCCGTTTCCTTTTGTGCCTGCATGAGAAATATTCGAAGTTTATCGGGTTCGGGTGTTGGAATTTGGCAGTCCGTCACCTGACGGCGCGAAACTTCACATGAGATGAGACACACACCAACCATCATCCATCAGTTTTTTCACCAGCCATTATCCATCAATTTTTTTATTCCTGCTCTGCTGCCAATGCCTCCGTTGTTTTCCACCGATCACAAAGTTTTTTGTTGACCTTCCAGAATTTGCTGACATTTCTTGACAGAGCACAATTAACCGTAACAACAGACATGTATGAAGTTTAATGCATTTGGTAAAGAAGTACTGGTTGCTTTCACCTTCAAAATAACATGTTCCATCTCATATTAGGGCGTGTGTGGCGTAGTGGTTGGTGGTGCCACTGCGATACACACGTGGAATCGATCCCGTGCCCATGGCCTACTAAGCCCTCCATCCTTCCAGGGTCGGCAAATTGGTAACAGACTTGTCTAGGAGGATCGCAGCGTTGGATCGATACATCGGTATACCACCGCGAGTCATTGTAAAGGCCAGATATACATTCAGTCACTTCCAACGATACTTAGTGAAGTCGAATGCATTGCGCATCTCTCAGGGATTGATTAATGCCGTGAGCTTTATCCTTCTTTTGTCTCATATTAAACTTTACTAATTGAAATGAGAACCATTAAAATGTACTGATATAATCTGCACATGTATAGCCCCCTAAGATACTAATCTTCTTGTTCTACTAAGATGAAATCCTGCTTTCTGGAGCCAATGGAACAGCTTTTCTACGTCTTTTCTAAAAAACTTCTACTCCGATCCTTAAACCAATCAAGAAAGCGAGATGTCGTTGAACAGGATAGAACGATGTTCTACTTCGTGTCAGTGGTATTTTCGGCTGTCGTAAAACTTGAGGTAAAACCAGCATCATGTTAAATTACATACGATCTCTCAGATTTTTTATCCCATGGGACCGACGCATTTGCAGTGAGCCGTACACTTTACTCTGTAGTTCACTGAACTAAACCTTAATTTTGAAGCCTTTTATGACCTTATATCTTATAGCTTCATTTTTATTTCCTGGGCTCCTCTAGATTTCCAGTCAATGCATTCGCTTATATTCTGGCTTCATCTGCTGTGACTTCGTTGTTGTTCAGTTCTTTTGAAAGTTTGGAGCTAATTCTATGCTTATGTTTCATAACATCACATATTGAGTGAGTCAAAGGTATCGATGAGTTGATTGGGTTGCGGGCGTTGTAATGAGGATGATGACAGATGGACTGCGAAATTGTGGGAGAAGTTCTTTGCAGACAGTAGGTGGCTTAGTCTTCTGTTTGGAGAATATTACATCAGAAATCCTCCCAACGGTTTACTGCTTCATCGTGGCTGAGAGGTGTTCCTGGGTGTCGGACTGCGATGTACAGAGGGGTTTCGTCTCCACGTCAGGGTCTCCCAGGCTGAGAAAGAGTCAGGCGTTTCCATCAGGAAGCGTATTTAAGGGTAAACAAATACCAGGATTTGACACCGTCCTGGTATCAAAGTCACATAGTGGCGAATCTCCCTCTGATCCACATGGGCTGCAACTGCCCGTGGTGGTGAAAACCTGGGGCAGACTTTGGCCAGGCTGACCTCGGGATTCCAGGGAACGACAATGGCTTAACCAGCAAATCGCCGAAAAAATGGTGATTGTATTGGTGCTCGTACAACCAGTGAGGACGGGCAGTTCAAGTACCACAATTGTCAAGCGAGTAGCATCAGAAATAGAACAAGCTTGATTGGTGGTAGCATTTAGAGGTAGAAGTTGGTAGTGATAGGAAAAAAATTCTTGAAGAATCAGCTGTTCTGTCAGCAAAGTCGGAATTGGTGGGAAACTCGTTATTATTAACGACAGCGAGCAAAATGTTGTTACTGTATTTATCTAAACATCGAACCAATTTTCTGAATAGTTTAAAGTTATCGGATTAGTGATATGGTAACTAAGATGGTCAACAACACTATCAGCACCATTTTTTTAAACTGGAGGAATTCGGAGATTCCAAGAGAGAAATACTCAGGCGCTGCATGCGTTGCTCGGCTACTGCAAAATGTTGTTACGTGAATATGAACGTGAAGCTGAGCGTGAACGCTCTTCTAAGGAAACGTCAAAGAAGGTGCCTTAGCAGAAATTCCACTTATAGAAGACGACACTTGAGCACAAATTCTACTAGTTACAACGGTCATTACTGTCTAGTTTAATGCTAGTGCTATCAATATTCGATTAGTTGTTGTAACGTAGTCTTGCTGGAGAAGGACCTGCCATCAAAAAAAGTCGCTAGTTTTTAGAAGAGAGGCTGGAATGTAATGTGTCATAAAAACCGTCAGCAAGCGATTGTACACTTGGTTTGCAGCAGAAAGGAACCCGTGTATAACCTGTTCTACACGTGGTCGTAGACGCGATAAACATGCTTTTGAATTCCATACATTCGAGCAATTCGTCTTTTTCTTCTTCACTTACGGTACGGCAATGCGGATGCTCCTCGAAAGGAATAACTAGTACGGATTATTAGTAACGAGATTAGGTAGCGCGTCCCCAGGAAGTAGATAGAGTGTTGAACGCGGGCCATAATTAATAAATTATGTTAACACTTGGCCTCAGGCACACAGATGGGTCTTCATGGGATGAACTATCTCGCTTTGCTACACCGGATCGTCTTTGTTCATTCTTGTACACCTACAGATAGCCATACAGATATGCTTTTTGCGAGTCTATGTCGATTTGGTTAGTGTCTTCTAATAGATTGACAGCGAAGTGGATGGGTTGTGGTTTGGAGTCAACTACAGAGAAATGGTCACCACATCTTTGTATAGCTTTTGCTTTCATCCTCAGCAGGAGCAGGCGAGGTGATTTCTGGCCAAAACAGCGAAACCGCGTAATGGTAAGGATGAGTGCGATGTTTTAGTGTTACTTGAGCAAACCGAATACTCTCGGCAGCGTTGTGACACAATAGGGAAGAATGGTGGTCTTACAGGTGCCTAATCGAAACATTGGATCGTTGATGGGAACACAGAGGGTGCAAATGGTCCATGTGAAGAATACAAAGTGCTTTAAGAGGGGTCATTTTTTTGAACAGATCATGAAATTCCCAGCAATGTGACGGACATTAAAAGAGTTGCATGGAACTTTCCAACTTTCTTCTATTGCAGAAAATTCTGGACATAAAGAGACATAACCGTTTTATCAGTTTTGATGATCTCTGATTAGAAAGTGATACACTGTGACAATATTTTAAACCGACTTTTATTAAACATCGGTGGCAGTAATCAATAAATTTTTACATGATTGAGTTGACGCGAGGTTGGTATAAAAGTTTTCGCCTAAGCTTTCGGGCTTTCACCTTCCACAGAGTAGCATCGGCACAAGCTGATGGTCCACAGCTGTCACGAGGTGGGTGTCCGCTGTCGCATCGAGTCGAACCCCATGGAGTGAGAGCACCGTTCGAATGGGAAACTTCGCTCGACCGTACCCTTTTATAGAGGAGAGGTGTCTAGTCGGCTTGCGCCATTCAATATGATCTCCAATTTGGGAAAGAGGAAAGCGAAGGGGCCGAAACGATAGCCACAAAACTTTTATACCTACCTGGCGTCAGCCCAATCATGTGAGCAAGTTATTGGTTGTTGTCACCGAGGTTTAATGAAAGTCGGTTTTAATATTTTGTCAATGTCAACAAATGAAGTACCGTCTGCTACAAAACGCATTGCTTGCCGAATTGATGATAATATTGAATGACGCGAATCGACCGGCATCCGTCCTTTAAATGAGTGAAGTTCTCAAACTGTGCTGGATTCGACTCAATGTGACAACGGCCACCCACCTCGTGAAGCCGACAAACTGTGGACCATCGGCGGGGATCAACGCGGTTCTGGGAAATGTTATTGATAACCTGTAATTTTTTTTCTCGACATGAAATATTTGTTTCTTTCCGTTCGTATTTTATCGTTTTCATAATCATTCGTTTCTTCAATTGCATTATCTCCCCGTTTGATCAAAATCCTTTCACAAATTGAATGATTTTGAAGATTTTTTTCTGAATGACTTAATGTTTCTGCCTTTTCGGTCGTTAATAGTTAATGTGCAACGGTATCATTAGGGCTCATTGTTAATGCATATCTTTCATTCTATGTGAGTGTTTCCCCTTTTCTTTCCATCTTGTGGTGCCACATTTCTCATCGTCTGAATCAATGCCGGTTGTGAGAGCGGATAGTTTCAGGCCGTTTTTGCAGGTCTCAATATCGCTATCAATCACTCAGTCATTAGTCGTGCATTTCAGCAACTGCCTGTGATTATAAACGGGCATCTACTTTACACATTGGTATTCGATCGGAATTTCTTTTCTTCGCTTCATCGATTTTTACCGACTTGTCCATGTTGTTTCGTTTATTCAAATGTATGATAAACCAGGCAAAGACTAAACTCGCGTCGTTGTTTCAATCAGTTTCGTTAAATTTTTAACCCATTGGTTTCTGTCAGAGTTATTCTATAACGATCTCGCCTTTAGAACAACTGGCGATGTTCGTCCAATTTATTGGAAATTAGCTACTTGAAAATTTGCATCCTGCACACACCAGGACAATTTCCTCTCGGATGGTATTTGGTTGGTTGGGCTAGGATTTCTTTTTCTCGACTCACTAGTAACTGTAGGGTTTTCAGCATGACAGTGATTACTGTCTTTGGTTTACTCTTAATTGTGCTCCCAGTTAGAACTGTCCTTCTTTTCGACTTGAGAAACCGTGCTGACTAATGAGCTCCCATAGCATATCGCAGTTCGACACCAAGAAAGCCCCATTGCCACGATGAGGAGGTGAAACATTGGTGGGATAAGGAATTTCATGGGGTTAATAGGTTAGGCTGTGGTCTAATGTCGTAGGGGCGAAAGTAGGGCGTCATGACGTGACTGAGATGTCATAGCGGCAAGTTGCACTTCGTTAAGCTGTGCCTGTCGTTTCATTTTTCTTGTAAACCTCTATACTTCGTGCTTTATGATAATTCATTAGCACATCATTTAGTTTCCAGTTGGTTTGCTGGTATGTAAAATTTGCACCATAACTTGTTCATGGTGGTGTTTGTTCTTCACCACTTGTGTGTGTGTGTGTGTGTGTGATTTCATAATGTTTTTTCAGTTGAGTCATTATACTTCTTTCATCTTATTGCTATGTTGTGGTTCCTTAGCCTGGATAAGACAAGTTACCTTACAAAATGGGTTATACTATTATTTTCAAGTTATTCACAGCAATAGGGTCATCTATTGGCGCTTGAATTCATATGTTCAATATTCTTGGCTCTTCATTTTTCTGCTGCGATGGATTGGTTGTCATTACTGACGGCTTTCACGAGATGTTAAACAGATAATAGGAACACTATCGATCTAATGCTGAGGATCTTCGGTGAAGACTACGAGCGAAAGTCAGTTATCCCGCTTCTATAAGAAGCAGATTCAATCCTGCAACGTTTATGTGGATAATTGTAGACATAAATGGAGACATTACTTATACCAACTATTGATTGATGAGATTACAATTGAAACATACATCGCATTTCTGTATCTATGGCATGTGTACATACATGTGTGTGTGTGTGTGTGTGTGTGTGTGTGTTTGTATCTACATGTATGTGCGCATGAGGGATGCGTGTACACTTCGATAAAGGATAAAGCTGTCGGCGGTGATCAATCCCCGAGGGATGCGCCTTGCATTCGACTTCATTAAGTATCGTTGGAGGTGATTGAATGCATATCTGGCCTTTACAATGACTCGCGGTGGCCTGCCGATGTATCGGGCCAGTGGTGCTATCCTCCCAGACAAGTCTGCTATCAATTTGCCGACCTCGGACGGATGGAAGGCTTGGTGGGCCATGGGCGAATTCCACGTGCGTGTCGCAGTGGCGCCTCCAACCACTGCGCCATACGCGCCCTTCGATATATCCACACTAGGTGTTTTTCACTTAATCATCTCTCTCTTCCTCTTTTCTCACTCTTTCTTTGTCTGTTTGTATGATTAGTGCTACTACTGTTCAATTCAATCCAATGACGAATATTTGCTGTGATAGCGTAGAAGACGATTTTCCCCACTAATGTTTACTTGATAAATAGCTACCCTTCTTGCTTTCACACAAGCACACCCTTCTTCCTATCCTCTTATTGCCTTGACTGTTTGCTTTTTTTGAACTGGTTTTATTTAACACTTGTTTTGAATGCTTTGAAGCTTGGTATAGACAGACTTATTGCTCTTATGGTCTGAAATTTTTCACTTTCGATATTCATGAGGGTTTTTGGGGGTTTCTTTGCACCGAGCTTCTATTTTCTTGTTGGGAAATGTGCTCTCGATGTCGCACCATATTGATCGGATGTTCAACTCTTTCAAGTTAGTCTTCTTTCTCAACTTTAAAATTTATATACTACTACACGATATGGTCAATTCGATCTTTCACCACCGGCCAGTCGAGTATTTACAGAAGTATTCATTCCGGAGGCTCCCTATCAAAATGTAGCAAATTTCCTTGTGGTCCATAAGGTTCGGTGATTGACTGTCTTGAAGACTTGTTGTTGTTATTTTAGCAGCGCTACCTTGGTAACCCGCAGAAACGACTCTCAATCAATATTCAACATATCAGTGAAGGGAAAGGGCAGTAAATCTTGAAGAAACAGCAAAACTTATGAGGTAGAGGTACTCTGGCTAGACGACATTTCAGAGACTACGAAACAATTTTAACTTATTATTTACGGCCTAGTCTTTTTAATGGCAGGGTACATTGCGAAATATAACTTCAATGATGCTGAGATATTTGCGAAACTCCGGATAGCAAATGTCTACGGTGGGGAACGAACGCGCTATTGTCCTTTCCGGGGAGTAACGCGTTCACCACCACACCATGCGGGTCCTTCGTTTCTAGCTGAGAGACAGGCGAAACGTAGGGCCCACATAGTTTGGTGGTGAACGCGTTACTCCCTGGTGAGGACAATTGCGCGGTCGTTCCTCACCACAGACACCTCGGGTCCGGAGTTTTGCAAATACCACAAAACAAATAGAAAAAGTACTAAGACAAGCATGATAGGAGAAATGAATCGTCTTGGTACCGTAAATAGAATTTTCTGTTGAGCACACAGTGGCAAGCGTCAAATGCTTCGTTTTTCACTAGCACTGAGATAGGATAACTAACGTGGCAAAGAATGAAATTCGAAAACGAATGTGTTTGGAGCAGAGAAACCGAAAATTGGCGCAAAAACTAGCCCCTTGATAGTTATAGGATTATTCATACGTTCGTTATAGTAATAAGGAGGTTTCAATGTGTACGCTGTTGAAAATTATTGGAATGTCAGTTTTAGACACGTTGTTCGGCTCATAGAGAGCTTTATTGAATGTGAAAAGCCATTATGATATCTGGATTTTTACTAGAATGAAACGAGTTTCTTATTGCGCTACAGTAAGATTTTGTTCTTTTTAAGCAAGGAAATCCTTTGTTCTTATTCTTTTTGTCGAGACTTATCTTTTGAATCAGAGCGATTGAATAAGCGAGAGCTTGTCCGGGAGAAAAGGATGTTGGATGCGAATTGGCAATCCGACATTAGACAACAGTTCAAAGGATATGGTTTCTGGAGACTTCGAAACATACTATTGGAGGAGACATTGAGCTTCTGTGTTTTTGATAACTATACGGTTAGAATGAGTTATTTAGTCGAAGTCAGCCTTTCTGAATCATTTTCTCTTCATTATCTCGTTCTTACTTCCTTCGTAGTCATTATAGGCTTGCTGGATTTGTTTGAAAGGGTGATCATATATGAATATGAATGTATAAATTTTTCCACTTTACTCTCATCTCTTAGTAAAATTCTCAACAACATCGCTCTCATCTCTTTATTTGTCCTTAAAGGTCTGCTATTACCGACTTCGAGCCCGAGTGCTTTTTTTCACGAAGAACTTGTTTTTAAAGATTTTTGTCCTGCGTGTATGAACTACCAGAATTTAAGTTTGTGCTTTGTTTTCATCTGAAGTACTGCAGAGAGAGACCGGTGGCGTTCAGTTTTTCGAAATCCTTCGTTTCAGTTTTCGAAATTGTTCCTAATAAGTTTTTTTTTGCCCCGTTTTCTTCCATTCTGCTCCGTTCATCATCGTGTCATGTTCTCACACTTTCTCACCATTTTCTTATAGTTCTGACTATTTTCTGTTCTTTGCTTGTTCGAGATTTATTACCCCTTTTCCGATGGTCGTTTATTCATTTCTCATTGTTGTTTTTCGTTTGTTGTTGTCTTTTCAATTCACTTCTAACAGTTTTTTTTCTAATTGTATTGGTTGGCTATCTGCCTAACCCGACAGGCCGAGACCATCGTCAGAAATCCTACTACCGTGTGCTTTCTTTTAAAAATGTAAAAATTCGAGACGCTTTTCGTACTGATTATTTCAGGTCTCATCTGCTGAGAACACTGAGAAATCCGTAGCGATGAGTTTCATGGTGTGTTTTGATGAGATTCATTATTTTTATTTTTTGAAATTATTTTCTTGTCTTTAGTATTTTAATCTAGAAGTGATGTTAAATTATCAGTTACTGTGACTACCGGCTAACGTATGTATTTGTTATGATTAAGTCTCAGCGGATAGTATTGGACCTGAAGAGATATTTCTCTCTGCCGGATATTCGTTAGAGTTCCAATATTTCTAAGCTGATGGTTGAGAAATCTTAGTTAGGGGTTATGACTTAAGTATGAGATATGCAAATTTTCAGCAAGGCGTTAAAGACACCGTTTCATCAGCTGCCGATCAACTCGGCAATGTTTTGGAACAAGCCGAACACAAAGCTGAAGAGGTATCGTTTAGATGGCGTCATTCTCAATCCGTTCCCTTTTTTTCTTTTTTCTTCCATTTTTTTCCTTCTTGTCTTTCCATTCTCTTTTTCCCTCCCATGTGAATCGATCGCATCACGTTCTTCTGTTAACTTCATCAAGAAACTTCAGCTTCTTTCCTTCACAAAACCACCTCCGTAGTAGGTGTCATTTGGTTCTGCTTTTAGTAACGAATGGAGCTGATTGTGTTGGCTCTTTACCTCCTATGTTTTACATAACTGATTCAGGCCTCATGAACACACTGACACACCTATGTCGTTTGTGGTTATTAGACGAAGGAAACCCCACATACTTCTTGTATATTAGTCGATCTTCTTCATTTCTGATTGTTCAAGTGACTGATTTTAGGGAATTCTATAACTTTGCTTTTTTATTGTTGATATAACAAGAGTAATCCTTTCTTGAATGACTTGTCTCCAAAAGTTGCCAAGAATCTAGTAAGGCAAAGCATATTTTCCATTCACTTGTATTTTTTCTTGGTTCGGCCACTTTTTTTCGTTGAGTTTAAAAAATCGTGGTAGTGCTTTCCCAGGTCTTCATAATTGATCACCTAGTGACTGTCGGTGCCAATATGGGCGTGATTCCTCGTAGTAGTTTAGTCGTAGCTGGACTTTCGTGTGGAGATTTTTTTTCACCCTCTTTTTCTGCTTTTGATTAACCTTCTTATTACCACACGCGTTGATCTCCATACGTACGCTGCCGTACGTTTCAGGCTACACATCTTGATTTCAATGCGCATTTCGATTGCGTGGTTCGATGAACCTCACAAGAAAAAGTGCGCGTGATTGTGGAAGGGCAAGTAATACTAGTGATGTAATATGCGGTATGGGTATAGTTGTGGTAGCATCACCTGTATCACCTGTAGTCCCGTTGATCGTCAAGTGACTCGAGCGGGCGCCAGTAAATCTTCCATTTTTCCCTGTCGCGTGCAAAAGTAGCTAAATGGGTTCTGCCCGCTCTAGGGACTCGTTGAACATCTTAGCTTTCCTGCGTGGCTCTTCGTGAAGAATTCTCACCATCGGGTCGGTGGTCTTTCTGCAGTATCCCGAGGAATCCAGTCACTAACGGCTCTTGTCGATCGGCTGCCATTCATACGCATTACATGTTCGGCTCACATTATTTTCGACTGTTTGGCGTACTGAACGGCATCGTTGATTTTTGATCGTTGACGCAGGTTGGAGCCTCGGATCTTATCCCTTGCGTGAAACGGGGTACTCCTAGCATCATCCTTTCGGCTTTGCCTTCGATAACGCTGAGTAATCTTTCATCCTACTTACGCAGCGACTAGGTTTCTGACGCATACGTTAGGGCACGAAGTACCGTTGAGTCGAAAAGGTGGGCTCGGAATGTCGTTGTAGAATGGTGAAATCTTGGTTGTTAAATTTTTTTACAGCTCACGAAGAATCTTTGTGTACTGAGTAGGTACTTGAATCAAAGGCCTTCTGTTAATCGATGAAAGTGAGACAGAGCGGTCTTTTGTTCTCTCGCGATATTAAATTAGCCTTTTTATCGTGTAAAAGAACCATCAAATTTAACAAGTGGTACATAAAGTGGTTTTGTATACACAGTGGAAAAAAATAGATGATGACAACATAGATGTGGACGTGTCTTGATTGTTCTGGATTGTTAGCGCGTCTTATTGAAAGGACGAATTGGATGAAGAATAATATTCATCAGTTGAATGTACACAAGCATTTCATTCAACGTGTATTTCATCCCTTTTTCCTTTCTTGTTTCATTATTTTTCGCGAGTCGAGTTCGATTTTTCCTGAAAATTCCTTTACAGAGTGCAAAATGGGTAGCCGATACTGCTAAAGGTGCTTATGACGTGACAGCTGAGAAGACTTCGGAGGTCGGTTTCGAATTCTTGCCAAGAGGAATTCTTCTTTTGGAAGTTTTTCTTGGATTTTCTAACCTCTTCTTACAGTTTAATTATATCAGAGTAAATTAAACGATTGTGTACTTTCATTTTTCCTTCCTTCTTTAAGTTTTGTTTTTTAAACATATTTTTGTTGATGGAATTAAGTTTTTCTAATCCCCGCAAAAATTTTTTTTTGTGGACTTTTTCTATTTCATCTTTCTTTTTTTTCTGGAATAAGTAAGCTGAAGAGCGTTGTCTAATTTTTAGAACACTTCTTGGATGGCAGATACCGCTAAAGGAGCGTATGATACCATTGCGGAAAAGACATCAGAGGTCAGACTCTAAAGGATTCGCTTTTTTGCTTATTTAGTCTTAAAATCTTTCTCGTAGACTTCATCATGGCATTGTGCGTAACGCAATGGTTAGTCTTGTCCTGAAATACATTTTAGATTGATCCCGCACCCTGACTCACCAAGACTTCCATCCTCCTGGGTTGTTGATTTAATGGCAGACTTGTCTCTGACGATAGAAACCTGACTTCATAGAGAATTTGACTACGACAACCTCAGATATGCACTTAGTCACCCTTATATTGCTACAAATGCAATCGAATGCGTGCTAAATCGCTCAAAGATTGATAATCGCAAAACGCTTCAAACTTAATCCTTTTATGGTTGAAAAGTTAGTAACGGTAGGACCAATGTTGTTATAGCGCCTTGTTCTCTACAAAAATATTGAAAAGACAAAGGGTTCTGGATAAATTCTGGTTCAGATGGCGAATGCTGTAAATGAGAAAACGTCTAGCGCGGTAAGTGCTATTGGTGGAGTGCTGAGTGAGACGAAGGATGCGGCTGGTGATGCGGTTAGTGCAACTCACTTCATTCCATAATGACTTAATTTTTGATGTTATTTTCCCTTATTTCATGACTTTTTCTATTTATCTGCTACATTTGTTTGTTTGTTTGTTTGTTTTTTCTTTCTTCATACGCTCGGAAACAGAAATCACTTTGACTTCGCACCTATACCAACAATGCTTCTTCTACTAGTGAGTGTACAGTTCTTGGACCTTAAGGTTAATATTAAGGGGTAAAGTTTCGTAGATCTGGAAAACACTGCTACTTATAAGCATCGTAATTGCGGCTGTCCCAAAAGTTTTGCATTAGCTTCTTTTCGGTTGATTTGTAGCGTTATTAAAACTTTCTGCGTCTTACCAAACATGTGGATGTTTTGTCCACTTATGGACTGTTACTTTGGAATTTTTATCGACCTACCTAGTTTCTTCATGCACTGGATCGATTTGTCGAGTTAAATATGCAGAAAATTTGGGATGTATTCAGCATCGATCGATTACTCATAAGTACATAGGAGGGTGTTTCTTCTGTTGTTACTAGAATATTCAGTAGAATACAGGAGCGAATTTATGCTAGTGTAGTGAAATTCCTTCTGAGGAAGTTCTCTATTCGTGAGGCTACAAATACGATTTTTGGAATACGTATCATCACTTTGGATTAAGAGTTTAACATTACTCATCTGATAGTACCCAGGATCGACTTTCTATTAATCTCGGCATTGAATTATGAATTCGTCGTTTTCTCTCTCAACAATCGCGAGGTTGTTAAACAGCATACGTTTACTTCCATACAATAACACACACATAACACAGTCGCAGCTGACGTTTCAGCAGAATCGCCTTCTTCAGTGCCTGGAAGGGTACACTAATACGCAACTTACTAGGTCAAACACTTCAACAGCACAAACAGAAAGATGAAAATCTGATCGATAATTACAAGATCTACGGCTTCTCGAAAAAACCCACCGCTTTTTTCACCCGTCTTCCACCGAGGAAGAACAGCCACTCAGAGTCGCATATGGCTGACGACTGCAGCATCCCCGTCAACGATCGATGGGAAGATAAGGGGCGAGATCACGCGTGATCTCGGGGCATTCCTCCCTGCTATTCATTGTAGGATTTTTGGCATGGGCAAGATAAACGTGACCTTGTTTTGGCCAAACTGTTCCTTTTGGAGCGTCGCTCTCCCTCGAAACTTATCTCGTGGTGTGACAACTTCGTAGCCACTGGAGATGGCTCTTTGCCGAGCCAAGTTGCGCGATTCTTCCCTTAGTTCTCTAATTGTGCAGACAGAGGTGGCTGTTTGAAACATGTTTCTCACAAGCGCCTTCTTTGTGTGTGAAGTGTGGGAAGAAAGGCAATAAACCAGGTTGTTTTTGTTATTTGGTTTTCGGTACCACTTTGCCATGTAACCGCTACTCGATAAGTTAATTTGGGCGTTTAAAAACGGGAGCCAGTCGTCCTTCGGTTTCTCCCGGATTCACTTGATGTACTCTGACTGCTTGTTCAATTATTCTAAGCATTTGTCCATCTCCTCCTGTGTAGTGAAGACTTAAACGTTTAAATTAACATGTCAAGTAGCGGTTACATGACAAAGTGGTAGCGAAAACGAATTAACAAAAACATCCTGGTTCACTCCCTTTCTTATCACCCTTCGCACACAAAGAAGGCGCTTGTGAGAAACATTTTTCAAACAGCCACCTATGTGTGCACAAGTAGGGAACTTAATGAAGAATCGCGCGTCTTGGCTCGGCAAATAGCCATCTCTAATGGCTACGAAATTGCAACCCCACGTGATAAGTTTCGAGGGAGAGGGACGCTCCAAAAGGAACGCTTTGGCCAAAGCAAGGTCCCGTTTATCTTGCCCTTCATTATCGATGAAATAAGTGCAGCGATGAAGCGGTGCTTAAGAAGGACACATCTAGAGGAATCGGTAGGGATAATTGAAATGCCACCGACTACTCTTCGTCGCCAGTTAGTTCGTAACCGCTTGTATGACCGTCTATGTGAAACATAAAATTGCGTAATTTGCCCTTATGGCAGGGACGGTGACAGCATGAGTTCAGGAACGATATACCTGATCTCTTGTTGTACTTGCGGAGAAGAATATATTGGCAAAACGGGCAGTCCTTTATGTATCCGCATAAAAGTTTGACCTAGTAAGTTTCGTATTAGTGTACCCTTCCAGGCTCTGAAGAAGACGATTCTAGCGAAACGTCAGCTACGATTGTGTTGTATGTGTGTTATTGTATGGAAGTAAACGTATGCTGTTTAACAACCTCGCGAGTGCTGAGAGAGAAAACGACGAATTACTCATCTGACTGTCAAGTGTTTGAATATTTCGTAGTACTAAAGAGGCTTCGCTGTGAGTCTTACGAGCTCTGTTTCCCTGTTTCATTTCAGCACCAATGTTTATGATTCTTAGGTTGAAGCTGCTAAAGAACACACCTCTATTGCTCTTCACAATGTTAGTGAATTCGTTTACGGTGACAAAGATAAGGATAGGAGTGATGCCGCTAAGGAGGCTGAGGAAAAAGTAGAAAAAGTAGAGGTTCGGTGTGTTTTTGTTCCTCACACTTTGGTGTTCTTCTTGCTTTTCGAATATTCCTCATAAAACGGCCCAGCATGTGGCCAAAGAACTTTACTACAGGTATGGTTCTTGATTATTCCTTTCTCTCCTATTTTTTGTGCATTTGAATTTCATGAAGCTTCATAAAACTAACATCAATTTAATCGTATTAAGGTTGGAATAGTAGAAGCGCTGCAGCATGGCGTTGATGAAGCCGAAAAAGCCGGAAATGAAGCTAAGGTTTGGCCACCTACTTACAGTATATAAGTTACAGTATTCGCTAATACCCAGTAGTTCATTTCATTTTCGTTAGTAGTGAATTTCAGTCCACTGGGTCCGGAGTGTTCGAATCGGTGCGGGAGGCAGCTTCCGGTGTGGCGGATAAAGTCGTTCATGGCGCCGATTCGGCCGTGAGTTCTCAACTCTCATAGATTTTATAATTAGCAGGTGCCATTTTCTGTGTTTAGCTCTGTTTTCTAACTTTAAACAGGTTTTTTATGGTAATTTTATCGTTCCTATTTCTTTTCTGGTTTCATGCTTCCTTATTTCAGACTGCAGCTGTTGAAGATGCTTTCAGTAGCGTTAAAGACAAAAGCGGATCCGCTTATGATAAGGTAAAAGGGGAAATTCATTTGCAACTTAATATGCGCATTTGTTTTCAAGGGATTTAATAAACTGCAAGAAAAAGGAAATTTACTGAACTGCAAAAAAGCTGTCAGTGGTTGACGGAAATGAAATAGAACGTCTACGTCTTAAAAAAAGTTCAGGACTGAAGGAGTAGCGATAATCCTAACTATAAGCCTCCTTAGGAAGGGAAAGCTTATTGGTTGCTGAAGGGATGCAAGGAAGTCGTCTACAGAATTCCCTTTAAAATTCAGCTTAAAATTTCGTATGTACTGATCTCAGTGACAAGCAAAGAGTATTGATGTACAAATTCTGTTTTCTTCTACATGTTAAATTATTCTTTCAGACCAAGGAACTCGTGACCGATATTTCAGTGGTTGCTCAGGAAAAGGCAAGAGCACTGGGCGAAGAGCTAAATAAAGTAATGTTGGACAAACTTTGGTTCTTGAAATGAGCATTATTTATTAATTCACCTATTACTCTAATTAGATGTTGAAACAAAAGCAGTACTTTGTTTTTATGTCATCCTAACTTGGATAGTTAGATGACTGACCGACTCTACCACGTCGTAGGAGTCGTACATTTTCTTCTTTCCACTTCGTTGTCCTGCACTTTTTGTCCACACTGGTTGGGTTTGCGCGTGGATTTAGCGGCTTGGGCGTCGTTCCTGTTCTCGCTTTACTGACACAATGAACTTATTTTCATTGAAATCCCGAGTAAACAGTGTTGTAGCGTTCTGAGGTCGTCACCACAGACATGTGGCCGGACCTCATAAATGGGAAGGTTGCCTTACTGCTCGAATGCTTTTACGATGACAACAACTCCTATAATAGCAGCGAATTCCGCGATTAATACAGCAACCCGTCAGAACGATGTAACGAGTTGAATTTGTTATTGGTTGTGTGCAGTTGCAGACTCTTTTCCCTGTAATACGGAAGATCTGGAAAATTCGGCACATTTGGCGATGTCTAGTTTTATCGTATTGAACATCAGCTTCTTAGCCGTTTTGGTAGACTAAGTGATGGTTTTCGCTAGAAATTTTATTTCTCTCTGCATTGTTACAGGTGATTGATAGCCTCCTCTCAATCGAAGCATCGGTGTAATGTGGAGACTGAACTCACATTCGCCGTTTTTCTTGATGACTAAACCCGAGGTTGTTATTACAGCATTTATTAATACACAAAATCTGGTATTTTGGCGGTATCGTCTTCTTCAGAGACTGGAAAGGTCAGAATGCTACGCAATCTATTCAGCCGAACACTTTCGTAACCTCAGCAGGCAAAACGTGGCTCATGAGTTTCCATTCGTGTAATAAACAGCTTCTTGTAAACATCCTCCGTTTTGTTCTTTGTAAATCTTCCAATTATTTGGTGGAAACAAACCACCCGCACAGTGTGTTTGCATAGGCGAGGAATGTGCCTGGTTGAGGTCAAGCAGTCCTCCTTGGTTTTTGCTCGGCACCTATCCTGAGGCGATACAGTTTCCTAGCTATCTGAAATGGCTGTTTGCCACGAAATTTAGAGAAAATAAAACTACACCGCCAAACGATAGTTCTAGCGAGAATAAGATCTCGCTTATTCTGCTGTTCATTTCCAACGAAGTAAGTGCAGTCATAAAACGTTGTTTGAAAACCGCAGGACTAGAGGATTCGGTAGTAGTGACCGAACTACTGGTACCAATAGTTCATAATCACAGGCAGTTACTGGTTCTCATGAATCGAGGATGCTGCCAAAACAGCAAGATTTTACTAAACTAGTTTAGCGCTTTTTTGGTTTCCTGGATAGAAACATCGAGCACATTCTCGGCATAGAAAAGTTTGCCTTTAAGGGGGTCTCCGCTTATCACTTATTTTTCGCACCACATCTTTTATGAACAAATGAGTATTCTGTTTGAAGTCGTCCACTTATTGAATACATTGCTAACTGCTCGAGAAAAACATGGCTACCGTGGAAACCACATCTATTACGTATTCTTTGCTTGATAGGCCAACACGAGGTTGATAAAGACTTTGTTTGGTTAACATTTCGGCGTCCGCATCTTCCTTAGAACTGATGATTCCAGTCGATATCCACAGTTTTTCGTACTCTCAATGTGGTGTCTTCATCGTCTTATCGTGTCATATCTTCTTTAGTGGAGTACTGCTTGAATTAAGCAACCGCATCCGGCGATACTCTTTTGTGAAGGACGGTTGTTATTGATAGTGATTCTCAGGTGATAATAACTTGTGTTCTCTTGATAATCTCTATCATTCTACCAGTTTGCGCAGGCATTTCCTTGTTTTATTTTTGTCTCAACATCCAAACTTAGCTGGGATAACTATGCCGATCGACCGCACAGGCAGCTGGAAATTCTAAAAAAAAGATAAAAGTATGCAAACGTACGAGTGATTGAATTGATTCAAGAGATGGCAGCCTGCCTATGAGCACCTTTGTGATTGAGCTCATACGGCTGGTACTGTGCGAAAATACAGTATCTGGAGAAGTATTCTGTTAAGCAGAAAATCTCTGTTACAGCTATTAATTAATATACTGTTCTATATGCTTTGAGGCGTCGTGGGGTTACTATTGTTATCATTATTACTGTCGTAATATTTCTACTAAAAGCACATGTTGCAAATTTATAGGATGCAGAATGGGTTGGAGACACCGCAAGGAATGTCTTCCAAACAACTGGCGAAAAAGCTTCGGAGGTAGTACTCTTACTTTCATTCTGTTTCTTTTATAGAGATTTAATGTGGTATTTATTTTTGTTTTCCATGAGAGGTACTTTTATGAGGTAAATAAAATAAAAATGAATAAATTACCAAATAAATAAACAAATAAGAAATAATTAAGCGTACTTTTAAGGGTGTAGAGTGGGTTACCGAAGCTGCCAAAAGCGCTTACAACACATCCCATGAGAAGATATCGGAGGTGGGGACTTCTTTTTTCTTGTGAAAGTTATTATTCTTGTCCTTTATCTTTGGAAGTTTTTTTTCTGCCACCATGAAAAATCAGAGGCTTTTCATTTAAGGGTGCAAACCAGATTACCGAAGCGGCCAAGGATGCTTACAACACATCTCAAGAAAAGATGTCCGAGGTAATAATACCATTTTTGTGACACGTTTTGATATTCTTCAACATCCTCCTTTGGCAATTCTTTGAGCCATCTTAGAAATTAGTTGTCGTGCTTTCAAACATGCGGACTGGGTTGCAGATACTACCAAGGATGTTTGCAAAACTTCTCATGGGAGTACATCAGAGAGCGAGGCTTCTTTCTTGAGCTTAGATATTAATTTATCCTTGGTGTCTTCTCTTGGCAGTATTCTTAAATCGTTAGGCAAATCAGTAGTCACCCTTTTAAGGGTGTCGATTTGGTTACCGGAGCGGCCAAAGACGCCTACGATACATCTCGTGAGAAAGCGTCGGAGGTATAGAATTCCTTTTATTCTTAGCCACTGGCTAACCCTTGGTTTTTCTCTTGCCAGTATTCTTAAACCATTCGGCAAATTAATGAGCCCGCATTTAAGGGTGTCGATTTGGTTACCGGAGTGGCCAAGGACGCCTACGATACATCTCATGAGAAAGCATCCGAGGTCTAGAATTTCTTTTATGCTTACCTACTGAACTAGGAATGAATAACCTTGTATTTAAGGGTGCGAGCTGGGTTACTGGAGCGGCCAAAGACGCCTATGACACATCTCGTGAAAAAGTATCGGAGGTATAGAATTTTTTTATGCTTAGTGATTGGCTGACTCTTGGTTTCTTCCCTGACCAGTATTCAACCATTCGGCAAATCTTCAATCGAACCTTTAAGGGTGTCGATTTGGTTACTGGAGCGGCCAAGGACGCCTACGACACATCTCGTGAGAAAGCGTCGGAGGTATAGAATTCCTTTTATGCTTAGCTACTGAACTTGGAATCAATAGCTATGTACTTAAGAGTGTGAACCTTAAGTACATAGCAATTGAACTTAAGGTAATCTTAACTAAAAAGGGAACTGGGTTACTGGAGCCGCCAAAGGCGCCCATGAGACATCTCATGAAAAGGCAGGAGAGGTTTGCACTTTTTATATCCTTACCTGCTAGCATCTGAACTATTTAGAGGCTAGGAAGTTAGGTGTTGAGCCAAGTTTTTGGAATTCATAAGGACTTTTTGGTCAGAATGTTTTGCGACACTTTAAATTTTGACATGTTTTTGGCGTAAATTGTTTTTTTCCAATTGGATTATATATAAAGGGTAACGGTGTGAGTTGATCTTAACTCGTGATGGATTCTGATACCAATTCCGCTTACCAGTTGCTATGAGTTTTTGTTCAGGTCTTGTCAGATATCTGCTTCTAAAAACGTATCTGACTTCAAGTTCAGTAATAATCATAGCTTTGGTGTCTTTACTGTTAAAGTGTTTCCTTTAAGCAAACATCGTTCACGCGTCAAACATAGTGGGAATATGAATCGACTCTCATTATAACGTACTGTTCGAATTCCTAAAACGTCAGCCAGTTGTTACCTTAAAATGGCAACAGCTTGTAGCCGTAGCCACTCAGCAAAAATGCGCTATCTTGATGGTCGTACTGTGGAACGATAACGTTCTAAGTGTCAGCATATTTGCAGCCTGCCTTCCTTCACTCGGAATACTGAAGTCCTTTGATTAGTAACTTTTCGGAATCTATCGCATAGGAGCGAAATTCCTTTGCGACCAATGCACCTGCCTTCCTTCACTTGGAGTACTGAAATCCTTTGACTAGTAACTTTTCGGAATCTATCGCATAGGAGCGAAATTCCTTTGCGACCAATGCAAAGTCCGGAATGCGATCGGGAAGCTCGTCGTTTACCGACCACACGTCAACTCCATGCAATTGGTGTTCAAAAACGTTTGGAAGGCTGGATACTTCTGATAAAGAATGATGAGAATTATGCTGTGAATAAATCTGTCAGGCCAGCGGAAGTATTTTTTGCATGACCCGTTATAACATCTATTGTGCTGATCCCAGCATTTCTTGCATTAGATTCGTTTTCCTCGCATTCATCGTTCACAGTGGTTTCCGAACATTTCGTATATTGTTCCGGCTGCTGCTTGAGGATTCCATCTTATGACTTTCGCACATGGTGCCCTAGTCGACTATCATTGTAATCTTTGTGATACTCTAGCTAATGTCGGAGGGGAGTAGGAGTGGGAGTCGAACCAGGGCCTTGCTTTCTCTCTTTGATATTATTCTCTATTCTTTTAATGTAATACAGTGTTTTTAACGGAAACGAATATTTGAAGGTATAACCTCATTAAGACTGCGTAGGAAGTAGGAGTCTCTTAGTGGTCTAATACTTCTTTGACTGCTTCTGATCCAAATGACATGACTTTTTTTCAAGTCACTGAAAGAGATAAAGTTGGGAGCTATACTTTCGCAACACTGCGTTGTTTTTTTAATCGTGTGAGATATACACCACGCATCAAAGTTATGTTTTCTTGGCATGATTACCCTTTGTCCAGTCTCCAGTTTCCTTGATGAATCGAGTGAAGACGGCAGACTCTAAACAAACTGAATGACATTTGCTGATGGCACCCCAGGTGCAGAATAACACGGTTCTACTGCGAATCCTGGGAATGGCTTTCTTGTTGATTAGATATTCTGCTCTAGTTCTTTCTGAACCAGAAGATTCGTCCCAGACGGAACAGTTACAGCGTGCAGAAACGCGATGAAGAAAACCATTCACGGATACTACTCAGATTTCTTCGATAGCCACGTCCATCTCCCATCTTATGAAATAAAAAAGGATGAATATGCTGTCCCACAGGTTCTCCCTTCCGAAATCCGACATGCCATTTCGTCGGTGAAAAATCGAACAGCACCAGGTCCGGACAGGATAAGATCAGAAGATCTGAAGAGCCTTCCCCCAGTCCTCGTAAGCACACTGGCTCGAAATTGAAATTGAAACGTTCTCACTCAGTGGAAGTCTAGCAAGACCGTGTTATTTTTCAAGAAGGGTGACCTACACGATGTAGGCAACTGTCGCCCAATCTGCTTGCTGTCTGTCGTCTACAAACTTTTCACTCGAGTCATCATGAACAGGATTGACAGAACACTGGACGACGGACAGCCGTGCTAGCAAGCAGGGTTTCGAAAAGGATTTAGTACGATGGACCACATCAACACAATAACAAGGCTCGTTGAAGTATCGCGAGAGTACAAAAGACCGCTCTGTCTCACTTTTATCGATTTAGAGAAAGCCTTTGATTCAATTGAGATAGAAGCAGTCATGGAAGCCCTTGGTAGTCAAGGAGTCCCTACTCAGTACAAAGATTCTTCGTGAGCTGTACAAAAATTTCACAACCAAGATTTCACCATTCTACAACGATATTAACGTAGACGTCGAGGGAGGAATTAGGCAGGGCGATACAATCTCGCCAAAATTATTTACAGCCACCCTCCAGAACGTCACGCGAACATTGGAATGGGGTAATATGGGAGTGAAAATGGACGGTCGGCAGATACATCACCTCCGCTTTGCTGATGACGGCGACCTTATAACGCCAGATATTCGTTAAGGGGTAGGTATACTTGCGGACTTTGATAAAGCGTGTGGAAAGATTGGTCTTCGACTAAATCTCACGAGAACGGTGTTCATAAAGAACGGATTGGTTTCGTTTGCCTTATTCACGCTCAACGGAACGATTATCTCCGAATGCTTCAGTTATGTCTATTTAGGTCGGGAAATCAATATATTGAACAACTTAGCTCCAGTGCTGAGCAGAAGGAAACGAGCAGCTTGGGGAGCTTTCAAGAGCATCGAGGATGTAGTTAAGAGAACAAAGAACACCCGAGCAGATACATCACCTCCGCTTTGCTGATGACGGCGACCTTATAACGCCAGATATTCGTTAAGGGGTAGGTATACTTGCGGACTTTGATAAAGCGTGTGGAAAGATTGGTCTTCGACTAAATCTCACGAGAACGGTGTTCATAAAGAACGGATTGGTTTCGTTTGCCTTATTCACGCTCAACGGAACGATTATCTCCGAATGCTTCAGTTATGTCTATTTAGGTCGGGAAATCAATATATTGAACAACTTAGCTCCAGTGCTGAGCAGAAGGAAACGAGCAGCTTGGGGAGCTTTCAAGAGCATCGAGGATGTAGTTAAGAGAACAAAGAACACCCGACTCCGTGCCCACCTTTTCGACTCAGCGGTTCTTCCTGCCCTAACGTATGCGTCAGAAACCTCGTCGCTACATAAGCAGGATGAAATATCACTCAGCGTTATCGAACTCGCAGTCGAAAGGACGATGCTAGGAGTATCCCGTTTCGCACAAGTAAGGGATGGGATCCGAAGCTCTGATCTACGTCCACGATCGAAAATCAAAGATGCCGTTCTATACGCCAAACAGTCGAAGATAAGGTGGGCCGGACACGTAATGCGTATGAATGATTACCGATGGACAAGAGCTGTTAGTCTGGATTCCTCGGGATGTCAAACGTACTGCAGGAAGACCACCGATCCGATGGTCAGAGTTATTCACGAAAAGCTGAGAATAAAGATATGATGCTCGACGAGTCCCTAGAGCGAGCAGAACCCACTGGGCTACTCTTGGCCGCGATAGGGAAAAAATGGAGGATTTACTGGTGCCCGCTCGAGTCACTCGTCGATCAACGGGACTACAGGTGATACAGGTGACAGGTGATAGTGAGATGGCAAGGTACTGAGGAGGAAAATTAGTGCGAAGGATATCAATAGTGTTATTATTGCACTTTTGAAGGATTGGACTGTTTGAGTCTTAATCATTTTTAGTCGGTATCATCCACTTACGACAAGCTTCACGAAAAGTTTTCTGAAATGAAAGAGAAGGCCGGAGAGGTCGAAAGTGAAGCTGATAAGGTAATCTCGATAAGCAATCTTATTGTCTTCTTTAAAGTTTTCTATTCTGACTAGTCACCTTTCTTAGTTCTTACGATTAAAGTATTAATGACGGTGCTTTTGCAATGGAATCGAGATGATCCCTAGTTGATTTAGTCCTTGTCGTCTGCAAGCGCGTCCATCAAAGACGCATTTACCGAAGGTAAACATAAAACCGATGATGTGAAGGACGAAGCGAACAAGGTTCTTAGCTGGTTTTACTCTACATTACTACTTTTTTCCTAGCAGATGTTTTTCGATTCGATTTTCTTTTTTGATTTAAGTCATTGATGATTCAAGGTATAGCTTATTTCCAGGGTGTCTCTTCAGCTTTCGACGACGTTAAGGACAAAGTGTGCGAATTCACGGAGGATACTAAAGATGAGCTTAAGAAGGTCAGTCGGTTTTCTTAGGAGGCCTTTGTGGAGAATCGAAAATTCGCCCAAGGTTTTGTTTGAAAAAAAAATGCTAGAAACGCTTATGTCAGTTCGGTGAGAGGAGAGTGCGCATAGTGCGATGCGATGCATAAATAGTCGTTACTCGACCATGATCCAGGCCTACCAAATGTCCACGATTTTGAGGTCGGGAAATGATCATGAAGGTGACAGAATTCGTCGATGGTATAAAGGATAAAAGGATAAAGCTCTCGGCGTTGATCAATCCCTGAAGGATGCGCCATGCATTCGACTTCATTAAGTATCGTTGGAGGTGAATGAATGCATATCTGGCCTTTACAATGACTCGCGGTGGCCTGCCGATGTATTGAGCCAGTGTTGCTACCCTCCCAGACAACTCTGGTATCGATTTGCCGACCCCGGAGGGATGAAAGGCTTGGTGGGCCATGGGCGCAGGGATGCATGCGTGTCGCAGTGGCGCTTCCAACCACTGCGCCACACGCGCCCGTGTCGATGGTATACAAGAACAAATTCTTCTCTTTGTAACTTTTCGAATTCACTTTACTTGGATACTTGGATGGCCCATCTTTACTGGTTGTGCGGGTCCCAGTGTATTTTCCATTCTTCGGAAATTTTCTGGTTTAGCTATTCTAGTTCTATAGTATCTAGGTTAGCCTGGTAGAAGCCTTGCTCAGGTCGTCTCAACTCCAGACAGTTGCCGCTTTTGTGAATCAGTGGGTGGTTTGTTACCATGCGATAGCAATGATACCAAGACCGTGATGATTCTTGGCGTTGGTTTACTGTTAACTGAGCTTCCTGATGGAAACGTCTGACACATTCGCCGCTTGAAATGCTCTACTGGGGTCGTGAACCATCCGCTGTACATTGCAGCTTGACACCCAGGAGCATCTACTAGCCACGATGAGGCGGTAAACCGTTGGGAGAAATTTTCGAAGCGATAATAAAAAACGTTTAAGAACTGTTAGATACTGTTGTAGGTGAATTTAGGCTGGTGCTGCTGTTGCCGAGAAGTTACACCATGTCGAAGAGATGTGTAAGGAATCCGTTCATGTTGGAGCCGAGAAGGTTATTTCCGTTTGATTTTGTTCAGCTGAATAGTAATACTTTATCAAAATCATTGACATTTTAATCACATTCAAGGCAAGAAGAACCATATGAGAGTAAAATTTTCATAACTATAATATTTACCGCTGATTGTTTTCTAAAAATTCATAATTCGAAAGTAGAACAAATTAAGTTTGGAAGAAAGTAAACATCTACTCAGCCAATCATCTTTTCCTGTTTTCGCCTAGCATGTAGCGAATAATGGCATGTATCTGTTTTCATTTGTGCTTATGGTGTCAATTTACTAACATTCTTTTACAGGAAACTACATCATCTGCTGAGCTGGAGGTTGGAGCATTATCCATCAGCTTTATTTTAGTTTTGTTACAGTTTTTCTTATGGGAAGTGCATGCATTCGTTTGTGCTAACATTGCTAGTTCTCTGTTTAAACAGGCTTGTTATAGTATCCACCACCACCGGCACCATCACCTTTACCCAGTTCTGAGGTAAGCTCGAGCATGTTTTGTAGCAATCGGTTCGATTGACATAACCGGCGTTAAAATGCTAGCCAAATTTTTCTCGATGCTTTTGGGCCAGAGTGTCCTTGTTTTGCTTATTATTGGGAAGCTTTCCCTAAAAATTGCTGCTTTGTTTACAGTGGTGGATATAGTATAGATTTCAGTGATATACATTCAATAACTTTAAAGCAGCAATACCGATAGAAGAGATCTTACAGGAAATAGCCAAATAGCCAGCTTAGCTGTCATATAGGAGCTACATTTTTTTATACTCTGCTCCATTCGGCGTTTAGAAAGGAATTAGCGTTCAATGTACTGTTGTTTTTTCCACTAGCAAAGATAGGAACTTATGAAGGCCATCCTATGCAATTGTCGGGGGTGTTAACGTGGGTAGCCATACTTGTAATCTATGGCCGGTTAACCCTGACGCTTCTACCCTGCTTGTACCACTATCCATGTTACCAGCATGGTACTTGTTTGCTATTCAGGCAGAAGAACAAGCTAAAGTTGATAACGATTTCTATAGTAAAGTGGACACTTTGGTTCAGTCAGCTCGAGAATCATTCGACGCGGCCGCTGCTTACAGTGAAGTGGTCGCCGAAAAGACCGCCGAGGCTGTGAGTGCTGACGTCTTCTGTTTTATGTAAACTAATACTTAGAGCTCTTTTTTTGCTTTTGCCGCAGCAATAAATTGGCAATGAACTTTTTAACTCCAAAAATTCTGCCCTCTATTTTAGCATTTGAACTGGGTTTACTACCTCATTTCATTGGTAAGCTAATACGAGGTTGTTACCACATATTTATTCGGCTAAAGTTTCGACGTTTTCATCCTCATCACAGCTGGTGATCCTAGTCAAAGGCCCCAGTCGTTCGTCTTCTCGATGTGGCCTCTTCGTTCTCATACCAAATCGGATCTTCTTCATTGGAGCACCGCTCGAACGAGGCAATCTCATTCAGCAGCGCTGTTTTGTACAGGATGGTTGTTGTTGATAATGACTATCCGTAGATATTATTTTGGTTTTCAGCGACTCCTTAATCCCACAGCATGTAGTAACAACTTTGTGTTAGCTTATAAATAAAATAATGTACTGATCATTTATACTGACGTTTAATGAAAGTTGGTTTATATCGATACTGAGTTCAGTGTTTACAAAAATAAAAAAGGAACCATAGTTAGGTGTAAAAGCAAATGACTGTGGTTAGAAAGATAAAGGATGGAAGATAGTCGCAGCATGCGTTACTTGATAGCTCACGGGTGTATTTTAGCATGAGTAGTGACACTACATAAGGGTAAAGGATAAAGCTCTCGGCGTTGATCGATCCCTGAAGGAAGCGCCATGCATTCGACATTAAATTCGTTGGAGGTGATTAAAAACAAATTTGGCCATTACAGTGACTCGCGGTGGCCAATCAGTCTATCGAATCAGTTCTTCTATCCTCCTAGAGAAGTCTGGTACTAATTTGCCTACCCCGGATATCTGATATCTTTGGTGAGCCTGGGGCGCCGGATGAAGCCCGTGTGTATTGCAGAGTGACTCCGACCGCTAGGCTACACGCACTTTGTGATTACCTGTATCACCTGTATCACCTATAGTCCCGTTGATCGTCGAGTGACTCGAACGGGCGCAAGTAAATCTTCCATTTTTCCCTGTCGGGTGCAAGAGTAGCCCAGTTGATACGAGAGAATAGGCATTACGTGTCCGGCCCACCTTATCTTCGACTGTTTGGCTTATAAAACGGCATCCTTGATTTTTGATCGTTGACGCATGTCGGAGCTTCGGGTCCCATGTCTTACTTTTATGAAGCAGGATACTCCTAGCATCGACCTTTCGACTGTGCGTTCGATAACGCTGAGTGATTTTTCATCCTGTTTACGCATTGATCATGTTTCTGACGCATACGTTAGGACAGAAAGAACGGTGGAATCGAAAGGTGGGGACGAAGTCGGGTGTTCTTTGTTTTATTCACTACATCCTCAATGCTCTTGAAAGTTCCCCAAGTCGCTCGTTTCCTTCTGCTCAGCTTTGGAACTAAGTCATTGACCATATTGATTTCTCGACCTAGATAGACATAACTGGAGCATTCAGAGATATTCGTTCCGTTGAGCGTGAATGGGGCATTCGAAACCGTCCGTTATTCATGAACATCTTTTTGTGAAATTTAGTCGAAGACCATTTTTTCCACACGCTTTATCAAAGTCGGCAAGCATACGTTACTCTTGGCTAATGTTTGGTGTTATAAGGACGATGCCATTAGCAAAGCGAAGATGATCTAACTGCCGACCATCGACTTTCCTTCCATATTATTCCATTCCAATGTTCGCATGACGTTCTGTAGGGTGGCGGTAAATAATTTTGGCGAGATGGTATCGCCTTGCCTAACCTCTCCTTTGACGTCGATGTTAATATCGTTGTAGAATGGTGAAAGGGTCTCCTTGACTATCAAGGGCTTCCATGACTGCTCCTATTTGAATCAAAGGCCTTCTGTAAATCGATGAATGTGAGACAGAACGGTCTTTTGTTTTCTCGCGATGTTTTAATGAGCCTTGTTATTGTGTGGATGTGGTCCATCGTACTAAATCCTTTTCGAAACCCTGCTTGCTCACATGACTGTCCTTCGTCCACTTTTCTGCTAGTCTTGTTTAGGATGATTCGAGTGAAAAGTTTGTAGACGACAGACAACACGCAGATTGGGCGATAGTTGCCGATATCGTGTAGATCACCTTTTTTGAACAATAACACGGGCTTGCTGGTCTTCCACTGAGTGGCCTGTCCGGACCTGGTGCTGTTCGAATTTTCACCGACGAGGTGGCATGTCGTATTTCGGAACGGAGAACCGGTGGTGCAGCATATCCATCCTCCTCTATTACATATGACGGTAAGTGAACGTGGCTATCGGAGAGACTTATTCGTGACTGGTTTTCTCCGTTGGCTTTTTGGACGTTGTAACTGTTTCATCTGGGGCGTCGGAGTGCAGTTATCTTGGTTTTGTAATTGTCGACGCTTCAGTGGGCTTAGCAAATGCTTTTCCCAGCCTGTGAAGCTTCGACCAGCACGATCAACGGGACTACAGGTGATACAGGTGACAGGTGAAGCTTCGACCATTACTGCTGCTCTTCTTTTTTTTAGATCTTGTTTTATCGCCTGTGTGCAGTGTTTTGCAAGTTCGCACGTTAGTTCGCGGTTGCCTGCAGCTCGTGCGATTCCACGCTGACGTATAAGCTCGAGTGTTCCTGGAGACAGCCGTCTCTTGGTGACTTTCGAACTCTCGGCTTTCATAGCGCTAACGTGAAGATGTTGAATGAGCCGTTCGTGTTCTTCGTCGTTATTATTGACAATGGCATAATGAGTAAGTCTTCTATCGAGGACTCGGATGCAAGTGTATGTGCATTGTAGGTGCAGATCGTCACCATAGTTCGTGATGCAGGCAGCTTCCATTTGCTCTGAGATTTTAGCAGACTCTCCGTATTCGTCATGCTCATCGCTGCGAAATTGAGAGCTCTTTCGGGGTCACGGGAATGAGGGCCGTTTTTTTTCACTGTGTTTAGCATTTTTATAGTCACCTATAGCTTGCTGAGCTCTAAATGAGGAGGCTGGGTTTACTCACGGGTAGCTTGACAGGCTCTACTGGAGTGGACATGGAGTTCATTTGTTGGAGTCGACACCGCCTCCTATATAATTTCCCTGTCACTTGATTGCAGGCTTTTGGCCGACTTAACTCGTAGAATGCAATCCGCATAAGCGAGAACACACCCACACACGCTTGCATGAATATGCCTAGGAAATACAGAAGCAGAAATATATACAGAAAGTATGTGCCAAATCGGCGCAGCAGAAACACGGAGTCCATCCCCTGGATCCACCTGCATCTCAGTGAAGCAATGGTCGCTTTTGTTCCGCGAATTAACAACCTAGCGGATTGAAGGTGTTGTTGTCACCATAAAGCTAAAAAGCTCTCGGCGTTGATCAATCCCTGAGGGATGCGCCATGCATTCGACTTCATTAAGCATCGTTGGAGGTGATTGAATGCATATCTGGCCTCTACAATGACTCGCGGTGGCCGGCCGGTGTATCGAGCCAGTGCTGCTATCCTCCCAGACAAGTCTGGTACCAATTTGCCGACCCCGGAGGGATGGAAGGCTTGGTGGGCCATGGGCGCATTTCACGTGCGCGCCGCAGTGGCGCCTCCAACCACTGCGCCACACGCGCCCTTAGTTGTCACCATATACTCAATTTTATTTTAGTTGGACTTCGACATGAAAATTTTGTATTTGTTGCGGCTGTCTTAATTGATCACCAATACCAATGGCCCACCACCGTTTTGGCTGGTGTCAAACTAGTGGCATGATGGCAAATCTCTCTCTGATCCACAAGGGCGGCGACTGCCTGTGGTGGTGACGAGCTGGGGCAGACTTTGGTCAGGCTGGCTTCAGGACTCCAGAGAACCGCAATGGCTAAACCAGCAGTCTGCGGTGAATGGAGATTATGCTGGAGCCAATGAATACGGGTGATCCAATCATCCTAGTAAGTAGTTGATCAGCTACCTATCACAGTGAAGCAAGTCAGTGGTTAATTGTGGTGAAAAAAGTGGTCTATCAATCGTTACCGTATTGGAGACACTATTACGACAACGGGTGGGATATTTTTTTTCGTTTCCATCTATGTGAGCTGTAGTGTACATCCGAGAAGACGAAGAACAGAAAAGAGAAAAGAAAAGAAGAACAGTAGCGAAAAACTTCATCCGATAGAATTGTCGTGATGTTGGAACAAAATTTTTGCTAGCTGGTCGTCTACCTTCTGCATGTTTCTTTTGTTTAATACATATAATGTCTTGCGTCTGTGTTTTTTTTACTCGTTTTTCTTACATTTGTGGAGTTTCGGTTCTTTCTTTTAAATATTGAAATGGTTTAATACAATTAGGCAGTGCTATCGACTAAGTTTATTATGTTTGCATTTTGGAGTTAATGAAGAAACTTTTTTAGTTGCACTCGGCTGAGGAAACCGCGGTGAAGGCTTTCGAGCAGGCCAAAGAAAAGGCAAGCGAACTATCGGCGACAGCCGTCGAAAAGGCAAGCGAACTATCGGCGACGGCTGCAGAAAAGGCAAGCGAACTGTCGGCGACGGCCGCCGAAAAGGCAAAGGCTGCTGAGGTATTATTATTTATTACTTATTATTTACCTGTTTTCTTATTGCTTAATTGCAGTGGTTTTATTATTATTATTTTCCTTACCACTACCTGGTGTTTATGTAAGCTCAAAGAATTGACACTGCTTACTCACCTATTGTTGCAACGTGACTTTGTTAACCTCCAGACGATCTGTTCGATGGAGAAACCTCTCAGTGAAAGCTGTAAATTTCTGAATGTTCATTGTTTGATTTTCTTTGTAGAAACAAATCTTTAAGTAGGTAACGTCCCAGTATAATTGGAGCAAGGAAATGTTTCTGTTAGGTTTTTTATGTTTCAAATCCCAACTAATTTAACCCTTGGATTTTTTAGAAATCCGTTCAAGAAGCAACTTCAGCTGCTGCACACAAAGTTCATGAGATTGAGGTGATTGCGTGTTTTTATCATTGTTGTCTTTTGTAGATTAACAGTAGTATTTGGAAAAAAAAACAGTATCGTAGTAACAAATTTTCATTATTCAATACTAACGTGCTACCATTGGAAGTTAGTAGTTCTGCGTAGATTTAATTATGGCCCTTAAATTGCTTGTGCCATTTTTCGGCTCGAACTTTTTATTCGTTACAAATGGACGATTATTTTAGCACATTTTTTAATTAGTGTTAACGAAAACCAGGCCTTAAATGCATCACATGAGTCAAATCAGTATCGATTTTATAGCGCTGTCGTTCAATACGTATGTATTATACAGCTGCTGTTTTAGCGCATTGTGTGCGCACACATACACAAACATCCGTTGTGCACATCCAGATTTAAACACTTCATATCTTCTAGAGATCTTGAAAATCATGATTGATTGCGAGAAGTTGCAAAAATCACTAGGTTGTGCTTGGATTACGACGTTTCCTTCTCGCCAGTTAGAAGTTATAAGCTTGGGTTTTTCAAGATGGCTACCATTTGCATAGTGAAAATCCGGTGTTTCGTGTTAGCCACAGTAATAGATTTTTTAACTTTTTTTCGGAAGTAAATGAATGCTTTGTGTAGTTCTCATCGTGACCATATTCCTCATAGCAGAACCTTCGTGGTTTCGTTGGTGATCATGCTGAGACAGTGACACTTAATTCGTACACCTGTATCCGTAGAATACAGACCATTACTTGTCGTATTTGACTTGTCTCAATTTCCCATGTTTTGTGCTACCTGTGTTTCACTAGAAAAGTGCTAAAATCTGTGACAAATGGATATACTTCATTTAAAGCAGTTTTTGATGTAACACTAACCAGCATGTGCCAACCGTTTAGAAGTCAGCCGAGGAATTAGCGTCATCTGTCTATGCCGAAGCGAAGTCGATAATCTGCGACGCAACGGAGGCCATTCAAGAACGTGCGCACCACGTAGCCGAAGACGTCAAGCATGCCATTACAACCGATAGCGAAAAAGTACCAGGGGTAATTAAATTACTAACGTTCCGCTGCGTTTTGTGATGAAAATTAAATGTGGTGTAATTCTATCATCCTATATCCTGCATACCGTACTGTCTTTCCGCTTCTAGAAGAGCGCAATTGTGAGTGATAGTTCTGTGCATGCTCGATGCGACGTGCAAAAAATGCATATTGATAAGACCGCTATTGTAATCAATAAGCATGCAAAGTGTGTGCCAAATTATATTCAACGCTTTTACCTCTGAGTTCAATTACTAGCTGTACCTGGAACAGTCAAGGAGCTTTTCTCCATAATACTCAGATCCCGGGATCGTTTTTTGGGTTTTACAACCACTATCGTATATTCGTTTGTATCAGTGACATCCATCGATGAATAACATTACAAATTCTGCACTAGATTTTATTTCTCCGTTTGTCATGTTTTTTTCCTCGTCTTCATAACTCACAGCACTTTGCTAAAATCCATTGACATATGATCAGTGTTTGCATCTCGTGAAGTTGCCCCTATGTTTTTCTGTTTCTTAAACTAACTATTTGACGAAAAACGGGAGGTGTTCGGCATAACATATGATGCGCGGGTTTTGTTATCTTTCTTTTTTTTTTGCTTTTCTTCCTTTTTACTTTCGTTTGTAACACTCTGTTGCCTAATCGTGTCTAACTCATAGCCGATCGCTGACGGAATCGCGAAGGCGGCTACCGATGAAGCGATCGTGGAAGCGGTTAAGGAGGTCGTCCAGTTTTTTCGTTATTCGCTCTTACTAGCTTTTCTAAATGAATGTACCTGGCTCACAGTGCTTGTACACAGTGGTTAAGAGAGACGAAATCGTTAACGTATATAGCCAGGCTACCACCAATCAGTAACTTCACTTCTTTCTATTGAGATCCTTACTTCATGAGAGAAAATAGGCTTTTATTCCGTATCTTTTCTAATTTTTCAGGCGTCGGTTGGCGCCAAAGTGGAAGGAGCCGTTGATGAAGTGAGAGAAGGCGCTGAAGTGAGTTTTTCGTTAGAAACCTTAGATAATCTAATTCATTAGATTTCAATTGAGAATTGAATGTTCACTTAGTGTTCTATCTTTAGATCATTGAAAACGTACACTTTCTGGTCCAATTAAATTAGTTTTGTGCTAGCATCACTTGGATTTATATCGCTATTGCTCATTCAAGGAATGTTGACTTGCAAAGTAGAATGAGATTTTTCATTTTATCCCAAGGAAAACGGGCTGATGGTTCATTATCCGCTTCGTTACGCGGCAAGAAATCTTTTTATCCAACCAGTATTCCAGCTTTAAGTAACAAATTTCGAAACTTCATAAAAACTCTTCTGTCAACGGTCATCTAGGTGGCGCCATCATCTGAACCCAAGAAGACGGATACTTTACGTTCAACGAGGGGTGGTGAGACGAAGAGGCGATGTGCAATCCTCTAAGCCACTCCATATTGTTTTATTATTTTTCGTCCGGTGATCCGATCACCCAATCATCCCATCATCCGTTGCTTTTAACCGTTTTCTCTCTAGCCATTTCCGACCCCATTATAATATATTTTGTCAGGTTTAATTTCATGTAAGTCGTATTCTCGTTGTTTCAATATGTGAGTTTTCTTTAGCCGCCTTTTGATGAGTTTTCTTTTCCACTGTGGTTCTAATGAAACGTCAATCTTAAGCGCTTTGTATTATTTTATACAACCGTTTGACTTCACAACGAGATAGTTGTTGTTTCACAAGCTTACGCAGAACCTCTTCGTTTAGTGGATTTTACTTCTGTAAGACTTGCCCCCATCAGTGCCTATAACCGTTTTATTGTCATTTTTGTACATTATCCATGTTATGTGTGTTTAACCCCTAAACTAACGCTGCTTTGATAAACATTTCCACGGTATCATGTAGTTTTACTGGTTTAATAGTGTGTAGCAAAAGTGCTTCACATCCGTTCTATGGACCTGGGTGCTCTTTTTCTCAGATCTGTTGTGGTAGTATTCATGAAGATAAGTGGTTGATATAAATTGTTTTGATTTTCAACAGATGGTTGTGGTGCCTTTATGATTAGTGTAAGCCGTTATCAAACAATCGGTGAATAGGAAAAGCTGGAAGTGATGCTTAGTTTAACAACTCGTAACTTTTAGGTCAGTTCACTCAACATGTCAAGGGTGAGTTGCCTCACTTCACTTCTTAGAATCGCTACAGGAAAGTGTGGCTTGGGAAAGAAGCGTCGCTTCTCGTTTTCAAACTGCACCGGATTCCTTTTGCAATAAACTTGCCAATAAATTCCATACATCTATTGAAACGGTGAACATCACATATTCTTGAAGGACACAATACAGCAGTCGATAGAAAACTGTAACGTCGCTAGCGATTCTTTTCAGTTATTTGGCTCAATGTTATTTGGCAACAAGAAGAAAAGGGAAAAACAAGGTGCGATAACCTATTGAATTCATACTAGGTAGCTTGTTTAAGGTATGAAGTTGAAGCTTTATTTGAAACTTCAGGTTAGCATATGAAGTTGGGAAGGAACCGTATGAACTAAGTAGACTTCAACAATTCTTGCAGTGACATCCTGTCGTAGTGGAAAAATACAATGTGGCATCGATACCTAGGCAAAGGAAAATCGGGAAAACGCCATACCTCCGGTATAGGGAGGACTCATGTTCAACTTTTAGCGTTAGGGCATCTGTTCATCCAAGTAACAGATTATCCAGTTCAGGGAACAGCACAGAGAGAACAGAGTGGACTATCGTGGATTATCGTCGAAATTACTCTTTTGACTGCACTGATAGTACCGTTTGTGCATTGTGATAAAATCATCTGGATCGTATAATTGGCGGAGGTTTCGATGTCTCGTAGCTTTTCTGCGATGTTTTTCTACAATCTGATTGAATTGTTTGCTAACTTCGTTAACCACTCGAACATGCAAAAACGGGTTGAAGCAAATAATTCTTATTTTATCGTGGCTTTAATTCCGCCCTTTGAATTCTTCACAGTTTCTTTCATGAAAGGATAAAAGATAAAATTCTCGGCGTAGATCAATCCTTGAGGTATGCGCTATGCACTCGACTTCATTAAGCAACGTTGGAGGTGATTGAATGCATATCTGGCCTTCACAACGACTTACGGTGGCCTAGCGATGTATTGAACAGTGCTGCTGTCCTCCTAGACAAGTCTGGTGCCAGTTTGCTGATCCTGGTGGGACGGAAAGAGATTGGTCGGCTATGGGCCAGGTGATCGATTGCACGTGTGTGCTGTAGGGCGCCTCCGGCCCCTACGCCCCACACGTTTCTCTCATAGCAACCAAGTGTTTTTTTTGTATCGCCTACTATCACATATTATGTTGATCCTAGTGTTCGTTCGATGCGTCTCCTTGCATAGATCACCTGCGAAAATCTTCAGATATCTAGGATTCGGCTGCTGCATAACTATTTTTGGCCTTCTTTATGAATATCGTGCAATGCTAGTAGGGTCAATTCTTCATGCAATCCTGGAAAATCCGTGTTTTGGCTTCCATGGTCCTCATTACAGGCGGTCGCTAATTTTTAAAGATAAAGGATAAAAGGATAAAGCTCTCGGCGTTGATCAATCCCTGAGGGATGCGCCATGCATTCGATTTCATTAAGTATCGTTGGAGTTTTTTAAAGATAGGAAGGAATTTTTTCCAGACAAGTCTAATGGCCATTTTTGATCTGGTTGACTCGGACGAAGTCGAATCTGCAAAACGGCAACTCTACTACTGCATCCGCACTCCTGGATGAATAGTTAATTGGTAAAAATAGACACTCTCGTCTGTGGATTAGAAGGACTGTATCTATACCCTGTAGTTGGCATCGAGTGCTCTAATGAAACTACAGTAGGACACCGCGAAGTGCTATTCCTCAGAATTTACGGGAGCCTACGACATCTTTTCTGTAGGGAACGCTAAGAGCGTGATTTCTTTAAGACGATTTTGCATGGTACAGTTTTTATAATCAGATCAGAAGTTCGATCTTGTATACATATATATTAATTACTACGATCTGTTTGTTGCAAGCATTTAGCTAGAAAAAGGCGGACTAAAAGACACTGATGTGTTTAGAAAAACAGAGTAGTGCAGAAAGCTTTGGAAAGAAAGTTGGTTCATCGCCAAATATGGGAGCGCCTTTGATGATCAAGGTGAGCAAGCAGATTTGGCACACTCACAAATTTTCTACACACTGAAGTTGTTGCCGTTGCTGTTGTTGTTGTTGTTGTTGTTGTTGTTGAGTTCAATGATATTCGCAAATTCAACTGTTTAGATGAGGCGTCTAGCAAGGCTATGTAGTCCTATAGTTAGGGGTACCATCCATAAAGCAACAACGACATTTAGCACTTAACAAGGTTACATTCGTGTACTCTCTGTATGTGTATGTTTAGAAGGATTTCATACCAAATGTATATCATGAAGATGTGGTTGACGAAGCCTTAGGTCAACAGAAAAAGGTAAAATTACGGGGATTAATCGTTCTAGCCATCGTGAACAACTTGCTCTAAGTATTCTTTTCACAGTGTGATGTCGAAAAAATAGCATCATCCACCATGAGTGCAGACAACAGGCTGACTTGGGCCACAAATTTGTTTACAAGAAAGGTTGGAAAACGTGTTTGGACACTGAGAAGCTCAGGTTTTGAGAAATAATCGTGCTGTTTCCTTTCGACATTCGGGGTTTCGCAGTTCACCGTTTGTTGTCCGCCAACAATAAACAGTATTCCAGCCTATACGAGTACTTGCAAAAGAATTTGCTGCGAATAAAAAGATCAAACCGGCCGATTTCACTACAGAAGCGTACGAGAAAAATGATGCTAAAAATCGGTATAGTATGATCCATATCACAGCATTCTATAAGGGCTTGTCGTTTGTATACCGTACTACGATAAGCTTTATAGGTACAACGATATTATTTGCATTGATGCTACTCGTGTAGTGTTGAAAGATCGTAGTCCAGAGAACGACTACATTCATGCAAGTTGGATGACAATGCCAGATGGACAGAAGTATATATGCACTCAGGTCTAGCTAAAGCCTTCCTGTGCTGGTTACTGTGATGAAGTGTGGAGTCCACTGCAATGCAAGTCACACAGCCTATTCGGAATGCTGCTTTGATTTACGCATACCCTATAAATGGCTGTGTGGCTCGGAAAAACGTGCCTATCTCATAAGTAGCAGTACCAAAAAGTTATAGGGACCATTACAAGAATACGTAGGCGATTTTTGGCACATGGTGGCATCAGAAAAAAGCAAAGTGATAGTGATGTTATGCAATTTCAATGAAGGTAACTTAACTTTTATGAGACATTCTGAAACAATTTATGAATTTTGACATGTACACCACCACCACAAAATGCGGGTCCTTCATTTCGCCTGTTTCTCAGTCAACCAGCCCTATCTTAACTGGGTTCAATGACGATTTAGACGAGCCAGAGCAATCTCGATAACTGTTGATTGTGATGGTCGATCGTTAACCGGCTGAGAGACAATCGAAACGAAAGACCAGCATGGTTTGGTGGTGAGCATCTTAGCACTCGGAAAGCGTGATAGTGTGTTTCCTTCCACACCACAGACACCTGCACTCGGGAGTTTTGCAAATATATATGCATCACTGTGGTTTTGTATCATTAATATTATTCATGTAGAATATAGAATATTTCAGAACTGATCGAATTCTTTTCTCCAGGTAAACATGAAAAATGCTGTTTCTATCTTCCGAAGGATAAAAAAGATGTTGGTAGTTTTGGTAATTATACAGTTACTATTAAATCGTCGAAACAGGACCCATTTGAAGGAATTAAACATACAGAACTTGATGTAAGGTGGAGGTAAGAAACGTCTTTAATTTGTTGATGGCGACAAAATACTTCCCTACTGGTCAAAAGTAGTAAATTACAAGCTACATGATTATTATGTAAGCGTTTAAATAAGACCGATTCGCCTATAATGTCTATGTGATTCTGTAGAATGAGTTCCACTTGGATTTCCGTTCTTCCTGAAGGTTTTTGAGCTTTCACTGTGAAAGTCGCCACTATACTATTACCTGAACAGGTATTGTAAGATAAGAATAAAATTACTGAAGATTCTCCACAACCTTCATCTACTTGTGTCTTTTGATGATGACTGAGATTACCTATCTTTGCGCTGCCTCATTGGCACCGGCCAACGCAGGATTAGGATGCTCCGCAACACAGACAGCATCATTGGCTCGATCAGCCATGGCCATCCAATTCCCACTTTTCTGGCGTCGACAAATCGATGTCAGATTTGTCCGAAATAAGTTTCCAGCCATCCTCAAAGCATGGCGACTGTAGGTGATGAGGATCTAGCATTGCAACCAATCCAGGGATCTCGAGAAAAGTCAATTCAGCCAGTATTGAAGGGCATTCACTAAGATGGAAGATTTGCTCAAGTAGTAATTGTAAGCCGGAAAGTCACTTTTAAGGATGGATAATAAGGATAATGCTCTCGCCGTAGATCAATCCCTGAGGGATGCGCCATGCAGTCGGCTTCAATAAGTATCATTGGAGGTGACTTAATGCATATCTGGTCTTTCCAATGACTCTCTTCGGCCTACCAATGTATTGAGCCATGCTGCCATCTTTTCAGACAAGTTTGGTACCAATTTGCTAACCCCAGAGGGATGGAAGGCTTGGTGGACCATGGGCGCAGGAATTGAACCCGTGTGTATTGCAGGGTGCCTCCAACCACTGCGTTACGCACGCCATTGCTGAGGAATAGCGTACCAAAAATTGTTCAACACAATGATATTGCAGATATATACCTAGACGTATTCGTTTTGGAGTAAAATGTCGTTCCACGTTGTTTTCAGTGAGAACAAGACCTTTACCGTTAACCATTTTGCGTATTTTGATTGGCCGGATCACACGGCACCACTGAATCCGAAGCCAACTATCGGAACATTCAAACTGGCACGTACATTGGCCGCCGGCAGTCCAATCACCGTGCACTGTTCGGCCGGCATAGGTCGAAGTGCCACGTTTATCGGTACAACATCAAAAATACATTCATATTTAGTCGCATTCTAAGTTATACTGTAATAAACTGGATGATATTACAGCAATAGATTATGCGGCACAGAAAATTCGCGAAAATTCGGAAGCGTCGATGATTGACGTTGTCAAAGATCTTCGTAGTCAACGATATCAAGCTATACAGTCGGCGATTCAATACGTTTTTCTACACATTTGCCTAGTTGAATACTTCGCTGAAGTAAGTCAAATAGGAGTTTTTTTTATGTCAAAAAGAAAAAGCACCAGTTCTTTTCGTCCCAAAGAGATATTCACTCGGTTAGAAATTTCAGCACAAGATGAAATGGTTGAGTTTTGAGCGTCTAACTGAACTGCTGCTTGCATCATACCTGTCCTATTAGCATGGCTGTTATTTCATGTCGATAGCTTTTCTCTCGTCAGTGATGAAGAAATCATTGTGGGAAAATTAGGGACATCTAAGGTTTAGCACAAAGGAAACGTTTGTCTCTGCCTTAGTAGAGAAGGTATTACGAGAATTTCCTGACGTCTTCACATCCTTGCGGAGCTATATCAGCACACCACCTACACACTGAATACGCACGCATACAGATACGTGCATACACACATACATACATACATGCATACATAAAGGATAAAGGATAAAGCTCTCGGCGTTGATCAATCCCTGAGGGATGCGCCATGCATTCGACTTCATTAAGTATCGTTGGAGGTGATTGAATGCACATCTCGCCTTTACAGTGACTCGCGGTGGCCTGCCGATGTATCGAGCCAGTGCTGCTATCCTCCCGGACAAGTCTGGTAGCAATTTGCCGACCCCGTAGGGATGGAAGGCTTGGTGGGCCATGGGCGCAGGGATCGATTCCACGTGCGTGTCGCAGTGCTGCCTCCAACCACTGCGCCACACGCGCCCTTTATTAAGTATCGTTGGAGGTGTAACTATGCATACATAGTTACAAACAATGTTCTTGCCAGCTTATATTCCTGTAAGCTAAAGCCTTTCAATGAAATGAGTATAAGAAGAGCAAAAAATGAAGCATTTGAAGGCAACTGTATTGGTAAAACAGCAAAGAAATATGTTTCAGGACAATGTTTTGCCAAGAGACTCGAGATTTAACGAATATTTGGAAAGTTACGTTGCGATGATTAAACGATACAATAAGAAAGTGGAAGCGAAACAACGTGAAAAATCGAAGTCACTCGATCCGTGAACGTCGTCATCACCAGCACAAGGGCGGACTCGTCATTGAGGGCCTCGACAATGTGATAACATGCTAATTCTAATTGTATTACAAACTCATGAATATGAACAAAGTCGATAACAAAATCTCTTACTGGTATCTTGTTGAATACGGTAGTGCTAACATTACTGATAGTCTGAATAAGGCGCTCGGAATTGATCTTGTGTGTATAGTGAACTTCCAACAATTCACCGACATACCATTTGAATGCATTTACCGACTTTTATAAATCTGGCACCGATCCTAGAAAGATAGTGGAAGTGAATACACCCTTCAATACACACATGGTCCATGTTTCAACTCCATTTCCCAGGTAAACCAAAATTTGCGCCACATGCACTTTGTTAAAACAGGACTAAAATTTGCAACGGTAAGGAATCAATCGGATACACTTTTGATCAGAAAAATGTTTCGGTCTGAATTGTAGTTGATCTCGACCGAATCTTACATCGGTTGACTGGACTACACGAAAACTCACAAACATTCGCTATTACTCTTCCTTACAAATCTAGAGGGCGCGTGTGGCGCAGTGCTTGGAGGCGCCACTGCGGCGCGCACGTGAAATGCGCCCATGGCCCACCAAGCCTTCCATCCATCCGGGGTCGGCAAACTGGTACCAGACTTGTCTGGCAGGATAGCAGCACTGTCGCGATACACCGGCTGGCCACCGCGAGTCATTGTAAAGGCCAGATATGCATTCAATCACCTCCAACGATACTCAATGAAGTCGAATGCATGGCGCATCCCTCAGGGATTGGTCAACGCCAAGAGCTTTATCGTTTATCCTTTTCCAGCACAGAAGTCGGTCAGTAATTTTTGAAAGTCCCTTCGAAAAGAGATGGCTTGGTATTCTCAAATTGCTACAGCAAGTCCCCACCAACTCTTGTGGATGAGTGAGATTTCAAGGATTTTTTATTGGTTTAGAGATTTCCACACAGACAGGTTGAATATAAAAAGAACAAAGATGTAACTTTTCGCTTGTGGAGAAAAAGAAGTTTATTAGTTTACAAATCCGTATGTCAAATAGTTCGATATTGATTAATCTCTGAGGGGTGGACCATGCATTCTAGCTGATTCACAGAATATCTAGCCTAGCAATACAAACTTGTGGCGGCCCACCGTGATGTCATCTCTCTGTTTCTATTCTTCCAAGAAGGTATGGCACCAATGTGCCATCTCCAGACGGGGGGAGAATTTATTGAGCCCAATGCGTTGGATCGAGTCGGCGGCTGATCCAGCATATATTGTGAAGAACTTCAAGCCATAGCGCTACCTCGGTTGATATAGCATTTTAATCAACGTTGCTATTTCAGGATTCATGGAATAAAGACGTGTTTTCAACGGACGATTTCAGTTTTAGCAAGGATCTCGTATACTGTAGTCAGCGAGACAATCTCCCTGCTCCTGTATTCTGTAGTGTCCTTCTACCATTGAAGTTTATCCGATCAAAGAGAGTTCAATAACTGCTTTACAGAAGTTTCCTCAGTCAAAAAAGTAGTCATGATGTAAAAGAGGTGGATTTATTTATGGGTTATCTCTTTTAAATTTTTTTTTTACTTTCTTGTCTGTTCAAAGTTGTAATAAACCACATCTTCAATTAGGAAACTTTGGAAGATTATGCTCGGTTGAGCAGAAAAATAGGAGGCGATATAGAGGAAAGTAATGTTGGGAAAAAGAACAGAAGTTATACAGCAACCGTTCTATAACGCTCTAGAAATGCGTTCTATAACGACCAAGGATGTTGCAGTGTCAGATTCTTCATATCAAGGACAACACAATGTATCGAAGCCTGCTATATCACAAGTACCAACTGTGTCACCTGTAATCTCGTCAATTATCAATCAACTCAAGCTGGTAGCGGTAGGTGAAACGTTTATCCGTCCCTGTCGCACGTCAGAGATATCAAGCATTTTCGCTCAAGTAACAAGAACACATTCGCCCAAGAAAAAGCGTAACTCTTTATGCTTTACTATAATATAGCTAAAACTGTGCTTCGGAACGGAAATGTGGAGCTGAAGAGTAGGCCATGATGAGGAATAAACCTCAAACAGCACTCTTGATGGCTGGGAACACCCCTTGGGCACTACTTAGCGGTAAACCAGTTGCAACAACTGTTGAATAGATGTGATAATTCTTTCCATGCTGGGTACTTCTCAATTCTACGGTGATATGGACGACACTTTCTCGATCAAATCAAAACCTCAACACAGAGAGCTCTTGAAAAATACTTCATATTTTGTCCAAAACTTGCATCCATTACACATGAAATCGGACTTCTCATGTATGAACTAGTTTGTTTTGTCTAAATTTCGACATAAGTAGGTAAGCCGTTAAACATCTCAGCTTTTTTAATGAGATACAATTTAAATTTATGAACAAATAAAGGTAAATCGAAAGTGAAATCAGTGTTGATTACAGCGGCGTGGTCGATGTAGGACAATGAGAGGCGGTCCAGCGTGACACCGCACAGGACGGGCAGTTGTATTCCTAGAACAATGCGATGTTCTACGATCATCCAAGCATACATTCACGATGAGAAACTTCGTTGCACCGTTCTATTTTTCAAGTTTGGAAGAAAGTTTTCATAAAAAAAACCAGAGGATGTTTGAATTACACGAGTTTTCAGATGGAGTTTCTGCGTATAATAACGCTTATACACTACTGATGAAGATTCGGTATTAGTCCTAATGGAAGCGATGGAACGCAGATGAACAAACAAAGTACTGGACCGTGACTTAGTAATTGCATTGCCTTTCCATTCAAGTTTTTTTTTCGAGGTTTGACTTTTGGAAGTGAATTCTCAATCTGATGTAAATCTATTCGTCGACTTCCACAGGTGAAGTGAAGAGGACGCACGGATGGTGATGGGCTATCGCGTGCAACGATATCAAAATTAGTCCACCACCGTGTTGAGGCTCTTGCTATGTTCTTCGCTTTGGTGAAACAGAAGTGTTTAAATAGATTTCCTTGCTTAAAGGAATCTCAGCTGGAGCCCCACTTAGGATAGCAGACGTTTCCAATGATTTGAACACTAAAAGCAACATTTTAGGCCACCGTTAGCTAAGATTTTTTATATTTTTCACTATTTTTCACTATTTTTTATAACGTGGAACTGTACACCACGGTTTAAATAAATAATAAAGGGTAAAGTGTCCGGCCTTATTCAATGCTTTAGGGATGCGTCATTTAAGCTTCCCAAATAATGATAATAATAAAAGTAAAATTTTTCTAAATAAAAATAATAGTGAGATTGGAATAATAGTGAAAGGCTCGGTGAGTCTGGAGCATGTGATATACGAAAAGATCGACCTTGTTTCCATTGGAGAGTACCTTTAACCACTGAGCTGCACGCACCACGCGGTTTGGATGTGATCCATGAAGTGAACTCTATGTCGAAATTCTGCTTGCTCAAATGATTCGACTTAATCTAATGTTTCTTGAAGACAGAGTAATCTTTGCAGAAAGCTTATAGGGCTTCAACTTTTTCGCTTGCTTGGGTTGGAGGGTCACTCATAGGGTCATAACTTAAACTCCATGTTTTCCAGTTCATTCTGCAAACCGCTTTTTCTATAAAGTATCAGCCAAGTTTTTTCTGAAAAATGTGAAAAACGGTGGTGATTGTTCTAAAGGAGGGGCACGAATCGTATCAGTAAATTTTCTAATACTGCTAGAATTCGTCAAAATGGTGAAAAGAAAAAGAATGGACCTCTTTTATTGAAAGCGAATCGTATGCGCTTCTTCACTTGTGGCCATAATACTCGTGGTACAACGAATGAGACGAGTTTCTCGATCGGCTTCGATAGCATTCCGCCGACTCCAAGCTGCAACGGTTCTCATGCTTTCATAGTCAAACAGGGTATGTTTGAAATTCTAACCGTTTTATTTACTGTCTACTATTTTTAATGGCAGGTTATAACGCGAGATATAACTACGACGATGCTGATATTTTTGCAAAACTCTGGACCGCAGGTGTCTATGGTGGGGAACGAACGCGCTATTGTCCTTTCCGGGGAGTAACGCGTTCACCACCACACCATGCGGGTCCTTCGTTTCGCCTGTCTCTCAGCCCACCGTACACCTGCAGTCCAGAGTTTTGCAAATATCTCAGCATCGTTGTAGTTATATGTTTGAAATGTTGCCTCTTTTTCTCAAGCAAGACCTTTGAAGTGATATCTAAATTTTTCCATTGAAAATGATTAAAAGAAGAAGAAACGAAGTCCGAAAATCTGAGAAAGAATAAAGTGTTCAAAACAATAGGAAAATAAAACACTCGCTATTATAAGTCAAAAACGTCACTGACGTCAAAAACCTTAACGTCGACATGCGTAAGCGAGACATCACCGTAAAGTTGTGAGCGTCTGATCGTCGGCTTCAACTGAAATGAGAGCAGCTCAACATACTCACGACGAGACGTGTTTTATGCTAAATATTTAACTTCAATAAACCTTTATTCACTTATTCACTTCCTTTACTCGTACTTCGCTTAACAAAATTCTTTGGAGCAGAACAATACGATGAAAGATCAATACTAATGTTTCTGTATAAAACGTATGTAGTGAGCCATCTCTGACTCACGTTGTTTTCTACTTGTTAAGGATTTTGTTTGAAAAAAGTAAATTATTTGCAGTAACTTGATGAGGTAGCTGGCGGTAGAATCACTCGACTCGCAATTCGTAAATAAGAAAATAGATACCGTATTTACTGAAATGCCTTTTTTGTAGTACAACGGTTTTTTCTTATGAGACGTTTTTCTTTTCCTACACTTCCGATTTGCGCTATCAGCATTTACCCGTACACGGCATTGGTATTGACCTGGGAAGCCCAAATGGGCATTGAACCCAGTTAATCTGAGCTTGAGTGTGGAATCACAATGTTTACTTTTTGTTTTCTACTTAGTACAATTTTCACGGAAGGGTATTATGCGAAATACAACCGCAATGATGCCGACATATTTGCAAGATTCCAGACCGCTGGTGTCTGCGATGGGGAACCAACGTGCTATTAGTACCCAGGCTCGACTTTCTATTAAACTCGGCATTGAATTGTTCTTTGCATTGTTCTTCCTCAGTGGAAGACAGGTGAAAAAAGCGGTGGGTTTTTTCGAGAAGCCATAAATCTTGTAATTATTACTCAGATTCTCATCTTTCTGTTTGTGCTGTTGAAGTGTTTGACCTAGTAAGTTGCGTATTAGTGTAGCCTCCCAGACCTTTAAGAAGACGATTCTGCCGAAACGTCAGCTACGATTGTGTTGTATGTGTGTTATTGTATGGAAGTAAACGTATGCTGTTTAACAACCTCGCGATTGCTAAGAGAGAAAACGACGAATTCATAATCCAATGCCGAGGTTAATAGAAAGTCGAACCTGGGTACAGAGCGTTCTTTTGTACTCTCGCGATACTTCAATGAGCCTTGTTATCGTATGGATGTGGTCCATTGTACTAAATCCTTTTCGATACACTACTTGCTCGCACGGCTGTTCTCCGTCCAGTGTTCTGTCGATCCTGTTTAAGTGACTCGAGTGAAAAGTTTGTAGACGACAGACAGTAAGCAGACTGGGCGATAGTTGCCTATATCGTGTCGGTCAACCTTCTTGAACAGTAACACGGTCTTGCTGGTCTTCCACTGAGTAGGGACCTTGCATTCAAACAGATAACTTGTGAAGTGCAAAGCCAGAGTGTTTACTAGGACTGTCAGAAGGTTCTTCAGATGTTCTGAACTTATCCTGTCTGGACCTGGTGCTGTTCGATTTTTCACCGACGAAATGGCTTGTCGGATTTCGGAGGGGAGAACCGGTTGTACAACATATCCATCCTTTTTTATTTCATTTGACAGAAGGTGGACGCGGCTATCGAAGAAATCTGAGTAGTATCCGTGAATGGTTTTCTTCATTGCCTTTCTGCACGCTGTAACTGTTCCGTCTGGGCGTCGGAGTGGAATCATCTAAGTCTTGTAGTAGGCGAAGCTTCGGCGGAATTTGTGAATGCTTTTCTCAGCCTCTGCTGCTTCCACCATTACTGTTGCTCTTCTCTTTTTAAAATCTTTTATCGCCTGTCTGCACTGTTTTGCAAGTTCGCGCGGTTGCTTGCAGCTCGTGCGATTCCACGCTGGCGTATTAGCTCGAGAGTTTCTGGAGACAGACGTCTCTTGGTGACTTTCGAGCTCTCAGCTTTCATAGCGCTAACGTGAAGATGTTCAATGAGCCGATCGTATTCTTCGTCGACATTATCGACAACGGCATCTTTCCAACAGCTGACTAATGCGTTGAATAAGTCCCAGTTTGTGATGGTTCTGGAACTCCGGTTTTTGAATTCAGTGGCTTTTACTCCTTTGCGCGAGAAATAGAATCTTGCATGAAGGAAACGGTGGTCTGATCTCGTGTAGAATTTTGATACAGCGACAACGGTTAGGCAAAACTTTCTATTTACTGTGATGTGGTCTATTTCGGTATGGTTCTCTCCATTGGGAGATTCTCACGTCCATCGTTGACGGTTAGGCTTCTGGAGTTGCGAGTTACCATGGACGCTCTTGGTCGCCGTGATAAACTCAGAGAGACGCTCATCCTGTTCGTTCCATTCTAATCCGTGGGTCTCAATGTGACGTTTCTCAGACGTTCTTCTTGGTCCAATCATGGCATTGAAATCTCCAATGATGACCTTGAAGAATGTATAGTCTTCTCTGTAGAGCTTCTCCGAGTCCATGTAGAACGTTTTGACTTCTTCTTCGTCATAGTTGGATGCTGGCTCATAAACGACGAAGATTGTCAAAGCTGGTATTGATCCACATCTTTTTAATCGCAAACGTTCGATTTGGGTTGTAAGCTGTTCAATTGAATCGATGTACATGGACAAACTCGTGTTGACGAGAATGCCGGCACCGCCGACTCCTCTACTGTTGCATGTTCCAAGGAACAGTTCTTCTCCAGTGTCATAGACGGCGTTGAATGAGTGGCGTCGTCTCGTCTCGGCCAGGCCGATGACGTCGTACCTTATCGTTCACGCTTGCATGAGCAAGTCTTCTATCGAGGACTCGGATGCAAGTGTACGTGCATTGTAGGTACAGATCGTCGCCATAGTTCTTCGTGTTCTGGGCAGCTTCCATTGGCCCTGAAATTTTAGCAGACTCCCTGTACTCGTCCTACTCAACGCTGCGAAACTGAGGCCTCTTTCGGGGTCAGGGGAATGAGCCCCGTTTTTTTTAACTGTGTTTAGCATTTTGATACCCACGTATAGCTTGCTGAGCTCTAAATGAGGAGGCTGGGTTTACTCACGGGTAGCTTGCCAGGCTCTCCTAAAGTGGATATGGAGCTTATTTGTTGGAGGCGACTCCTAACCGCTTCCCATATACTTCCCTCTCACTTGATTGCAGGCTTTTGGCCAAATTGACTCGTATAATACAATCCGCATAAAGCGAGAACGCACCCACACACGCATGCATGAATACGCTTACAGAAAGTGTGTGCCAAATCGTCGAAGCAGAAACGGGGAGCCCATCCCCTGGATCCACCTGCGTCTCAGGGGAGCAGTGATGGCTTTTGGTCCGCGATTAACCCCCTATCCGCCACCTGGGGACGCGCCACGTAACCTGGCGACTAACCTCGAGATCCCTCATGTGAGGGAGATCCGTGAACAATTGTGTTGTATGTGTGTTATTGTATGGAAGTAAACGTATGCTCTTTAACAACCTTGCGATTGTTGTGAGAGAAAACGACGTATTCAACTTGCTATTATTCTTTCTCGGGGCTAACGCGTTCGCCATCACACAATGCGGGTCCTTCGTCTCTCCTGTCTCTCAGCTAGTTTTATCGACCAGTCCCATCAGCTATCACTCGTCAACAGAATTGATCTACCTGATGATGTAGTGGTGAACACGTTCTGCAAAGACTGGTAATGTGATGAACGCGTTAGCCCCCCGAAAGGAAAATAGCGCGTCGTTCCCCACCGCAGACACCTGCGGTCCAGGGTTTCGCAAATATCTCAGCAATCTTGTTGTTGTATTTCGCTTGATACCCTGCTGTAAAAATTATAGTAGGCAGAAAATAGAAAGTAAACATTGTGATTTCGACAAAAAATTGCTCGTATTACATAGACAGCCACTTCAAGAGCAGCGCATGCGTTGTGGGTTGAGTGGGTACTTACCGAATTGAGAAACTTTTTTATCAACTGGTCAACAGCCATGTGGAAAAATCAATATTTCTTGGCACCTTTAAAACTTTTAAGTATTGATTATTTTCAACACCGCTGAATAATCAAGTACTTACTGTGATATGAAGTTTTGTGTTAGCGTGAATTAAATTGTAAAGGTCGTCACGGCCATTAAATTGTATGAGAACATTTCCGGCCAGTTCGACTCGAATTCCGTGTTTCCCACTAATTTCAACCCGAGGTTGCCTAAAATACAAAATTTTTTTGTCAACCCGTGTAGTCTGCATTGTCAAAAGGATTTATAAAACGACAAATCGATAACTCAACACCTAAAAATGAATGAATGAAAATGGTAAGAGTTTTTTTTTTGTTTTTTTGTTTTGCTTTCTTTTCGTTCAGAAAATCGTACTCTGTGATGTTTGCCGAGATATCCAGAAAACACTTAGAGCACATCACGTGGGCGATTCTCCTGATAGGTTTCGGGAGGTGTTGAGTTTCAAACCTAAACAAATTTTTCCTAAAAATAAAGCAGGGATAGACTCGAACCCAAGTGAGCGAACTACTTTTGATTAGAGTTCGCTTAGAAGCACAATTTAGCAGAATTATAGAACGATCCCGTTGATAAACACATGTTTTTTGATCTTCTCAAAAAATTGTCGGGTTAAAAACAAACCTCTAGTTTTCATTTGCATAAGTGCGATTTAAAATATTAGTGGTTGATGAGGAAAATAGAGGGAAGCTAACAAAACTATACTCGATTTAGAATATAGGACACCTCCAAACGGTTTACCGCCTCATAGTGGATGGGAGATATTCCTGGATTTCAAACTGCGATGTACAGATTCCCTGGCAGAGTAAACCAGTATCAGGATCCACCCCCGTCTTGGTATGAAAGTCGCATGTCGGCAAAGTTCCCTCTGATCTACAAGGGCTGTAACTGCCTATGGTGGTGAAGACCTGGGGTAGACTTTGCTCAGGCTGACCTCGGGATTTCAAGGAACCACACTGGCTTTAATCAGCAAATCTCCGAAAAGTGGAGATTATGCTGGGGCCCGCACGACCAGTGAGCACGGGCCGTCTAAGTATCAAGGAAGTATGTAGGAGTATTTTGTCTGCCATGTAAGTGATGCAAATGAAAATATATGATTAAAATAATATGTCGGGCTCTTAATATTAGACATACCTGTGGTGCACAGTACCCATTCTGTTAGCAAAAATATGTGAGAAAAATGAGTTTGGTACCTTGTCGGTTAGAAGAATACCAATCATCTGAAGTTTTATAACAATTACTATAAATGTTTTGTGGTAGTGCAGCGTATCAACATTGAGTATGTCCCTTTAAGACAGAAGTTATAGATTAGTATTAATTTGTACTTGTAATATTTTACGCTTTGTAGTATCATCGTGTCCAGGATGTTCCGCGGTATCGAATAGCATTGAAGTCAGCAGGATCTCCCGAGATTATTTCCACCCAGAACCCGTCCTTCGAAGAAAATGGTCGGTAACTGCGGTAACTCACAAGTGTTGATGACTTGGGAAAGCGTAAGGCTTTCAAGACTTTAAGGACAGAAAAGCTTTTCCAACCAGGTGCTGTTCAGTGAAATAGGAACCTGTGGTGGTGCTCACATGATTCTTTGCACTTGTGTCTTACAACTATTCATGTGGCCAGATATATTACTGACATGTGTTTTTCGATTCCCATAATATTGAGGAAGTCCTTACCTTTGTTGCAAAATGAGTATGAAAGTCCTGTCTTTTTGAGAACTTTCAGTGTCCTCCGAGACATTTATTACTGTACCATTTATACTAGTTGTTATCTCATTAATATTCTAGGAAATTGACCCTGTACCAGCTAGCTCTATTGGTACTGGTGGGAGTTCAAAACTGAACCATTCATGAGCTTCACTCGTTCATTGTTAATGAGGAAAATCATATCTGTAGGATGGTACACTCTTGACATTCTAGCCACGTGCAGCTTTCTGCATCTCACCGTATCATAGATTTATTCCGAGTTTGCCATACCGGCTTTAAATTCCGATCTCCGCAACTTCAGCACGCTGAGCATTAGATCTACGTTTAAATTTGGCATCGAGGAACACCTTGAGCCACAATATGTCGGGAAAAGCATGAGCAGTGTTTGAGGTATTAGAGTAATCACTATTTTTTCACATAACCCTTCTTTCACACCTGCTATGAGGATCATAGCCACTCTTAACTTCGATTCTTTTTTCGTCGCATGTATTATCCACAAAGGTCCTCCAACTTTTGCGTGTGGATTCTGCTGATGCTTGAGGTTTTTCCATTCGTTATTTATGTCATTGAATGCTTGTCGAGACGTTTCTTTCTGAAGTCAAAATAGTCGCGCTAAAGCATTCTTACTTGAATTGCAGAGATTGACATTTTTCCAGATAAGTGTGGCACCAGTTCTTCCATCCCGGAGGTATGAGAGGTCTCGTGAGCACGAAGCGAGATGGAACCAACACCGTGGTCGTGAAAATCAACGTCACTACCACTGTGTCACCCGCCCCTATTCATTTTTAATGCCCCTTAATGATTGTTGCATCTATCTCTGCTATAAACAGCTATTGATGTTTGATTTCCAATGTGTGGCGTTGGTGATTGTCAGATGAAATCGTATGTCACTTTGAGAATCACACCGTGACATGGTTTACTTGTGAACCTCTCTTTAAACAGACCTTCTCTTGAAGAGCGCTGGTATTCAAATTTGTGATAAAGTCAACATTTTCAGCAGGTAAGCCATTGTACAATAAACCGCCGTCAATACCGAATACAACATCCTGAAAATACTGCTTTAAGAACTTATTGAAAATTTTTGCCCTTTTATCTTTAGTTTGTAAAACAATACGGTTTTTTGCCAATAATGCTCATTCTATTGTAACAGTTCCCATGTTCGACTTTCTATTAACCTCGGCATTGGAATATGAATGCGTAGTTTTCTTGTTCAGCAATTGCGAGGTTGTTATACAGCATACATCAACCATATGCGACTATAATCAGCTGTTCTAACCTTCCTCATTGGAAGTCATGTAAAAAAGCGGCTCTGAAGAAGGCGATACTGCCGAAACGTCAGCTACTGTTGTGTTGTATTGTATTGTGTTTTTCTATGGAAGTAAATGTATGCTGTATAACAACCTCGCGATTGCTGAACAAGAAAACTACGCGCTCACTCTATTCTTGGTTCAACCAAGGCCTCGAGCTATCTAGACCCTTCATCTCTCCATGATTCGTAGCGAATCCACCTACGGACTTATGGAAATCTTCATCGACACAAAATCCATGTTTAAACTTCAATCTTTACAAATTTTGCTGTGTCTTTGAAATGAAACTCCAGTTGAAGCAACGTTACGAAAGATCTATATAAGGACGTGCGACAATGTACCATGACCCAAGAATAAAACAACTCTTAAGGTTATTGTTTTAATGTTTTTACCATTTGCAAATCTATAAGATTAATTAATTTAAGGTTACCTCATTGGTAAACTTTGGCGGAGAGATAACGTCCAAGTTGACAGCCCAAGTACCAGAGGATGTTGTGTTACTAGTTGGTTCTACCACATCGACCATTGTAATCGAAGGTTCGTGAAGTCGTCTAATCTACAAGTTCTAAACATTTCATAGAAAAATAAGCGCATGTACGAACATCGTCTTCTAAGACGAAATAGGCCATGTTATATAAAGGATCATGGAATAGAAAATGAAGGACAGTACGACAGAATGATCCTGTTAAATTTAAAAACAAGAAAATCTTGAGAAAAACGTTCCTCGCAAAGGCTCGCTCCAAATTCTACAGGATTAAATGCGAAATCGGTTGATGCTGCAATGGTGGTTGTTGTAAAGCCGTCCATTGACTAGAATAGAACAGAAATTCGTCTAAATGATGTGCAAAAGTCGAAGGATTAATTTGTCCAATAGAAAAGCCGTGTTTTATTGAGGCTGTAATTTGCAAAATATCTGCTGTAAGACCAATGTTTACAGAATATCAGCTCAAGTGCTCTATATAATTTATCACCTCATCGCACCTGTTGAATGCATAGGACGGTTGTCATGCTAGGAAAATTTCGTCTACGACAAAGCCCCACAGATGAATTAGGACTATCTTTCCGTCTTAAGCAAACAGTAATAATACAGTGCTTCGTGTAAAAAAATTTGCAGTTTTCCGTATCCATTGAATCTGAGGATCCCAATGGTAAGGTTTAGCTAGCATAAGGCGAGGATTCCTAAAGTCTTTACTGCTACCAGCTTACTTTCCTCGATGCTTAATGGGATTACAGGTAAGAGGAAAACCAAGAATAACTGCAAAGACCTGTATCTCTTGAGCGTCAACAAACTTTACGGCGTCCAGAATAACTTCGCAGATTTTCGTTTTCACAGCGTCAGAGATCTGAATTGAACCAAATTACCAAACTTGGTAAAATTACCACACTAGGTTAACTTTCAATATAGTCTTTGCTCATTAGTATTTCTTATGTCCTAAGTTGAAAAGATGGTGAATTTTAAAACTTCATAAAAGAAGATGATGATGTTTCCCGAAAGATCTTCGTGAAGACAAACATCCATTTGTGTGGAAAAGTCAACTGATTTTCGTCGTTTTCTCTCTCACCAATCGCCAGGTTGTTAAACAGCATACGGAAATACTACGCGGAAATAAGGGAGCTGGCAATGGGACAGCGACTGGCATCAAGCCTTGCCATTGCGTTGGTGTCTAGACTGGAAGCCCCCGTTCTCGGTCTCCGGCCGCTACTCTACTGCAGATATATAGACGATTGATTTATCGTCTTCTCTACACAGGAGGAGATGGACAGATGCTTTAAATTATTGAACGATTAGTCAGAGTACATCAGGTTCACCCGGGAGAAACCGAAGGACGATTGGCTCCCGTTTTTAAACGTTCAAATTAACTTGTCAGGTAGCTGTTAAATGACAATGTGGTACCGAAAACCAAGTAACAACAGCATCTTGGTTCACCCCCTTTCTTGTCACCCTTCGCACACAAAGAGGGTGCTTGTGAAAAACATGTTTCAAACAGCTACCTCTATGTGCACAAGTAGGGAACTAAGGGAAGAATAGCGCTACTTGGCTCGGCAAATAGCCATCTCCAATGGCTACGAAATTGTAACCCCACGAGATAAGTTTCGAGGGAGAGCGACGCTCCAAAAGGAACAGTTTGGCCAAAACAAGGTCACGTTTATCTTGCCCTTCATTATCGATGAAATAAGTGCAGCGATTGAGCGATGTTTAAGAAGGGCACATCTAGAGGAATCGGTAGGGATAATTGAAATACCACCGAATACTCTTCGTCGCCAGTTAGTTCGTAACCGCTTGTATGACCGTCTATGTGAAACACAAAATTGCGTAATCTGCCCTTATGGCAGGGACGGTGACCGAAACGTCAGCTACGATTGTGTTGTATGTGTGTTATCGTGTGAAAGTAAACGTATGCTGTTTAACAACCTCGCAACTGCTGAGAGAGAAAACGACGAATTCATAATTCAATCCCGAGATTAATAGAAAGTCGATCTTTGGTACTATTAACTGATTTTGTCTAATCATACTACATAAGGTTATTTGCTTTTACAACACACGGTTGACTGTAATATTCCTTGAACCATCGCCAGCAACGAATCCTGGTCAAGTAGAACTGTGACGTCGGAATGTGTTGTCTCACAATGAGGAACCTAAACCAATTGAGTTTGTGTTCAGCTATTTCATTTATTGAATATAATATGCTCTAAAAATTTCCATGAACCTGTAAAGAATTTTTCTAGACCTTTTTGAGCTACAAAGAAGCTTCTTGTCTGAAAATGATATCTATCTATGAGAAAGAGTATGCCATTAACAGAAACAATGAAATGATGACTTTTCTCTCCATCTGTTCTAATACTTCATTTTGAATATCGCAATCCTCCTTACGGTTTACCGCCTCATCGTGGCTGGGAGGTATTCCTGGGTGACGGACTGCAATGTACAGCGGGGATTCGTTCCACCGGCAGGCTGTCCCAAGGTGAGAAGGAATCCGGCGTTTCCATCAGGAAGCCCAGCTAAGAGCAAGCCAATACCAGGCACAACCAGCGTCCCACCGTCCTGGTATCAAAGTCACATAGTGGCGAATCTCCCTCTGATCCACATGGGTTGCAACTGCCCGTGGTGGTGAAAACCTGGGCCAGACTTTAGCCAGGCTAACCTCGGGATTCCAGGAAAACACAATGGCTTAACCAGCAAATTTCCGAAAAATGGTGGTTATACTGGGGCTCGCATAACCATTGAGGATCGGCCGTTCAAGTATTATTTATCAAGAATATCGCAATATTCGAACCATTCGGCCGACAATTTCTTCCACATGTCAACCTGCTGTTTCAAAAGTTTCTTTGGAGGATTTTACAAATTCTTATTACTATGTCACACATCGGGATCCTTTCTTTTATTGGTTAGTTCGAAATAACTGAAAATATCAAGTCGCTTCATGAGTTACCAAAATTCCTCTTAAAGAAGATTAGCCTTCTCCTTCAAAATATTATAGTTCAAGTAGAATTTAACATTTACTTCGAAAACAAGTGATCCATTAATTAATAATTTCTCTTCAAATATCGATTGATGCGTGAGATCACACTTGCCTCGATGATATTTGCACCGGAAGATTCATTTCTACTTATATGCAGCTCCAAATCGACAGTGAAATTATGTAGTTCGACAACAAAACTTCCTATAACGAAACAATTCTGTCGAAAAACAAACGACAGACGAGCTCGTTGAAATTGAAGCCTCCAAAAAAAAAAAAAAATCGAAAATGTAGCTGTTGGTAGGAAATATCAGATCCTCTAAAAAAGGCCAAAAGATATGTGCATGTGTGATATGTTTGTGTATGTTTTTACGGCGCTAAAATATCATAAATAAAATCGTGGCACAAAATGTTGATAAACAGCACCCGCCACGATGTAAACATAAGCTCCCCGTACTGGTTCACTCTCAACGGTATCGTAGTCTAAAAAATTTGTTTAGAAAAAGAGGAAAACCCCAAGGGATACAAAAAATCCCAGAACCCCAGAAACTTGAAGGAAAATGTGAATTTAGCGTGTGAAAGTATTTGGTGTGAAAAACTCTGTTGTTCATGCAGGAGAAATTCACGGACTAAGTATTCTAAAAGACTGTGATGAATCAAATGCTTTTCATTTCACTAATAAAAAGTATTTAAAGTAGTGCAGAAAACAAGAAAAAATCGATACCAACCGTCAAGTGGGATGAAGTAGTCGACAACGCAATCGGCACTTGTTCTCAGGAACGGTAAGCTCACATTCCCTCGAACACCTAAGTCGTGTCTTACTGTCATCCAACCAATCAGTATTTGATAATATTGCCGATTTCAAAGGTGGATCACCTTCATCGAATATTGGACAACTGTGTTAATTCGAGACAATGATTACTATGTAGCCAAAACCAATCCTCGATTTTTGGCTATTTCATGTCTTTTTCACGACTGGAAGAAATGCTGCAGTAAAAAAAAGCATCACATCATTTTAACATTCCACATGCCTTTATCGCGGATGAATTTTGCTTGAATTGTTGGTCTTTCGACTCTGTTGATGTGGATTTTTGAAATCGTAGCCAAACTGACTGATACATCTGGCAGATGCATGTTGTTGAGAATTTGAGGCATTGCATCGCTCGCCAGCTCTAAAATAAACGCAATATTCTTGAAGTATTTGATGCTTTTTGTCTCAGTAAGAAAGTTCAACTGACAGTAAACTAAAGCTTGAAATGGCCCAGATCGTGTGCGAGTCTTAGTCAAAAGTAAGAAAATCACCTGATCCCACAGCTGCCGACGAGATCCCGAAGACTTGAATTTTTCAGCAAAAGACGTGCCCAACCAACAAGCACCATGTCTACTAGGATAGAAGATGGCAGATCTTCCAGTCGTGACCAGCCCACCGAAGGACAGGATCACCTCCAGAGATTGCGGCTACTACTCGAAAGGTAGAAGCAGTGAGGCCTACACAGTACTTGGAAACAGGCAGTTTAACTGTCTTCGTATCCATATTAGTTACTCGACTGCGATAAAACTTTCTTCGATTCGAGTTAAAAAAACTGCAGAGTGCTGAGGAAGAAGACGTCATTATATTCGTGACGTACGCGACGTGATTTGCACATTACTCCCAGAATAAGGAGAGACTTTTATAATTCGGGAAAATCAACTGACTAATGGTAGCCCATCTGCTAGAAATATTAAGATCGCACTAAACTCATTATCGCAGAAGAATTGATGTTGACCTAGAAGAAACCTATTGGCTAGGAGCCGAAACTCCTTCCCAATCATTAAGCGTGCTGACTACTTGTGGTGATGGCGATCTGGTAAGTTAACGCGATGCGATAACTTCAGAGCCCTGGAAAAGTTGTCCGGTCAACAGGATACCAGGGAAGTGGAGTTAATCATAGATTCTTCAACAACCATGAAAATAGGCCATTCGAAGAAAAATTCCAAACTGTTCTCAGAAATGATAAAGAGTGATAGAATTCTTCAAATTATAAGTGTTAAAACTACTTTTCCACATGAGCTATCAAACTTGTCACAAAACTTAGCCACTTGCTAAAAACTCGTTTTCGATTTCTCATCCCATTACGCTGGCAGATGGGGTATTCTTCTAGGACTTCATTGTATGGTTTGCATTGTTCATAAAGCTCACCGGTTATGTAGTCGACAGCTTTTTGATTGACACGGAAGTAAACTCCGGCATTTCGATGGTGCTGATTTACTTGAACGCTCCGAGCGTCGTGAATGACGAATAGAAGCACCGTCCAGTACGGTGGCATGACACGGCTATGGCTTGTTCTGCGCCTGGTCGCACGGCTGCCCACTTATGTTTATGTAAGCTCTCCGTCATCTAGCAAATGGCGGCTATGGAACAGACACCCATGACCAGATGCGGAATCGAACACAGAGTCGACGAACCCTACAAGTTAATCGGCCATCCAAAAACGTAATTCGTTTGCCAACATTATTGCATTCTTGACATTTTTATTCATGGCAGTATTGTAAACATAATGAATTCACTCTAAGACAGTGAGCTTGTTATTTTGCATACCATTCACTTAAAAAGTGTTCTCGACATTCATTAGGCTCACGAAGAAAAGACCTATTCCAGCTAAGTTATAAAAAAAAACCCGGCAAACCCACGCAAGAGGAAAACTCGCGTTGTACGAAAACAGACTATTTAGAACATAATTTTGCTTTCGTATTTTGAAGCCCCTTTTACCTTGCCTTTTGTACGTTGAAGTTAAATATTCACTTATTTCTGTGTAAGCAACGGGTAGCACAGTGCCAGTGATATCGCTTGTTACGCGGACGGCGCAACCTACTTGTGTCCAGGGTCGACATCGCTCAGGGGCCAACCGGGCTCCTCATCCCTCTTGGGTAGGAAGATTGTCATTGGGCTTATATAGGAAAAGCTAAATGCCTCCAATCCAAGCGGGAACTCTCGAGCAAGACTATCTCAGATCGGATTCCAGGGAGAATCGACTCAAGTTGTGATCAATGACACTCGTTATGAAACGAGAAGTTCCTTAAGTAGCAGCCGAATCCGCACCCAAAAAGGAAAAGGTTAAAAAGATCTTCGCAGACGGTGTATGCGAGGAAGAGGATCGAGTGCGAGCTCTTGGATGTTCACAGGCTGAAACAGGTGATTCCAGGCCAGGTAATGAGTAAAAAATGAAATTTTTTCACATTGGTTCCTAGTTTCTTGCCAGTTAAACCCAGTTGAGACAGATAGGAGGTCACCCTAAGATAGATTTCCTCATTTTTTTTCTGAAAGATTCTTTTAGATCGAAAAATCGCTCGAATAGGTGTGGGAAATAATATAACAGTGATTACCGATGGCACTAAGAAGATAGTTCCTCAGGATAGGTTTAGAAGAAGGGCCACACACCCAAGCGATAACTCCAGCGGAAGTAAAGCGAAGTACTAGCTTAAGCGCTTCAATAGCGCAAACAGAAAGATGAAAATCTGAGCGATAATTACAAGATTTACGGCTTCTCGAAAAAACCCACCGCTTTTTTCACCTGTCTTCCACAGAGGAAGAACAGCCGCTCAGAGTCGCATATGGCTGACGACTGCAGCATCCCCGTCAACGATCGATGCGAAGATAAGGGGCGAGATCACGCCTGGTCTCGGGGCGTTCCTCACTGCTATTCATTGTAGGATTTTCGGCATTTATCCGAAAAGCCTTTGGGAGTTTGCGCGTTATTGTTTTAGTATCCCGTGCGAGGATAGCGATTTATATTAAAATCGTCTCCGCTATGCTTTTGTATCCTATGCGTGCCTTGTCTTGCTTTTCCTTTGCCATCTAGGTGTTCTTTCATACGGATACATAAAGGTCTGCCCGTTTCGCCAATATATTCATCTCCGCAAGTATCACAAGAGATCAGGTATATCGTACCTAAACTCATGCAGTCACCGTCCCTGCCGTAAGGGCAGATTACGCAATCTTGTGTTTCACATAGACGGTCATACAAGCGGTTACGAAATAACTGGCGACGAAGAGTATTCGGTGGTATTTCAATTATCCCTACCGATTCCTCTAGATGTGCCCTTCTTAAACATCGCTCAATCGCTGCACTTATTCATCATCTTCTCTACACAGGAGGAGATGGACAAATGCTTTAAATTACTGAACGAGCAGTCAGAGTACATCAAGTTCACGCGAGGAAAACCGAAAGATGACTGGCTCCCGTTCCTAACCGTTCAAGTTAACTTAGCGAGTAGCGGTCACATGACAAAGTGGTACCGAAAACCAAGCAACAAAAACATCATGGTTCACACCCTTTCTTGTCACTATCCAAACCCAAAGAGTGCGCTTGTGAGAAACATGTTTTAAACAGCCACCTCTGTGTGCACAAGCATCATCTTCTCTACACAGGAGGAGATGGACAAATGCTTTAAATTACTGAACGAGCAGTCAGAGTACATCAAGTTCACGCGAGGAAAACCGAAAGATGACTGGCTCCCGTTCCTAACCGTTCAAGTTAACTTAGCGAGTAGCGGTCACATGACAAAGTGGTACCGAAAACCAAGCAACAAAAACATCATGGTTCACACCCTTTCTTGTCACTATCCAAACCCAAAGAGTGCGCTTGTGAGAAACATGTTTTAAACAGCCACCTCTGTGTGCACAAGTAGGGAACTAAGGGAAGAATCGCTCGACTTGGCTCGGCAAATAGCCATCTTCAGTGGCTACGAAATTGTAACCCCACGACATAAGTTTCGAGGGAGAGCGACGCTCCAAAAGGAACGGTTTGGCCAAAACAAAGTCCCGTTTATCTTGCCCTTCATTAGTGATGAAATAAGTGCAGCGATTGAGCGATGCTTAAGAAGGGCAGATCTAGTGGAATCGGTAGCGATTATTGAAATACTACCGAATACTCTTCGTCGCCAGTTAGTTCGTAACCGCTTGTATGACCGTCTATGTGAAACACAAAATTGCGTAATCTGCCCTTATGGCAGGGACGGTGACTGCATGTATCCGCAGAAAAGAACACCTAGATGGCAAACGAAAAGCAAGACAAGGCACGCCACTAGGGACGCATAGGATACAAAAGCATAACGAAGACGATTTTGATATAAAAGTCGCTATCCTCGCACGGGATACAAAAACACCAACGCGTAAACTCCTCGAGGCTTTTTGGATAAATGCCAAAAATCCTGCAATGATTGGTAGGGAGGAATGCCCCGAGATCACGGGTGATCTCGCCCCTTATCTTCGCATCGATCGTTGACGGGGATGCTGCAGTCGTCAGCCATATGCGACTCTGAGCGGCTGTTCTTCCTCTGTGGAAGACAGGTGAAAAAAGCGGTGGGTTTTTTCGAGAAGCCGTAGATCTTGTAATTATCGATCAGATTCTCATCTTTCTGTTTGTGCTGTTGAAGCGTTTGGCCCAGTAAGGTGAGTATTAGTGTATCCTTCCGGGCTCTGAAGAAGTCGATTCTGCTGAAACGTTAGCTACGATTGTATTGCATGTGTTTTATTGTATTGAAGTGAACGTCTGTTGTTTAACGACCTCGCGATTGCTGAGAGAGATGTCGACGAGATCATAATTCAAAGCCGAGGTTAGTCGAAAGTCGATCCTGGATACTATTACATGATGTTGAAAATTGATTTAAAAAACGAATTTTCACGGTTAAGAATTTATTCTTTGTGGAAACGTTCCTCTTATCTAGTGTACTTCTTTCGGGTAATTTCTGATCGCAACTGTTGAGGAAATACTTGGCTCGAGTTTTTTTTTATGCTTCTCAGAAACGTAAGTATAACGGCTTTTAATCCTTTCAGGCAACTAGTTTAAGCACGATTCTTGTCGTTCGAAATCCAACACGTGGATCGAATTTCAGAATTGTAACAGAACAGCAAATTTAGCCCCTTTATTTCCGTAAAATAGGCTTATCATTTAGATTTGACGTTCAAACAACATGCAGGAATTCGCCGCCGAATTCCTTGCCGGTTCCTAAACTTGTTATAAAGATTACTTTTCACACATCGAAGATTATTATAACAATAAAAAACTGTAAGTGGTTAATGTTTGATACTTAATTACTTGCATTGGCCGTCTGCTCAAGTATTGAGATGAAATAGACCGAAAGGTTCTTACAATGGAAGGCTTAGTGAGCTTGACTTGCCAGATGCAGCCATCGAGCGATTGACTCTGTTTTTAGGGCACCTCTAACCACCGCGCTACAAGCTAAGCATGGTATATGCTATATATAGTATATGCTATTTCCAATATGGCAAAACGCCTGCTATCAAATGACTAGGAAATAGATTCGAAGTGTCCTTCAACAAAGAATCCCAACGTCCCTCAGCGAATATCCAGCAACTTACCCGTGAATATGGGAAAGTAGGGAGAATTCGAGCACACGAAGTGAACAAGTGCTCGTTTCCATTTTTCCGTTTATAGCAACCACACCTATCATCTGGCCTTCGAAATCGGAACGTTTTACTACCAGCCTTTGTGAAATAGACTTTATATGCCCTCCCATTTCGATTTTTTATACAGAACCGTCCATAAGATTCTCAGTCATACCGGCTTTCTCGGTAGTTTGATTCTCTCCACCGCTTATAGTCGTCTCACCTAAAATGAATTCTCATTTCTAGCAGATAAATTTTTAAAACACTTATTTTGAGTCTGCCGCACTTATTAAACCTGGAAGAAATATGTCGTACCAGTTATCTCGGTAGTTCCATTGGTAGTACCACTTGCCGTGGTTTCATCTGAAAATTGGGCAAGTCTTATTTATCATTATTATATTTTTGAGTATTGAATATGTGCTCAACTATTATTTTGCACAATGCGGCACACACGTGGAATCGATCTCCGCTCCCATAGCCAAGCCTTCCATCCCTACGGGGTCGGCGAGTTGGTACCAGACTTGTCTGGGAGGATAGCACCACTAACTCGGTACATCGGTAGGCCAATGCTAGTCATTGTAAAGGTCAGATATGCATTCAATCACCTCCAAACGATGCTTAATGAAGTCGAATGTATGGCGCATCTCTCAAGGATTGATCAACGCTGAGAGCTTCATCCTTTATCATTTTACACTGCTGCCCCTTGAACCTATATGCTTTGGAACTTATTGTATGTACTTATCCAACTACATTGCTTAATTTCCACGACCGACTTTCTATTAACCTCGGTATTGATCAAATAATTCTTTGTATTCTTGTTGAGCAAACGCGAGGTGTTATTATTCTCACCTGAAATATGGAAGTGGTATTTGTCTTTACTACCTTTCCAAATGCAGAAACTGTAACAAACTCTAGTCTCACACCCCAAACTGCAAAAATATGTCAGTACTAATCCCAGTTGTTCCATTGCTACCACCGCTTGCAGTGGTTTAGCTTGAAATGCGAAAATTCAAACCATTATTTCTACGGTCTTTCAAATATAATTCACCCATCTAATTTCTATTGTACTAATGAGCTGAAGAAGTGTTTCCTAGCAGTTATTCTGGTAGTTCCGTTGCTGCCACCTTTGGTGGTGTCTTCTGCTGAAATATGCAGGAGCTACACTTTTATTTTCATTGAAGAACTGGAAATTCCCATAAGCTATTACTTTGCTTATTATGCTTTGACTTTTCCTTGTTGACTTTGTATTATTTTCTTATGGAGGGTATAGTGTGAAACTCGAGAATGATGATGTTGCGACACTTGCAAGACTCAGACTCCAGGCCGGCTTCGAATCCTCGATTACCTTTTCAGGTGCTTGCGTGTTATCCATTTTACCAAATAGTGGCCCTTGCCTTTCTTCCTCTCGGTTAATATTTCATGCTTTTTTCGCTTCTGAGTGGTATACTCCACTTTGCTTATTGCTCTTATTTTGTGCATTATGCGTTGCTCTTTCATTTCTATATACGCCTTCACACCTAAGAAAACCGCACAGCAAATCTTACGGCTAATTTGAGTAGTTCCATTGCTACTGCCTCTTGTAGTGCTTTCAAGGAACTATGGGAGGTTTCTTATGCTTTTGATTGCAGAAACAAAGCCTGTTTAGTACTTCTATGCAATTTCACATCAAGGCGACTGAATCAAAAGAATCCTACCAGCAATGTCAGTGGTTCCATTGCTATTAGCTGTCTCAACTGATTATAAAAAAAGTGTTTTTTGTTGTATTTAAGACGGAAAACTTGTGCTATGCTCGCACTTTGCAGCTTTACATTAAGGAGATCGCGACGCGAAAACAAATCCACCGTACCAGTTGTTTCTGTAGTCCTATTGCATTCACTGCTCGTTGTAGTTTCGCCTAAAAGGGTCAGAATCATCTGCTTTAACTCTTGTTACTACGGAATTTACTGTTGTAAGGTTGTAAAGTTGAAATATGTTGGCGATAGAATCGAATTCCTACTTGTTGCGGTGCAGGTCCAACTTTCCATTGCTTGAGCATTTATGAAAACTCATACACCAACTAACAACATTGATACCAGCAATTGTCATTAGTTTGCTTTGTTATCCTCCCATTATCATCGTAATGGGGCAATTTTTCTATCTTTTTTTTGGCACCAGCCTATCCCACCATGCGACAAACGTGGTTAAGCACAGCAACTGAAAATTGCTCTAAGCTTCACATGATTAGGATGTTAAGAGCGATGACTGTTGTCCACAACAACTAGTAGTTTTCCAACAACTGAGGAGGCTGAGATGTTGAGATCCTGGCACACCTCTAGAAGGGGCTTTTATCTATGCTAATGGGTACACGCAGAATTTTTGTACAATGCCTTTTAAATTACAGAATTGCTCAAAATTCAAACGATCTAAAATTTCCGATATTTTGTCTCGGCATAACAAGACAGCCTTGAACTTTAAATGTGAAAGCCCTGTAGAACTTTTCCGTGCTATCGCTCCTTTAATTGATTTCCCTTACATTCTAGTGGAGCTCTGATTTTATCACTTTTAATTAAATTTAGAGCCGAAAAATTAGGATTCGGCCTTTCATCATGCCAACAGCTCAATAGTTTTACAGCAATCGACTCCTTATCGAAAATGACGAAGAGGAAGCCGAAGATGCGGAGAGACATGTGCAAATTTCCACGCTATCTTTCAGCAAGTCTGAGCGACATCCGAAATCGGTGTTTGAGGAGAAGGATAATGGTGGTGAAGTCAGTGATGATTAGACGAACACTGTTGTTCATGAATCTTAGGGCTTCAGTGATAGAGAATCTGTGATGGATTAAGAGCTTTGTTTGTAAACCCAGAACTAGTTATTTAAGGTATGTCTAACAGTGAGAAAGCGATAATGAATGGGACGATAAGATACACGCAAGAATGGTAAGTTTTGTGGGAATCTGCACCGGAGACGAAAATATACTTTGATCATTGCCTTAGGTAGGAATTTGCACAGCATAGAGCAACTGTTAAAGAAACAAAAGCAATCATCAATCTTCACCTCAAGAAGGAGCATGGGAGCTCTCGCCGTTTCGTTTGCCATATTATTGCAAAACAAATTGTTTAAGAGACAAATCTGGGATGATATTGACTTACATCGGCTTGAATTCTTTCAAAAGTGTTCCGAAAAATTTTGCATCTTTTGGTAAGAAGTCCAAATGGTAGGTGGAAATGTGGCTTGTATGCAAGAGGTGTTAAACGCAAGAGTTCCACATTCTTGGACTTCAAATCGTACGTTTTGAGAGAGTGTTTAGAGAAATAATAAAAGATTACAATAACAATAAGCTGTTGGTAGGTGCTATGATTTTTTACAGTAGCCGAAAGGTGTCTCTAAAGATTAAACATCAGCGTTTAAATGCACAAGAAATATCTTTGCGTTTTTCTCACCTACAACGATCCTTTTCCACAGACCAGCAAGTGCGCTTTATGGCCTGTTCTCTATGAATTACAAATGTAAAATTAAGTTTTTTATAGGCCACATCCTGCACAAATTTCGCTTGGTGGTGTACGGATTAAACAGAACAACAAATAATACAAGTAAGGTTTGCTAACTTTAACTTGATAACTAATTACTGAAAACGAATTTCATTGAAATCAGAATTTATCATCCACAAGCCTCTGCAAAGATACGTGTTGAAATCAATGCATATTGTTGCAACATATTCTTATTGTGTGTCAAACCGATAAAAAACGGTCTCGTACCGGTAATCTCAGTTGTTCCATTACTACTCTCGCTTCTTGTTGTTTCTGCTGAAATACAAAGGAATAATTTTTTCTGCCTTTGGCAAATATACGAACATAAGTGCTCTCGCGTGTGACGCAGTGGTTGGAGGTGGACACACGTGGAATCGATCCCTGCGCCCATGGCCCACCAAGCCTTCCATCCCTCCGGAGTCAGCAAATTGGTACCAGACTTGTTTGGGAGGATAGCAGCACTGACTCGACACATCGATAGGCCACAGCGAGTCATTGTAAAGGCCAGATATGCATTCAATCACCTCCAACGATATTTAATGAAGCCGAATGCAAGGCGCATCCCTCAGAGATTGACCAACGCTGAGCGCTCTATCCTTTATCCTTATTAAGTACTTTCTACATTAGCAGTTTGTAGTTTTACACCGAACAGATTACAAAAAACTCATCGTACCGGTTATCTCCGTAGTTCCGTTGCTACTACTGCTTGTAGTGGGTTCATCTGAGACATGTGAATATTAGAATTTTAAATTTTTGTTGTTTCTGCATAAAAGGAGCTTATTATATATCCTTGTTTTTCAATTTCATACCAAACAGGGAAAATTTGGACCTTAACCCATACCACATTTGCCCCTTCTGGCGTTGTTTTTGAACCCAAATTTTAGCTCTTTACTTTAACCAAAAATATAGAGGTTTTATTGTGCATAGTCGTGTTCTCGTGTTCTCTGAAAATCTAGCTCTTCTTAGGAAAACTATTGTCATTGAATATGCTGGTAGCTTTCTTCTCGTTCTATTTTCCAAAGCAGATTTTTCATAACAGCGAATATCTCGCAACAAAGTGTTTTAACTTAATTTGTAAGTAAAATTCGTTCGAAAAAAGATAAAAGTCCTCAGCCCCTAACGGTTCAAACCATAAGAAAACTGACCGGACTCGACGGTGTTGAGCAATTGAAGGAGAACTGAAAAGTCACGCTATGTTGTAAATTTAGAATGGAAGAGTTCGTGATGACTTAAAATGAGATGATGCTAAACTTACCAAGTAGAAAATTTAAGAAAATGATCTCGGAAAACCCAGTGTTTCATCGCAAGAAGTTTTTCATGACAAAGAAGAGTTTTACGCTCTACTTAAATATGCCAATACATTCGTGAATGACGTTTTTCTTTCAAACGACGAGAGAGTCGAGCTAGTCTTGGTGAGCTATGAAAGAACATAGTCAAGTAACTGACCTATTGTAACACTGAAGAGGAAGACCAGTGGCTTTTGCATCTTCGGCTTGGCAACTGTATAGTTTATCTTATTCTTTTCGTGACTTATATAGCAATGATCTCTTCACGTATTCAGCGAAACCATCTCATTACATGTTAAATCTGGAAACTGTGAAACAGCAAACAGCGGCAAGTCAAATCTATTCAAATACCGAAGTGCTTGTGAGCAGGTACTATGTAGATTTAGCACTGTTGACATTTTGTGTTTCCCTTGTCAGGAGCTGTTGCAGTGTTCCTACTTCCTCATTTTCGATTCGCACAGTGCACGTGTTCCGCTGCACATCGAGTTATAAATCAGAGATAGATCAGAGTCAAAATTTAAGCATTCAGTAGCATCGACACAGCACAAAGGAAGGTTTGTCGTTCTTTTTTTTCAGAAAACATGGGCGTGGCATCGTTGAAACGTATTTAGATCTTCTTCTGGATACTTTAGATCGTAAGTAATTTCGCTGCCTTACCATTGCAGTTAGGATTTTTTCAGAAAGGTGGAGATTCTTGCGGTAATTGATCAGGCGCGATTCGGCACAATCAGTGTGTAGAACCTTCTGTATACGCTTAATGATGTTCGTAGTTGCGTACGGTATGGGTATGCTTACGAGTAACCAAGCTATTTTGTGTACATCCAACAAATGATCAAGGCAAAGTGATTTGGGGTATAAAGTGAATGATTCATAATAGATTCGAACAAATTATCTTAGCTCAGCTTCTACCCCTAGGCACTATGAAAACTAGTAAAAATTGTACGCTTCTATGGAAGCGGTAAAATACTGCTCGCGGCTACTTGTTACTAAAGTGAAAATAATGGCTTCATATAGAAGATGTAATGGTTTTTGTTCAAGTCAAGCACGCCAATCCAGCCAGAGGCCACTCTAACCTGCAAAGGCGAATAGGGAATTTTCTGGTGTCATCTTGGTTGTTTCTTTGTAATGTAAGTAATAAGAAAAGAGACCATTACTAACGGCGTCCTTCAAAGTCGCCAAACATTTTACGATACTTAAGCTCACCTTTATGTATTTTTTAAATCAAAGAGGGGCTCTAAGCACTCGAACTTTTGTCTATTTTTCTCAGAAAATGTTTGGTCATATTTTTCGTTGAGTTTATCGAAAAGGTAAAAGGTCTCTACCAATGATATCAATCCAATCTCACGGTTTCCCCTTCCATTCGATCAAGCTCGAAATCACTAGGTCGCATGATCTGACCTAGAAGAGCACTCACCTCACTCACCACTGCGATTTCGATGAAAGCGATGGCATTGGGAAACTAGTCTAATAAAGTTCAGTGAAAAGTTCGTGTAAACATGTGCACTACCACTGGACGCAACACATAACCTTGCTACTACCTAACTCAAGAATTCTGTTAGAGCTGTCTTTGAAGTTTGCCATAATCTGAAAAAAAACATCTTTATGGCGTCTTTTGAAGGATACATGAGGTGAATTTGAAGGCTCTTGATGTACATATTGGCTTATATGAAGCAATAACTCATATCTATAATGCTTACAGAATTCTGAAACATAATGGACTTCTGCTGAAATCACGATAACGAACATTATGCAGAACGCCTAGATAAAAACGTTCAGAACATCAGTAAAGTCGAGTTTGGAATCTGCTTCCAGAAAAACGCTCCGGAAACATTGGAACAGACGAAAAGAAGTCTATATTATCCATTCTTCCACTTCCATCATTGCTCATATCTTCGTCACTTCGCTAGAGTAGAACCACTGTGAAGACATCTAATGTAGATATCACTTCATCTCGATCTAAAGACTCCGTCAGTGTTCAGTCAGAGCATCCATCATTGCTAGTTACTCCTTTTTCGCTAAGGTTGTCCGCTGCGAAACAAATCTTCACACGTCAAGCGTGAGACGATAAAGGTAACCAAAATCCTTGTCGATAACGGCTCGCTTCAAGTAAATCATCGCTTTTCGAAGAGATGCTCTTCTTGGGGTTACTGACAGTGTCGAGGGTCTTACTTTGACCAAGTATTGTAATTAAACGTGCAAGGACACGAGTTTCACTCTTTGGTAGGAAGGAACACTCTCCACAAAGCTTAGAAGGTTTAAACATTGCAACAGCTATCGGTAGCGAGTGTACATCCAAAATCACTCGATCAAAATTTGCACAGTTTCTAAGGAAAAGCACTCCGTTAGTTGATTATATTTGGCTAATTGTTATTTGTGGCTTTACAAACTCCTGGTAGGGAATTACTGTCATGTGGACGTTACAATGCATTGAATGGTTTTCGCCGTATAACTCACAACACCATCCAACGGTTTAACCGCCTCATCGTGGTTGGGAACCGTTCCAGGGTATCGGACTGCAATGTTAAGCAAGGCGATTCGTCCACCCGGCAGGGTCCCCCATGCTGAGAGGAAGTCCGGCGTTTCCATTAGGAAGTCCAGATAAGAGTGAACCAATGCCAGGATCCACCACCGTCCTGGTATCAAACTAGTCGTATGATGGCAAATCTCTCTCTGATTCATTAGGGCTGCTACTGTCTGTGGCAGTGATGACTTGGACCAGCCTTTGGCCAGGCTGACCTCAGTACTCCAGGGAAGCACAATGGCTAAACCAGCAAAACTCAGAAAAATGGAGAATATGCCGAGGCAAGCACAATCAGTGAGGACGGGCTGTCGGAGTAACCAAGTATGCAAATTAATTACAACAAAATTGAGGAAGCTTACACAGCCGATTGCCAGTTGACGACGCGTCAATGCAAAGTCGTCTGTTCATCTCGTTGTGTCTCTTCTTAACACTCTCACGAAAAATGACGAAAAAAGGTTTTGCGGCACTGGATCGCAAGACACCAATAGGTGGCATTTTCTTCCCCGTCGTCTATTTTAACGGACAGAACTATCTTCCTACACTTCCTGCTGTCTAATGGCAGTTTACAGAACGCAGACTTTGTATTGGGCGTTAGTCGGGAAAACTCTATTCTGTACTTAGAAATATTAAAAAAAAATTTCAGTTCTCCTTCAAGAGCTCAAAGCCGTCGGCTAGGGCCAGTTTAATAAAGCCAACGATATTTATGAGAAGAAATTGAAAACAGAAATGTACAAATAGTAAGATGAAAAAAGGCCGAAAGGTGTAAAAAATGAGAAATTACGAAACAAAAATATGATAACGTCTATTTGGAAATTCGTTCATGAGCTGTATTTGTTTTGTTCATCTTCCAAATATTGTTGGGCTTATACAACAAACAACTTGACTTCAATGAAACAGTTTAGAAGTCAAAGCTTGGGTGTAATTGTTTTGAGAACGGCAGAGTATCAAATCAATCAGTTTCTACTTGGAAACCTAGTGAGGTTCCGAGAAAAGTCATATATGCGATATTGCATGATTTAGTAGCTTTTTTTCTATATTTAACCCATTCAGTGTCTAAGCAACGTATAAAAGGTTCGAAACAAAAAGTTTTCTCTGTAGGAAATTCACTTTGGTGATCGCCTATCAGTTCGAAAAAACTTCAGAAACTATCAGTTGATCAATACCTCCTGCTGGGGAATTGGTGGCTTAATTCTATCGAGGGACCATTTCCTTTTTCAACTCTTTGTAGAGATGTTCAACCAACGAGTCGAGTGGTATTCCTGTTGTGCACTTAATAACCTGTGGGAACAACTGGCTAATACTTCTTCGGTAGTAACAGCTGCTTATATTATTTTTGATATCCTCTACATGCGACACCATCCGTGATTCGTCGTCGCAATTGGGAACTGCGGATCAATTCTCTCCTTTGCGTGACAGGAAGCATCATTCCCATAACAGCGCGCTTTGTAACTCCGACTGTTCTTTCATCCTAGTTATGTAGGGGATTTTGAGTCCTTTTACGTATGGCTTTTCAATGGACAAGAAAATATCAGTCAGGAATGCAAAACACCAAAGCACAAAGTTTGGTAATGGAATATGCCCGGAAATATAATTCATATCCATAATTTCTCCGTATTTTAGGTGGACAGCGGAGCACCACAGATGACAGATCTACTGGCACAGCAAGCAGTAAAGTTTTTTGTACTCATCTTTGCATGGAAAATGAAAATAAAATAGCAACTAGAATTTAAATTCGGTATTAATGATAAGCATAAAAACGTAAGAAAACAGCCTTCTTTAGGTCATCCAATACTGTCGTATTTCAGAGAAATTACATAAGTATAATTGAGACAGGCGTGGGACCCGCATGGTGTACCGGTGAGCGCGTTAGCCCTCGGAAATGATAAAAGCGCGTTCGTTCTCCACCGAAGACACCTGCAGCCCGGAGTTTTGCAGATATTTCAGCAACATTATGCTTGATTGGCCAGTTTTACCTACTTTTAAAACGTTTAAAAATTGTGCATTGTTTCGTATAACATCACTTGTTCAAACGATAAAGTGACCAGAGGTTTCATTACCATAAATATGACCGAAATAGCATGTAATCCACCATAAATCTGTCAGCAACAAGAAATGAGCCCTCTGTATTTGGTGGAAGTAACTGGGCTGGAGTAGATCATTGGCAGCATAAATGGCACCTTATTTTGTCACATTCGCTTCCATCACCTGAAATATATTCTTCTCCATTTCTTACTGTTTTAAGTACAATTTGCAAAATTACCATGGCTGTTTCAAGTCTGCACGATTGCATGCTACACCGATAGTTAATTGTCTTTATGTTAAAAAAAGTAATCCTAAAAAAAAGTAAAAGTATAAAAAAAGTATAAAAAAAGTAAAAGTCTTTATGTTAAAGTAAAAAAAGTATTAAAAAAAGTATAAAAAGTTAACAGTATTCAAATGGCTATTACGTGGTGTGTGTCACATAAAGAGCGCGTGCGGAGCAGTGGTTGGTGGCGCCACTGCGACACACACGTGGAATCGATTTCCTCGCCCATGGCCCATCAAGCCTTCGACCCCTCCGGGGTCGGCGCATTGGTACCACACTTATTTGGGAGGATAGCAGCACTGGCTTGATGCATCGGTAGGCCACTGCGAATCATTGTAAAGGCCAGATATGCAATCAATCACCTCGAAACGATGCTTAATGAAGTCGAATGCATGGCGCATTCCTCAGGGATTGATCAACGCCGAGGGCTTTATCATTTTTAGCTTCATTAAAAAAAGGAGGTGTCGTTGGAGGTGATTGAATGCACATCTGGCCTGTACAATGACTCGCGGTGGCCGTCCGATGTATCGACCCAGTGCTGCTATCCTCCCAGATAAGTCTGGTACCAATTTGCCGACCCAGGAGTGATGGAAGGCTTGGTGGGCCATGGGCGCATTTCAAGTGCGCCGCAGTGGCGCCTCCAACCACTGCGCCACACACACCCCTTCAGACTTTTTAGCTTTATTACGTGTGTAAATGTGATTTTTCATCATAAAAATGCATTTTTAAAAAGTACTCAGTCTTTACTTTTGTCATAGAACACTGTAAAAGAAGGTAGGTACATTCTTTGCGAGAGTGCGTCTAATTTACTACGCTATTGTTTAGTATTCAACAGGCACATTTACCAGACTTTTTTCGGAGTTATTTGGCTGCCAAGGATTTCATACTGGAAATTACAAACCTCATAGAAGCCCAAATATGTGGAAAGATGATTGATGTGCGTGTAAAGATTTGACATTAGCGGCATTATTGTATTATTTGTCATGGGTATACTTCGTCGTTTTATTTCATGCACCATCACTTTCTTATGCTTTCGAGAGTTCATCAGATAAGGTTAGAATGACTTATGCGATATCCAATCCTCACTGGATCAGTGCTGCCTTGTACTTGGTTCTACTCAATGCGACAAATAACACCCCCACATAGTGAAGACAACCAGCTGTGCATCATCGATTGGGATGAATACGGATGTGAGGAAGACAAAGATGTCCAGACGTTAGCCGAATATATAATCTTTACCAACCAATTGTTAGATTAGTAATCGAAGAAGTTGTCTGATAGTTGAATGACCGATGTTGAGTTCGCTTTCAGGACATTTTTTTACCTACCCAGCACATTCTGATTAGCTGGTAAGCAAGTAGATGAACTGAGTGTTAGTTATTCTATAGAGGAAGGAAAATGCAGTATGACATAGAGAGTGTTCTTTATTTATGAATAACATTCTTTACAATACGTATTTTTTTTCCTTGATGAGCTTACACGAGGTTGATAATAACATTTATTATCGGCTAACGTTTCGACGTCTTCGTCTTCATCAGAGCCGATGATCCGAGTCGATGGTCCACGCTTTTCTTTCGTCTCGATGTGGCGGCTTCGCCTTCGTGTCGAGTCAGGTCTTCTTCAGCTGTCCGTCTCCTCGAATGAGGCACACTCATTCAGTGATGCCCTTTTATACACGATGCTGATGGTAGATATAATGACAATATCAGTTGGTAACTACCTGTTTAACTACTCGAATTCGAGGAGACGGACCGCTGAGGAAGACCTGACTCGACACGAAGGCGAAGCCGCCACATCGAGACGAAAGAAAAGCGTGGACCATCGACTCGGATCATCGGCTCTGATGAAAACGAAGACGTCGAAACGTTAGCCGATAATAAATGTTATTATCAACCTCGTGTAAGCTCATCAAGGAAAGAAAAATACGTATTGATTAAGCACACCGAGGTTCAAGGAAAGTCGGTTTCGAAGCATTCTTTACAATATTATGAATTTTCTTTGCCAATTAGATTTGATTATAAAACATACCAGCTATTGATGACTTCGTGCCACTGAATGAGTAAAAGGATAAAGCCTTCGGCGTTGATCAATCTCTGAGGAATGCGCCATGCATTCGACTTCATTAAGTATCGTTTGATGTGATTGAATGCATATCTGGCCTTTACAATAATCCGCGGTGGCCTACCGATGCATCGAGTCAGTGCTGCTATGGTCCCAGACAAGTCTGGTACCAGTTTGCCGACCTCGGAAGGATGGAAGGCTCGGTGGGCCATAGGCGCGGCTCGATTCTACGTATGTCGTGGTGGTTCCTCAAACCACTGCGCCACACAAGAAGTGTCTTAGAAAAAAGATAAAATTTTATCAACACTGGTCTACTTACAGGCAGGTCATCGGTTATGTTACGGACGGAGGGCGATGTACTTTTGTGCATTGTTGAAGCTACCAACGGTTCTAATTCCACTGCATATTATAATTAAATCTGCGGGAACATTGGTTTCACTTTCTGGTAGGAAGCAAAACTTTTCACAAAGTCGACGTTTCAACATAACAGCAACTATCAATAGCGACTACACATCCTATATCACTTCAGCAAAATTTACATAGTATCTGAGCAAAAGCGCATTGGTATTTGAATATATTTGGCTTATTGTTTTTCGTGGCTCTACAGTTTCCGGGTAGGGATTACTGTACACTGTAATCCTTTATTCATATGGAGGTAACACATGCATGAAGTAGTTTTCGCTATATATAAATAGGAACAATAATAGTAAAAACCTCATGTAGCCCATCACCAGTTGGCGACGCGTCCAATGCTACAACGTCTGTCGGTCTTCATCTGCCTCACTTTGCGTAAGTTATTCGTTTTCTTTTTCTCTTTTCAATCGAGCGCTGCTAAAATCAGTTATCCTACCTGCCGTTTGCTGGAAACAGATTCATGCTATTCATGTCGTAGTAGAACAGGTGAAAGGGAAAGAAAATGTGATTCATTGCTATAAAACAGTGACGTGTCAAGGGTTAAAAAGGATAAAGGATAAAGCTCTCGGCGTTCATCATTCTCTGAGGGATGCGCCATGAATTCTACTTCATTAGATATCATTGGAGGTGATTAAATGTATATCTGACCTTTGCAATGACTAGCGGTGGCCTGCCGATGTATCGAACCAGTGCTGCTATCCTCCCAGACAAGTCTGGTACCAATTTGCCCACCCCGGAGGGATGGAAGGCTTGGTGAGCCATGGGCGCATTCCACATGCGTGTCGCTGTAGCGCCTCCAACCACTGCACCACACGCGCCCTTGTGTCAAGGGTTAATTTCCAAAATTGTCTGCTTACTATTTAATTTGGCAAAAATAAACGGTAAGTCGTTTGTGTCTCCTGCCACTAGAAATCTCATTTTCACAAATTCAGATGAAGTTTCACTTTTCAGTTCTCCTTCAAGTGCTCAAAACCGTCGAATATGGTCAGTTTAGCAAAATTTATGAAATCTTTAAAACGTTCGAAGAAGTAGACGCGTACAGATAAAGATTAAGACTAAATCAAGGGGTGAAAGAAATAAAAAACCACACAAAAAATTTAAAAAGCTTCAATTGTAAATTTGCAAGTCGGTTTTGTTGTCTTTTCACTTTGTTTTTTTTTTTATAAGTATCAGTTTATATCGCACATAGCTTAACTTTAGTGGAAGGATTAAATAAACCATCTTCGGAAGTATTTGTTAAGAAGGCAGCAGAGTGCAAATCTAAACCTTTGTTTGCCGCAAGAGCAATATAGCTTTCTGTAATAGTTATCTAATAACCCGTTTTGGACCTACCCATACCTTTTTGCGGAAGAGGTAGGTACTCAGCAGTGTTAAGGAATTATTTTGAACTTACATGAATGTCAAAGCAAAGTAGAACAGTTTCGCAACGAAAAGACGTTCTTTGGTATTCCACCAATTCGCCTTTGATCGTTGATCGAGTCGAAATGATTTCAGAAACATTGTTTCACCTTACTACACGAGTCATCGGTCTAGTTGACTCTGCCCGGGCGAGGGAGTAGGAGATTGCCATATTCTTCCTCGGAGTTTCCGTGAATATTTCCCATCATCGAATCTGTGGTCAACCTGTTACACGCTTGCCATCTGGCGGCGGAAGCAAGTCCTTAGCACCTCTCTGGCTGCTCTAGTCGCGGGCTGATCGGCGGCAGATATTAGTAATATTATTATTATCAGCGTTACTATTATTCACAATATCTTAATAAATATGACGTAAAGCGGTATAAAGCTCTAAAAAAGGAGGAAGCTCTCGGCGTTGATCAGTCTCTGAGAAATACGCCATGCATTCGACTTCATTAAGCATCGTTTGTAGGTGATTGAATGCATATCTGGTCGTTACGATGACTCACGGTGGCCTACCGATGTACTGAACTAGTGCTGCTATCCTCCCAAATAAGTCTGGTACCAGTGCACCGACCCCGGAATGATGGAAGGCTTGATGGGCTGTGGGCGCGGAGATCGATTCCACGTGTGTGTCGCAGTGGAGCCTCCTGCCACTGCTCCACACGCGCCCTTCATGTGACACACACCACCTAATAACCACATGAATAACCACAATTTTAACTAATTATTTACTGCCTTTTCTTTTAGTGGTGGTATATTTCAAAATATAATTTCAGTTACCCCAGATTAATCCCGCTAGCAGGGGATTACCAATGGCAAAAGATCGATAAAGCTAGTTGAGAGACAGCCGAAACCAAGGACACGCACGGTGTGGTGGTGAACGCGTTACTCCCCGGAAAGGACAATAACGCGTTCGTTGCCCACCGTAGACACTTGCGGTCCAGAGTTTTGCAAATATCTCAGCATCGTTGAAGTCATATTAATAACCATATGTGGTATGAAAATGTTATCCATGAGTGCAAATTACCGCAATCCGATTAATTTACTAGTGAAGCATGGTCTACAGTATTACCGACACGCATAATTTATCAACACTTCAGGAGAACTACGTGCCACCAAGGAGAGGAACTTTTGATACAACAGGTAGGAAAGTTTCTGATGCTCGTCTTCTAAGAAAATTCTAAATATCCTAGCAAGACGGCTTTAAATTTATAAATGAAAATAAATACAAATACATCAGAGTGCAACTTCATAAGGTGTGAAATACTGTTGTGGTCCAAACAGATCACGTGCTCATTTCACCAAAGCAAAATTTCTCACAACCGGCACCACGAAAGTTTTAAATACGTTCTTGATTTTCTTCCAACTATGAAAACACCAAGTCTGTCCAATTTTTTGGGAACAAATCAGTTTTCGATGTCTGGCTCACGAATATTTTAGTCGAACACCACTTCGATCACCATGAATGCTTTTGGTACATGCCGTAAATGTAATGAGCCTCGTTCAATGTTTCCTTCAATTTAGCTAACAGGTCTCGATGTGACCCTCAGACACTTTCTTGATGAGATGAGGTTACTTATAAAGTCGCCATCCTTCTTCCTTTAAGTGGTGTGGTTTTCTCTGTACATGGGTTTTAGGCGACGAGTACTACGTGAGAGAATCGGCATAGATTGACATACTTTCGAGTATAAACGACTGATTCGGTCTAATGGGGTCATCTTCTTGTATAAAGACACAGTATTTCATATTCTTCATTAGACCTGCAACGAACGCTTTAATATTTTTCCAACAAGGCTGTCTATGCTGAAAAGCAACTTAAAATATCCATCTAGACCTTGTCAAGCAAATCTACGGCAGGATCAGATCGATGAGTGCATAGGCGGCATGCGTCAGTGGAGTCTTGAAGGCAGATGCTTCCACCAATTTTTGCACAGTCAAGGTGGGACACTGCTTTATAGCAAACCTCGCAACACGCTCCAAGTGCATTCAGTGCCGATTTGTGTTCCCCACTTCATTCATGCTGACGGATGATTGCTGATAGCACCGATAAAGTAAAAAAAAATGGTGGGAGAAAGGCATTACAAGGGCTTTGGTTTCTGCAGAGGATAGCATGGGAGTCACAGGTGGGGGTAACTTTTGTGGGCCCGAAGCCCAAATAAAGTTCCGACATTTGTTCATATTTCATCATTCTTGTGCTAATATTTCATATAATAGCCTCTTCTGAAAAAAGGATGAGCAGTTAGTAAGAAGCGTCGAAATTCCGTTCAGCATGACACGATGGCATCTCGAATGTATGGTTCATACTTTTTTTCTTGTAGGAAAATAGCACGTGCAATGAATGCGATAGGTCACGACTTCCTCAATAATATATATAGTTCTGAAATCTTCAAATGCTAATGATCGAGAATTACCGTTACTTATCGAAGAAGTGGTTGGAGGTGCAGTGTTTTAAACAGCGTCAATCAAAGAGCTAAAGTATTCCAACGCTATCATCGAATAGAATTTTTTCGTCGACGTGAAACGATGAATGTTCATAACGGAAAATTTAGAAGACCACAATGACGCTTCTGGGTCAGGTGATGGTTGCTGGTCCGGAGATGGATGTGGAGATGGATTTGGAGGTGCTTCTGGATCTAGGAATGGTTGTGGCAATGCCGATTATTCAAACCTACCTCTTTAACTTTGTAATTTAATTAGCGGAATGAACGTGGCCACATGGAGTTAATAATGCTTTATTCATGTGAAAAGCTAACTAGAGAAACCTTTTTTGAAGGATCATACATGATTTGAATAAAATTTTCCAGAAATACTATATGAATTATGTCAAATACAACCACAACAATGTTGAGGTATTGGCAAAACTCCAGACTGCAAGGGTCTGGTGTGGGGATCAAATCGGGTATTACTCTTTCCGGAGCCTAACGTGTTTCTTCATTAAACTCAGGGTTAAGCGAAAATCGGTTTAGTAAAATGTTGGAGAGAACATTCAGACTCGGTTGTGGTTACAATGAAACCTCAAGAATCAATGATAGCCAGTTTTGTGAAGGATGACGAGGCAGAGCTATCTGTAAGTGTTTTTTCACGACGCAACGTAGTATATTGCATTGATTCCAGTATTTATTCGATCTGATTCGTTTCCAGGTTTTCTGTGCGACCTAGAAGAGCGTATTCTTTGAAAACGTAAGAACACCTGCCGTTTATTACCACCTATTAACACCGTTTGATGAAAAACAATACCTGGCGAGAACAATGTTGTTTCACTTAAGCCTACTGTTGAGTAATCTTAGGTGCACCTTTGCCTTTACAAGAACATTTTAGCTAAAAAGACTCACGTCTGTTTTATAGCACCATTTGACTTGCATATGAAATTTTCCACACTGGATAAGAGATTCAAAGTGCAAGCGACATCTTCCCTCATACGGGACCGAATTGCTTTTTTTTTGATAAACTTCAAGCTAGTCTACCAGGGCATTTTAAATCCATGCACATTAGCCTTCATTACGCTGTTTCCTGTTTAACGAAATATATCTGTCTCGTTTTAAGAAGCAGGTTTCAAAGAATTATATTTCCCACTTGGATACCTGGACGGCCCATCCACAATGGTTGTGGGGTCTCAGCATGATTCACCTTATTTCGGAGTTTTGCTGGTCAAGCCATTGTGGTTCCCTGTTGTCCCGAGGCTCATCAGGCCAAACTGTAGCCAAGTCGTCACCACCACAGGCACTTGCCGACCTTCTGTACAAGAGGGTGATTTCCCACCATGCGATTAGTTTGATACCAGGACGACGACGGATTCTGGTAGTGGATCCTAGTGAGAATTACATTTATAATCATAATGTTGCCGTGATATTTGCAAAACTCTGGATTGCTGGCGTTTGCGGTGGAGACCGAACACGCCATTACTCTTTACGAGGGCAAACGCGTTCACCACCACACCATGCGAGTCTTTAATTTCGCCTCTCTCAATCGTGTTAATGGCCCATAGGCGCTATCAGCAATCACCTGTCATTTGGATTCATCTGTCGAGTACAGTTTCTGGTCTGGATCCGATTTGAAGCTTTGCAAATATCGCAGCAACATTGTGTTTATAACAAGTGACACACAGCCATTAAAAATTATTAGAAAGTAAATAAAAATTGGCGACATTGTGATTTATACCGTCGCTTCAGCTTAACTAGTTTAATGCCGATTTGTACTCCCCAGATAAATCCCGTTGACGAGTGATTGCTAAAATCGCCTACTGGTCAACAGCACAGCTGAGAGACAGGTGAAACGATGGACTTGTATGGTGTGTGATGAACGCATTAGCTCCCGGGAAGGGTAATAACGTGTTCGATCCCTACCGTAAACAGCGGTGGTCCGGAGTTTTGCAATTATCTCAGAATTATTATAGTTATATCACAAAATACCCTGCGATTAAAAATTATTGGGCAGTAAACAAAAACTGGAGACATTATATTTATTTTTAACGGGATTGTAGACTTCAAAGGCTCATTCAGGTTTTTATAATAAGTAATTGGTTAGATTCAGATCTTGGCTGACTTACCAGAATCTGACTTTGGTTATGTGTGTCTTCAATGATGCTGAGGTATTTGCAAAACTCCGGACCGCAGGTGTTCTACGGTGGAGAACGAACGCGTTTTTACCCTTTATACAGGCTAAGGCTTCTCCAGTACACCATGCGGGTCCTTCGCTTCGCCTGTCTCTCAGCTAGTTCTATCGATCTTTTGCCACCAACAATAATCCGTTAGCAGGATTGATCTGGGAAGCCTAAATCGGTAACGAACCCAGTTAAGCTGAGGCTGTAGTTATAATCACAATTTTAACTTAATATTTACTGTTCTTTTCTTTTTAATGGTAGGGTATACATTGCGAAATATAACTTCAATGATGCTGAGGTATTTGCAAAACTCCGGACAGCAGGTGTTTACGGTGGGAAACGAACGCGCTATTTTCCTTTCCGGGGAGTAACGCGCTCACCACCACACCATGCAGGTCCTTCGTTTGTGTGGAAACAGCTGGATTATCCGCATAACAAATAAGTTTTAGGCACATCTGGTGGACGGTTTAGCTCAGGTCTGGCTCGATTTTTTCTATCGCCACTCAAATTTTTTTATCCGTTTTGGTCTATACTATGATTATATGATAAATTCCGAGGTTTATTTCTCGAGAAATATTCCTATGAGATCCAAAGATGCGACACCACTCTGAATTCCATTCTCTGAAAAACGACTTAGTCAACAGAGCCAACAAAGCGTTCACTCTTTTCCATAGGAAATACTTCAAGATGGGATCGTATTAGGTGTTGTATGCAGTTTCTTCGAGATGAACCAAGTATTAACTTGCCTCATTCTATATTGTTTTCGGTGGACGAATTTTAAAAAAGGTTTTGCAAATGGCGTCTAAAAATAGGCCCTCTATCAATTAAAGCAGAAGAATCAGAACAAAAACAAGCCGGCTCCTAGCCGAGCAAGCATAGAACATCAGAACAGAAGGAGAACTACGAATGAGTACACATGTGTTTTTCGGTCCAACGCTGAAGGCCTACGCGTGATATAGATTAATACGCGTAATATTCGCTTTTTAAAGCCTTGTTGACCATTTGACGTCGAGAACGAAGAGGAATGACGAATGCCTATTGGTAGGACATTTAACGACTAGTAAACAGGTGAGGCCGTACTTAAATCGGTTCAATATTTGTAATCATGCGTTACTTCTGCCTTAACGGCGGCAGTGTCTGACTTTTTCGAATAGATCTCCGTTATACTTAAAATAAAAACAGCTTAGCAAAATGGACAAAAATTGAAAACGTGCACAATTGTACCCAAAAAACGAACAATATCAGTTCTTTGGAATGCAACGTTGTTCTCATAGTGTTCTGAATGGATGGAAGTTCTAGAAAAATTCAATGCTAACTTTTATTTAGCCACGGCAAGAAGAATAGGCGTTTCTGGTTGTTGATTTAGCTTACATGTTCACACGAGATTGTCATAGATATGTTTTGGCTGAGGTTGAGACGACATCGCCTTTTTGAGATCAACGATGATCCTAGTTGAGTGCCCGTAGCAGCTTTTTCTTCGTGAGATGTAGCTTTTCGCAGTCGTGAAATCGAAGCGAATCGAGCAGAAAGGAGAACCGCACGAACAAACTGCTATCATCCTGAATTGCCGTTTTGTTAGAAACTGTAGGTTGGGATATACTTGGTCTTCTGAATTCTTCTTGGTACGCTGGAGTGCCTCTCAACGGTTCACCGCCTGGTTGGGAGGTGTTCCTAGGTGCAGAGTTGCGATGTACAGCGGAGAGATTGATCACCCTGGCAGCGTCTTCCGTGCTAAAAAGGAGTTCGGCTTTTCCATCACGAAGCGTAGCTAAGAGTAAACCAGTATCAGAATCGACCACCATCATGACATCATACTAGTCGCATTGTGGCAAATCTCCTGATCCACAAGGGCTGCGACTGCCTGTAGTGGTGAAGAACTGGGGAAGACTTTGACTAGACTGACCTCGAGACTCCAGGAAAACACAAGGCTAAACCAGCAAAACTCTGAAAAATGGAGATTCCGTTTGTTATTTATTGATTTTATTTTATTCTGTCCTTCTTCATTCTTATTCTCTTGCTCTATTCTAGTGCATTTTCTACCCCAATCTGTTTCTACCTCTTTCTACAATACGTACGTACTTCACATGTTCCTGCGTACACATCCTTGCCTTGTATTATCTAATCTTCTCTCCTTGCAAACTGTGCACTCTTATCAGTCAACAGTTCTTCTTGTTTTTCAGCTCTTGTAAATTGTTATGTCAATGTGCCTTACAACATATGCTAAACACTAGTAGAAGCAGCTCTTTACAGAAAATGTCCTTCTATGTCTGATGAGTTTACGGGAGAGATTGATCACCCTGGCAGCGTCTTCCGTGCTAAAAAGGAGTTCGGCTTTTCCATCACGAAGCGTAGCTAAGAGTAAACCAGTATCAGAATCGACCACCATCATGACATCATACTAGTCGCATTGTGGCAAATCTCCTGATCCACAAGGGCTGCGACTGCCTGTAGTGGTGAAGACCTGGGGAAGACTGACTAGACTGACCTCGTCAATGTGCCTTATAACATATGCTAAACACTAGTAGAAGCAGCTCTTTACAGAAAATGTCCTTCTATGTCTGATGAGTTTACGCGCACAGAATAAACCTCTGTAAGCTCGAACTCAATAGAAACTCTGACGAGGCGCCGTAACTCCTGTTCCTCTACCTAGCATGTGGGCAGCACTGTCCGTCATCGTCTTGTTCACTCGGATATTGTTCTTATAGTCGCCGTCTCGCCATAGATTCCATTACCCTGTGTAGTGGAATTCAGTTGTTGGGCTCTCAATTCACAGACGCACTTATACTTTAGCACTTTTAAAGGCTGATGCACTAAAGGACTGTTACTCATATACCATCTTCAACATTAAACTCATTTTGCCGTTATTGTCGTTCCAGTGTATTGCTCATGTAAAAGTATTACTGCCCAAATACAAGGGCAATTACGAAAAGTCTTGTATGTTAAATCGTACGAAAGCGAACATCCTGAACTAACTGGTAAAATCTGCTTCATTAGTTCTCGACATTCTTGTTGAGAAAACACGAGGTGTTACTTTATTCTTTATTCCGTTAAAGCTGACGTTTCGACGGATTTCGCCTTCTTCAGAGCCTGAAAGGGTATCTCAAAAACTCATCGTTTGTTAGGTGCCTTCCACTGAGGAAAAACTCCTGATCAGCTTCGCATGTGATCGATGAATGCACCAGCCCACATCTAAAGAGGATGCGAAGGTACGGAGCGAGATCATGTTCGATGTCCAGGCATTCCTCCCTGCTATTCATTCTAGGGTTCATGCTGTTGATCCAAAACTCTTCAAAAAGTCTGTGCGCTGGTGTTTCGGCATCCTGTGCAAGGACTTTGTATCAAAATGGTCTAAGTTTTTTTTTATGTTTTTGTATCCTATGCGTCTTTACTGGGATACCTTATTTTGTATTTCATTGGTTATCTAGGTGTTTCTTTATGCGGATACATAATAGTCTACCCGTTTCGCCAATGCATTCATCTCCGCAAGTATTAGAGTTTAGGTATATTGTACCTGGGCTCACGCAGTCACCGTTCGTGCCGTAAGGGCAAATTACGTAACTTTGTGTTTCTTATGAGCATATTCATATAAAGCGTTTGACGTAGTAAATCACGTATCAATCTACCCTTACAGGCTTTAAAGAAGGCGACACTGCCGAAACGTCAGCTTTAACGGGATAAGGAATAAAGTAACACCTCGCGTTTGTTCAACGAAAAAATCGAGAACAATTTCATCAATATCGAGGTTGATAGGAAGTTGTTCGTGGGAATTGCTACAAGACATGTCTGCGTCATTAATTGATTCTACGAACTATACCACACCTAGCTAACTAGTAACGCTTTCTATTCTGCTCTTCGAGCACAGAAAGCCTCCTTTTTTTTTGAGGTCGGAAAATTGGTACCAGAATGAGCGGGAGCGTAGTAGCACTGACGTCACTCATCGGCAGACCACCGCATGTCATTTTATGGGCCAGAGATGCATTGCGTTGTCTCTTTATTTAGGAACTGCAAGATATTCTCAGCTGTTCACGACACCTCAATGCCCAAATGTGTGGATTAGCGGTAAGTTCATAGGATTGGGACTTTGTCTTTTAAGGAGCAACGATGTTTTCTGGGATACATCAACTTACTCTTTAATAGAGTTTTTTATGGTGAAATGGAATTATAAACTTAGCAAACTGTTCTCGAAAACGAATTCATTGTCATGTAGCGCAGTCCTAATACATTCCTCCTGTCGCAGTGACACTTATGTTCATTGGCGAAGAAAAACCAACATCATGAGACAAAATGCATTCACTGAATCCTAAAATAGGTGGGAGAAAAGCCTTCGTTGTTTAAGACTAGTCCTTATGTGCGCCTACAAAGACGGAGGAATGGCACTCTGCACTTCCATAATGTGCTCAGCTTCTTCCCCATGGCCATGAATTTGTATTTTTGCAGAGATTATGTCCTCAATATACTGAATAAGTGTTCATAGCATTCTTCGAATATTTTTGTGCAGATATTTCTACCTTGTTCTGCCCTGATATCTTAGCCTATCAATGATTGTGGAGGTGCAGTGGACCATCACTAAGCCCGAATGCTTTTTCTAACAACAAACAGAAGATATTTTTTTAAGCAGCGTACGTTTTCTCCCACTTTAAAATGCCAGGTGACGGTTTATAGCAAATATCCTTGAAGTATCTTTCTTGAAAACTTTGCATGTGAGTAAAAGATTCGTAGATAAAGAATCTCAGCCGATTTAATCTTTATTTTGGTAGAAGATTGTTATGAAAATAGCCCTGGTAGATGGAAAACACCTGAAAATCCGCCAATCCATATCTCGCGATGGCCTAAACTTTTAGTCATAAATGGCAAATAGTGGTTTTAACAGTGTGAAAAATAAAGCAGAATTGTTGCCTGCGCTCAAATAAAAGTACATGCTGAAACATATTTTTACTAACATCGACTATAAAACACTACTGTGCCATTCCTTCATTACTGCGGGAAACAAAAAACTCAAGCGTACCAGGCTTTGGTGTACTGGTACTAGTGGCTTCCGTCGTCCCAGTGGGCATTGTTGGTACTGTAAGCACTTTTTATTTGCTGCCTATTCCTTTTAAAGGTATGTTGTGAAATGTAACCACAGTGATGCTGAGATATTTGCAAAACCCCAAACCATATGTGTCTGCGTCGAAGGTCGAATCTGCCGCAGGGTAATGTTTTCACCAGTGCACCATGCGGGTCTTTCGTTTCGGCTTTCTCTCAGCCGTGTGTTATATGTACCATCACCGACCGCCCGTCAACGGGATTAATATGGAGAGCAGAAATCGGAATTGGACCGACTTAGGCTAAAGTTACAGTATAAATCACTGTAATTCATGGTCCAACACATGGTGTGGTGGTGAACGCGTTAGACCCTTTAAGGCGTACACCTGCGGACCAGAGTTTTGCATAAATCTCAGCATCATCGCGATTATGTTATTCCTACTGTTGTTCCATTTATGTCCTTAGACATTTTTCTTGTATAAACCAGAAAAATGCTCTAGCATACCTGTTGTAGTTGCCTCTGGACGAGGACCATCTTTGATGCTAGCTGAATTACGTGAAATATTCCTTTAGACATTTTTCTTGTGTAAACCAGAAAAATGCTCTAGCATACCTGTTGTAGTTGCCTCTAGACGAGGACCATCTTTGATGCTAGCTGAATTACGTGAAATATTCCGTTTCAATTTTGCTTCTACTTCGCACATTTCTCTTTTCCCACTTACTACTATGCTTATTACCGTTACTATAGAACTCACCGGATTCGACGGTGTTGAACGCTTGAAGGAAAACTGAAAACCAGACTTCATGCTACAGATCAAATATGACTCTGTGAAATTTAGGTGAACCTAAGAAATGGATGGGGTAACTGACCTGAGGTGAAACACAGAAAGATCAACAGGCGTTGTCGCATTATCTGTTTCGTCACCTGAATAGTTTTGAAATAATCTTATCGGGATTGATATGGAGGATTCTTCAAACGCTCATTACAACTTCATAAATATGGCTAATTTTTAAGAACTGCTGAGCAATTAAAACAATGACCGAACTACATTTGACTAACTTGAAAAGTTCACTATCCTATCAGATTTCAAAGCTTTATCTCTGCACATCTATTATTGAGCGTTCAGCAGCGTCAACTATCCAGAAAAGGAGTTCCACTTCTTCGAGAAACTCAGCAGATCACATATTGTGAGAAATCATTATTACCAATTTAGTAGACGAAAAAAGAGACAAGAGAGAGTGTTACTAAAGCTGCACAGCTCAGAACTCTAGTAAGCAGACACCTTGCGTCTTAAGAAAAGCATTGCGCACAAACGCCAATGATAAGTTGCTGAGAAACTGGGAATGGCTCAAGGGAAAATAAGCTCTCTTTCTACCTACAAGATATAAGGTCGTTGTTAAAAGAGATATTCTTGTTCTTATTACTTTCACACAATATTCCTGGAGGTAAATTCCTCTAACTCCACGCCAGATGGCATAGTTGATGTCGTGAACTTCAGTGTCACGTCGACAAGGATCAAATTCTTATTAATGAGGTGTAAACGAAGCACCGCACTCGTCGACACTCGCACACAACTTCGGTGAAAAAGCTTCATGCATCTGTGATTTAACGCGAAAACCATATTTAGCTCAAGCCCTGTAATTAAGGTGGCACTGAACCACAGGTGAAGATAGAATTGGAAAAGCGCGTAGCACGACAACAGACTGAAACTGCGTATCATGTATAATCTCTAATGAATTATCAGTAATCAATACAAAAACTTAACAAACACTTTTATTCCAGGTAATGTTCCCTGATAAGCCCTTCAACGAAAGGCAAATGTCATGGTTCAGTATTATGCGTCAATATCAAAGAGGAATCGTTTCACTTCCAGGTTTTTCTTAGTCGCTGCTAACAGTTAACGGATAAATTGCGTAGGACATAAGCAGTGTGTGCGCTTACTTCCTTCCTTTTTCCTTGTTCTTTTACACTTACAAGCCAGTTCCAATAAAGTCCACGCTGCAAAAGAACGGAAAAATGGTTTTGTTCTCCAACCGTGTTACCGTTGTTCTCTAATTAACAGGTCAAAGTCTCTGCAGGTCACACAATATTTATAGCCTATTATATATGAATCACACAATTGGGAAGACGATAGAAAAAATTAAGCATGTACATAAACTTGCCTTGGATTTGCTTGAAAGATTTCGGGTTAGTTTCCATATGAGATTATTTCAACTTCGACTTCACTGATGCATTTAATTCCCTTACCCGAAGAGTTCCCGAGTGATCTCAATTCCAGGGGCCTTGCTCATAGACAGATCTCACGCCGGTTATTTGCAAGGTAGCGTGTAGTGTTAGAATCTTAGAGCCATTCTAAACTGACTATATCTTGAAGGACTAAGGAGGCCTCCTCTGCCTGTAAATGCACTTTCTAATGCCTCCGATTTCCCCATATACAGAACCATCATAGAAATAAGAAGGATAAGAAATGACGTCATTGGATGGGCTGAGATGACACGACACGACACGACACCACCCAATCAAAGTGGCCTGTAATGCTGGAGATTAACTGTTCCTTGTAACATGCGACAGTAGAAGAGTCAGCGGCGTCGGCACTCTCGTCAACACGAGTTTGTCCATGAACATCGATTCATTCGGCCAACTAACAAACCGAATCAATCGTTTACGGTTGAAGAGATGTGGATCAATAGCGGTTTAGAGAATTTTAGTCCTCTACGCACTGAAATCAAGCTATGACGAAGATTAAGCCGGAGCGGTCTACTTTTACCAGGAGAATATCTACAAGGGATACCACACATTCTTTGAGGTCATTATGGGAAGATTTTAACACTAATTTTGAACTCAGAGAAACTTCTGAAAAACGTCACCCATGGATTAGACCTATGGATTAGGAAGGAAAGAGCAGGATAGGTGGCTGCCTCAGTTTATCAGGGCGAATAAAACCGTTCGTGGTAACTTACAGCTCCAGAATATAAGGTCGTTGTTAAAAGAGATATTCTTGTTCTTATTACTTTCACACAATATTCCTGGAGGTAAATTCCTCTAACTCCACGCCAGATGGCATAGTTGATGTCGTGAACTTCAGTGTCACGTCGACAAGGATCAAATTCTTATTAATGAGGTGTAAACGAAGCACCGCACTCGTCGACACTCGCACACAACTTCGGTGAAAAAGCTTCATGCATCTGTGATTTAACGCGAAAACCATATTTAGCTCAAGCCCTGTAATTAAGGTGGCACTGAACCACAGGTGAAGATAGAATTGGAAAAGCGCGTAGCACGACAACAGACTGAAACTGCGTATCATGTATAATCTCTAATGAATTATCAGTAATCAATACAAAAACTTAACAAACACTTTTATTCCAGGTAATGTTCCCTGATAAGCCCTTCAACGAAAGGCAAATGTCATGGTTCAGTATTATGCGTCAATATCAAAGAGGAATCGTTTCACTTCCAGGTTTTTCTTAGTCGCTGCTAACAGTTAACGGATAAATTGCGTAGGACATAAGCAGTGTGTGCGCTTACTTCCTTCCTTTTTCCTTGTTCTTTTACACTTACAAGCCAGTTCCAATAAAGTCCACGCTGCAAAAGAACGGAAAAATGGTTTTGTTCTCCAACCGTGTTACCGTTGTTCTCTAATTAACAGGTCAAAGTCTCTGCAGGTCACACAATATTTATAGCCTATTATATATGAATCACACAATTGGGAAGACGATAGAAAAAATTAAGCATGTACATAAACTTGCCTTGGATTTGCTTGAAAGATTTCGGGTTAGTTTCCATATGAGATTATTTCAACTTCGACTTCACTGATGCATTTAATTCCCTTACCCGAAGAGTTCCCGAGTGATCTCAATTCCAGGGGCCTTGCTCATAGACAGATCTCACGCCGGTTATTTGCAAGGTAGCGTGTAGTGTTAGAATCTTAGAGCCATTCTAAACTGACTATATCTTGAAGGACTAAGGAGGCCTCCTCTGCCTGTAAATGCACTTTCTAATGCCTCCGATTTCCCCATACAGAACCTAATCATAGAAATAAGAAGGATAAGAAATGACGTCATTGGATGGGCTGAGATGACACGACACGACACGACACCACCCAATCAAAGTGGCCTGTAATGCTGGAGATTAACTGTTCCTTGTAACATGCGACAGTAGAAGAGTCAGCGGCGTCGGCACTCTCGTCAACACGAGTTTGTCCATGAACATCGATTCATTCGGCCAACTAACAAACCGAATCAATCGTTTACGGTTGAAGAGATGTGGATCAATAGCGGTTTAGAGAATTTTAGTCCTCTACGCACTGAAATCAAGGGATACCACACATTCTTTAAGGTCATTATGGGAAGATTTTAACACTAATTTTGAACTCAGAAAAACTTCTGAAAAACGTCACCCATGGATTAGACCTATGGATTAGTAAGGAAAGAGCAGGATAGGTGGCTGCCTCAGTTTATCAGGGCGAATAAAACCGTTCGTGGTAACTTACAGCTCCAGAAGATTCGTCCTTAACACTGTGAGTGTGAGGCTCCCAATGGTGAGGTTCGTAACGAGATAGACCGCATCGTGGTAAAGTGAAGGCTTTGCCTAACCAATGTCGCTGTTATCCCGAAATTCTACATAGCATCAGAACATTGAATCCTTCGTACAAGGTTTCACTTCTCGCAGAAAGGAGATAAGGCACTAAATTCAAAAACCGAAGTCCTAAAGGACGATAGAAAAAATTAAGCATGTACATAAACTTGCCTTGGATTTGCTTGAAAGATTTCGGGTTAGTTTCCATATGAGATTATTTCAACTTCGACTTCACTGATGCATTTAATTCCCTTACCCGAAGAGTTCCCGAGTGATCTCAATTCCAGGGGCCTTGCTCATAGACAGATCTCACGCCGGTTATTTGCAAGGTAGCGTGTAGTGTTAGAATCTTAGAGCCATTCTAAACTGACTATATCTTGAAGGACTAAGGAGGCCTCCTCTGCCTGTAAATGCACTTTCTAATGCCTCCGATTTCCCCATACAGAACCTAATCATAGAAATAAGAAGGATAAGAAATGACGTCATTGGATGGGCTGAGATGACACGACACGACACGACACCACCCAATCAAAGTGGCCTGTAATGCTGGAGATTAACTGTTCCTTGTAACATGCGACAGTAGAAGAGTCAGCGGCGTCGGCACTCTCGTCAACACGAGTTTGTCCATGAACATCGATTCATTCGGCCAACTAACAAACCGAATCAATCGTTTACGGTTGAAGAGATGTGGATCAATAGCGGTTTAGAGAATTTTAGTCCTCTACGCACTGAAATCAAGCTATGACGAAGATTAAGCCGGAGCGGTCTACTTTTACCAGGAGAATATCTACAAGGGATACCACACATTCTTTGAGGTCATTATGGGAAGATTTTAACACTAATTTTGAACTCAGAGAAACTTCTGAAAAACGTCACCCATGGATTAGACCTATGGATTAGGAAGGAAAGAGCAGGATAGGTGGCTGCCTCAGTTTATCAGGGCGAATAAAACCGTTCGTGGTAACTTACAGCTCCAGAAGATTCGTCCTTAACACTGTGAGTGTGAGGCTCCCAATGGTGAGGTTCGTAACGAGATAGACCGCATCGTGGTAAAGTGAAGGCTTTGCCTAACCAATGTCGCTGTTATCCCGAAATTCTACATAGCATCAGAACATTGAATCCTTCGTACAAGGTTTCACTTCTCGCAGAAAGGAGATAAGGCACTAAATTCAAAAACCGAAGTCCTAAAGCCACCATAAACTGGAGTTTATTTAAATTACTGGTGGACTCTTGGAAAAGTGCAGTTACCGGCAACTCGATGAAGAATGCGAAGAATGAGATGTTACTCAACATTTTCACGTCCACATGTATCACCTCTATCACCTGTACTCTCGTTGGTCGTCGAATGACTCGTGCGAAAGCCAGTAAATCCTCCTTTCTCTCGAGTGCAAGAGCAGTCCAGTGGGTTTTTCTCATTCTAGGAATTTGTTGAACATCATACCTTCATTCTCCACTTTTCACAAAGAGCTCTGACCATCGAGTCGGTGTCTTCCTGCAGCTCGTTTGACATCCCGAGGAATCCAGTCACTAAAGGCTTTTGCCCATCGGTTGTCATTCATACGAATTACGTGTTCGACCCACCTTATCTTCGACTGTTCTGCACACAAAACGGCACCCTTGATTTTTGATCATTGACGCAGGTCGGAGCTCGAGATCCCTCACCTTACGTAAAACGGGATACTAGCAACGTCCTTTCGATCTTTCACCTAGCTTATGCAGCTACCAGGTTTCTTTGCATACATTAAGACAGGAAGTACCGTGGAATCGAAAAGGTCGGCATGGAATCGGGTGTTCTTTGTTTCCTTCACTACATCCTCGATGCTCTTGATAGCTCACAAGCCATTGGTTTCCTTCTGCTCAACTCCGGAACTAAGTTGTTTATCATGTTCTTGACCCAAGTAGACGTAACTGGATCATTCGGAGATATTCGTTCTATTGAGCGTGAATGGAGCATGAACGTCGTTTTGTGAGATTCAATCGAAAACTAACCTTTCTACAGGCTATATCAAAGTCAACAAGCATTCGTTCCGCTTGGCTAATGCTCTTTGATACAAGAACGATATTATTAGCAAAGCAAAGATAACGTAATTGCCGACCATCGATTATCACCATACATGCGAACATTGGAATGGGATAATATGAGAGTGAAATTCGGTGGTCGGCAATTACACCGTCTTCGCTTTGTTGTTGGTATCGTCCTTATAACACCAAACATTAGCCGAGCAGAGCGAATGCTTGCCGAGTTTGATAAGGCTTGTGGAAAGATTGGTCTCCGACTAAATCATTTTCAAGCAGATGACTTAACTGGTCATGTTGAATTTTGCACTCCCGGCATATGTCCATAAGCGGCGCCCCGACTGGTCTGCATGACCTCTGTATAGGTCATAGTCTTTTAGATAATTTATTTTGGCACTCGAGCAACAGCTTATTCAACTCAAGAGTTTCTTTTTTGGGAGAGGTGGTGGAGGGGAAGACTGAGAGTTTGACTAGGAAAAGCTCCGTTTTATACCAAAGAATATAAACAAAACTCTCTTCTCGAACGAATTCATTGGCTGGTAATTTGAGTGATAATCAACTATTGTTTGGTTCCAATTGTTATAATGAATATCTCAAAATTTGTCATTTATTGTCAAAAAACCAGCAAAAAGTATTTCTTCCACTCCCGCCGCTGAATGACAACTGTTCCTTTTGGAATGGGTTGTGTGATCCACTGGTTACAGTAAGTCTTGAGAGCCTGATGTCTGTCACCTGATTGACATGTAGAACATTATCTCAGCGATTGCTCCTGGAATTTCGAGGTAATAGTGTTGGACTCTTCTTAGGTCGCCACTGCAAAAAATGGAATCCTTTTTTCGAATTTACAAAAGTTGCACAAAACAGTACTCTAGGAATGCGATTATCCTAACGTTAACTAAGTAATGTCCATTGAAACTGGCAATTTTGAAGCGCAATTGACAGATTTATTCCAAACAGCAATTGATTGAGGTGGGTTCACTTCAGCGGAAAGAATCACCTTGTCTAAAAAGAAAAGACTGGTGATCCTTCTTCGTTTCTGAAGTTCTCCATTTTACTCTATTCGACTTGATACGAAAACTATGAAGACTCATATGGGAAGAAGAATCAACTGATATGGACAGTCGATGTCGCATTTGGCAGTGGAATATAGGCCTTCAAGTCAGTTCTCGACACAGAATAACCACTAGTTTTAAGTCAAGGCCCATGTGGCGGGGTCCATTCCCCAAGCAATGAGACGTATCCAACAGCGTGCCCGGTGGTGTGACCGTTGGCCACGAGATGCTATGTCTAGTGTGGCATTGTGGCAAAAGCCGTCCCTATCGATTCATTGAATGTGTCTGCTAGGTAGATATAGAATTCACTATTTGATAGAGGAATTCTCTATACGAAGTTTCTTAGGACGGAATCAAAAATATTTACGTACTATTTACGTGATACAGTAGATATGATCCTTGCTACAGAAACATGCATTAATAGGAATAAATAGTAACTATTCTACCATCAGCATCGTGTATAAAAGGGCATCACTGAATGAGTGTGCCCCATTCGAGGAGACGGACCGCTGAGGAAGACCTGACTCGACACGAAGGCGAAGCCGCCACATCGAGACGAATAACAAGCGTGGACCATGGACTCGGATCATCGGCTCTGATGAAGACGAAGACGTCGAAACGTTAGCCGGTAATAAATATTTTTATCAACTTCGTGTAAGCTCATTAAAGAAAGAATACATATTGATCATGCACACCGAGGTTCAAGGAAAGTCGGTTCCGAAGTATTCCGGGGATAGTTGCTATGGTCCACTCGATTCATCGAAGTTCTCAGGAATGCGATGCTGCCAAAACGTCGCCCACAATATTGATTTACAATGTCCTTTCTTAACATTGTCAATAAACTAGAAGGTTTTATTCAGCTCAAATCTTATTGAGTTTTCGTTTCGTCATTTATTTCCTGTTTCATGACAACTTCAGCCTTTAAAGGATAAAAACGACAAAGTTGTAGGTGTTCACCGTTCCCTGAGGGATGCCCATCCATTCGAGTACATTAAATATCGTTAGAGGTAATTGAATGCATATCTGGCTTCTACAACGGCTCGCTGCCTACCGATGTATCGACTCAGTGGTGTTATCCTCCCAAACAAGTAAAGTACCAATATGCCGACAGTGGAGGGATGTAAGGCTTGGTGAGCCTGGGGAGGCGTGATCAAACTCATGTGTATTGTAGAACGCCTATAATCACTGCTCTACACCCACGCCCTTCTTTCACCTTGAACGGTGGGCTTTTTTCAACTGCCGGAAATTTGCTTCAATCGAAAACATATTAATTTTGAACATTTATATGACAGACAACGAACGGGTCTAAACCGCTTTCTAATTAACATTCATAGATCCTCCCAACGGTTCACCGTCTTATCGTAACTGGAAAGTGTTTCTGGATCCCTCAGCAGCGCCTCCCAAGCTAAGGAGATCGGCCTTTCTAGGAAGCCCAGCTAAGAACAAACGAATAGCGGGTGCCACCACCGCTCTGGTATCAAAAAGTCGCATGATGGGAAGTCTCCCCCTGATCCACAAGGGCAGCGACTGCCTGTGGTGGTGACGTCCAGAGCAGACTTTGGCGAAGCTGAACTCGGAACTCCAGCGTACCACAATAGCTAAACCAGCAAGACTCCCATAAGTCAAATTTATACTGGGGCCCGCACAACAATGTGGCACATTACACTTCCATACGAATTCTGCGCGTTGGTCTCCACGCGACATACTCATTGGAAGCCTCATAGAAAATGGCTCTGAAGAAGGCGAAGTCCGCCGAAATGTCAGCTTATTCGTGAATAAAAATGACACCTCACTTTTGCTCAACAAGAATACAAAAAGTTATTTGATTATGGCCGAGGCTAATAGAAAGTCGGTCGTAGGATACAAACATGTATTCAGTGACCTAATCACGAGCAATTCTTAAGAAAGGCTTCCCAACAAACAAACAGCAAGGTGCTAAATTTATTCGGATACTAGATTGTCTTTTTTCTAAACCATATAATTTGCTTATATTTAACTCTCAGATGATTCAAGACTGTATCCCAATACATTTAATCACAGTGCACACTCATGGTACAGTAGTCTACAACGCCGACTATCCAATGCGAATTCAGTTTCTCGAAAGAGCCGATCGGAGCAAATACTGTAAGAAGTTGGTGTTACCTAATGATCAATAAGAGATGACAAGGGCTTTATCAAAGGTAAGCACCTGCGACCTTCGAGAAGAGGCAGCTTATCCTTTGCGATACTATTTTATGGAAGCGTCGATGTTAGCTACCTATTGATAGAATTCCTAGACAAATAGAGCCAAATCTCTCTAGAAGTTGAAGGTTTTTTGTTGAAGACTTCGTTAATTGCTTTAGTTGGTTTACGTATCTATTGGAGGTGCCCGGTCTTCATTGTTGATGTAGCTCATATTTATTGTAAATTCCCACTTATTGATGGCAATATGGTTTCATTGTTGGCATGGTCAATAATTTCGTTGGCTTGTTGTTCATATATTGTATTACAATGCAAATGTCTTTTTACTGGTGTGTGAGATCAGAGATAAATGTACACCCTAGCAAAAAGAAGCTAGAAGCTTTTTGCTTAAGTGCCCACGCTTGTAACTTGGTAAGTGATCAGACCAACTCCATCGTAGGTGACAGAGCTGATATCTTGAGGTGCAGCACCGATATGGTTAATGTAGATAAGAATCAAATCGTTGTGAAGGAGATTCAGGAAAAGCACTGAGTATAGTGACGCAAAATATGTTGGTGAGTAAACAAGAATAGTTAAAAATCTGACGCTATAACTTAGCTCCTTATCTGACGCTATAACTCTCACCGCTGTCACTAAACTGGCAAAGTACCGGAGACGCATTTTCAAATAGCCGATGCGCATTAACCGTGTCGTTTCAGTCTTTCTTTGATAAGTTGGGAAATAACACTTAAATCTCTCTAAATTCAAAAATTTACAGTGCCATTCAGCATTGTTGCTCCTAAAGCTCTTCAGAGCTTCGAAACCGACTTTCCTTGAACCTCGGTGTGCTTAATCAATACGTATTCTTTGTTTGATGAGCTTACACGAGGTTGATAATAACATTTATTACCGGCTAACGTTTCGACGTCTTCGTCTTCATCAGAGCCGATGATCCGAGTCGATGGTCCACGCTTCTTGTTTGTCTCGATGCGGCGGCTTCGCCTTCGTGTCGAGTCAGGTCTTCCTCATATTATGCATCTAAAACGTCCCAAAGCTCCTCAAAGTAACTCCCACGTCCGACTTTCTATTAACCTCGGCATTGATGAAATTCATCAAAAATTGAAATTGAAAAAATTGAAATTGCATTATTCTGGATTAATTCCAAGAATCCGAAAATGAACCGCAGGGAGGAATGCCTCATTATCACGCGTGATATTGGGCAGTATATAAGACTGCTATTTTGATGGGACGGGCACATTACGTTTCCATGTGAACACTGCGCGGTTGGTCTCCACATAACATATTAAGTGGAAGGCTCATAGAAAGCGGTGAGTGTGCAAAGACTCTGTGTTCAATGTGATTGAAATTTTGGTTTAGCATTTTCTCTGTTTGGTTATGGAGGTGTTTGGCCATGTAGATTGCAGTCAACGTGACCTTTCTAGGCTCTGAAGAAGGCGAAATCCGCCGAAACGTCAGCTTGTACGTAAATAAAGAAATAAAATAGCTCCTCAAAGTGTTGGTATTCATCCAAAACAAGTTAATGTGGACAAGAATCAGCTTTGAAGGCACGAATTTGTGTCATTCTGTCTGATTTTACAGGTCAAAATTGCCAATGTGTGTAGAGCGGCAAACAAAGTTGTCTAGTTAGAAAAATGCACCAGTACACACGCTCGGCTTGAGAGCTACACGAGGTTAGCAACTATAGTGAAATCTGTGAGCTATCTGTCGCATACAACCTACTCACTTTTGCCATCCTCTGAAGCACTATCATTTGGTCGAACCAAGAATAACGCTCTTTGCAAAGTCGAGTAGTTAGAACTGTCCACTTACATCAGCGTAATAAGGGGTTCTAATCAGCTAAGAAAGAGGGAGCTGCCTTGTTGAAAGATGGTTTGAACAACCAGGTCATTCCTGCCCAAGTTACGAACATAAGTTGTGAACTGTACAGCAACTTGACAACCACAATTTCGTCACTGTTCCACAACACTGACAACAACTAGCAATACCGCTGTGACAAATCTACTGGCTTGACACTTGATTCTTGAACGGCCCGTCCTCACATGTTGTGCGGGCCCCAGTATAGTCACCATTTCTTGGGAGATTTGCTGGTTAAGCTGTTGAAATTCTCTGGAATTCCGAGGTCAGCCTGGCCAATGTCTGCGCCATGTCTTAACCACCACGGGCAGTCGCAGCTCTTTTGGATCAGAGGGAGATTTTCCACCATGCGACTTTGATACCAGGACGGTGGCGGATCCTGGCATTGGTTTACCCTTAGCTAGGTTTCCTGATGGAAACGCCGGATTTTTTCTCAGCTTGAGAAACCAGGAAAAACCAAAAAAAGGAAAAAAATGCTGCCGGGGAGGCGAATCTCTCCGCTGTACATGGTAGTCCGACACCCAGGAACACCTGCCTGCTACGATGAGAGGGTAAAGCGTTGGGAGGTGACAAAACTAGATAATTTCAAATAAATAACATCGAGTCGAAAATCGATGAGAAGCTACGCTTTTTTGATGTTATTATTTTTCAAATTCAACTTATTTATCAAATAAAACCAATGCTGACGATTTTGTGACGAAATCAAGACTGGAAATTGTGCAGCCTTATCGAAAGTGTTACCAAGAGAGTGAGGTCTCGAAACCTCTGTATGAGGTAAAAGCGAAGGAAATTTCATGGTTTTCTATGCAAAACTGAGCAACGGCAGAAATTGTGTTTATACCTAGCAATCTTCAGCCATTTTTAGAATTACAGTGTCTCCCGTTTACCTATAAATGAGATAAAAACCCGGCATTATTGATTTGTGACACCAATTTCCTCTGCCAGTTCCTCTGGACCATGTTCGTAACCATTACCGTATAATATCAGTACGCTTAATAGTTTAAAAACATGTTGGTTGTTCTTGCCGAGGTTAAAAGAAAGACGGCTTTTAAAATATAATATTAGTTAGGCAAATCCTTAGAACACATTGTGTTCCCATAAAAGAATACCCAGATGGGAAGCTAAAAATCTCCAAAGTACTCCTCTAGACACGTATAGACACGTGAAGCTAATGTTCGGATTTTAGCGCAGGAGTCAAATACATCGACGTGCAAAGCTCTATAGATGTTTTGAATAAATTTCAACAGCCTTCTGTTCAACAGCAAAGCAAAAAGGCTATTGGTTCATGCCCAGATTATAGAGAATATTTCACGAGAAAAGTTCTCCATTTTTCACTTCAATAAGTCTTCCACTAATCATTTATTTATATCTATTATTCTTATCATGTAACCTATTGCACCAGAAGTCAATGACACAGCACCAGCGTGCCTACAGTATTAATGTTATTGTTATTATTGAGCGCGTGTGGCGAAGTAGAAGCGCCATTGCGACACACAGATGAAATCGATTTCTGTGCTCATGGATCACCAAGCCTTCCATCACTCCGGGATCGGCAAATTGGTACTAGACTTGTCTAGCAGGGTAATACCACTGGCTCGATACATCGGTAGGCCTTCGCGAATCATCTTAAAGGCAAAATATGTATTCAGCGATCTCCAAACGATGCTTAATGAAGTCGAATGCCTGGCGCATCCATCAAGGATTGATCAACGCCGAGAGCTTTATCCTTTATCCTTTTACCTTTATAAACTTGCTGACTGAATAATGTTCTGCATCACTATTTATTTAGTTTGTTAACTATTTTACTATTGCCCATTAAAACATTTTGCTTTACAATTTGTTGTACATGTATTTCGAGTCTCATTCCATTGTCCTGTAAATATTATGCTTGTAAATGGTTTTATTCTCCAAGTTTGAGGTTTGGCAAATGGCTACATATTAGGAAGACCTGTGTGGCAGAACTACCATCACACGCAACCAACGATTTCCTCACTAAATTTTGGTGGACTTACTGCCTGAAAGGACCCATCACCTTCGCTACAAAAGTAAACATGTCTATCCTGGGAGTGTCTCCATTCATTTATAAAGTAATGGAAAGAAAAACTTTTATCTTATCTTAAAACCCAAAACCAGTTCTCATGTGAGCATATGCTCATAAAAGCAGCAAGTGGTCACTGAGAACTTCAAAAATGTACAACGCACTTCCTCGTTATTGCTATTTTGAACTCTCATAAAATTTAAGCTTGCTTTATTGAGTACAATTTGATGAAGTTACTTTTGTGTTCTTCTGACACCACATAACAGCTCATCGTTGATCTTTGTTGTTTCAGTTTAACATCACTATGGCCGTTAGCTTTTCCTAACAACCCACATTAGACACTTTTTTCTAATACGTTCACAGGTCGCCATTTTGCAACAGCAGACAATCGTTCCTATTAGATTCTTAAAGAAATGATCTCAAAAATTATAAATCTAGATGAAGGCTTTCGAAATGCAGAACTTCAGCAGACTTAACCTTTATATGTGCATAAGAAATCTTATGAAAACACGTTCGGAAACCAAATGACACCCGAAAATCCTCCAACCCATAGACTGGGATGGCCTAAAATTACAATAATTAATGGCGAATAGAAAACTTAATAGCTCAAAAATTTGACTTTCTTTTTACTTGCATAAAAGTTTATCATTTTAAGACATATTTGTATTGTTGGCGGTACTATTGTGTGATTATATTTCTTAATTTACGTACAAGCTGATGTTTCGACGGATTTCGCCTTCCTCAGAGCCTGGAAAGGTCAAGTTGACTGCAATCTACATGGCCAAACACCTCCATAACCAGACAGAGAAAATGCTAAACCAAAATTTCAATCACATTGAACACAGAGTCTTTGCACACTCACCGCTTTCTATGAGCCTTCCACTTAATGTGTCATGTGGAGACCAACCGCGCAGTGTTCACATGGAAACGTAATGTGCCCATTTCATCAGAATAATAGTCCTATATACTCCCCAATATCACCCGTGTTAATGAAGCATTCCTCCCTGCGGTTCATTTTCGGATTCTTGGAATTAACCCAGAATGGCTCGAGAGTTTCACGCGCTTGTGTTCTCGATTCTTGCGCGAGGATCACAACACATACCTCAAAGTCCTCCCCGCTATATCTCTGCGTCCTATGTGTGCCTAGTGGAGTATTTGGTTGACGTTTGCCGACTAGGTGTTCTTTCATGCAGACAGAAAGTGGTCTACCTGTTTCGCTAATGTACTCACCTCCATACGCCTTACAGGTGACCAGATAAACTGTTTCCGAGCTTATGCAATCACCGTCTCCACCATTAGTTCAAATTATGCAATTTTGTGTTGCACAGACGGTCATATAGGCGGTTGAGAACTAGCAGGCGTCTTAGATTACTCGGTGGCATTTTAATTATCGTTACCGAATTTTCTAGACCGACCCTTCTTAAACAGCGTTTTAGAGATGCACTTACTTTATTTGAAATAAAGGGTAGGATAAACGAGACCTTTTTGCTGCTAGAGTTATCGTTGGAGGCGTGAAGAGCCCCCGTTGGGAGGAGGCTCTGAGGAAGGCAAAATCCGCCGAAACGTCATCTCGTACGTAAATAAAGAAATAAATAACACCACGTGTTTGCTAAACAGAAGTAGAAAGAATTATTCCATTAATGCCGTGGTTAATAGAAAGTCGGACGTGGGACTTACTATTGCGTGAGCTACTCATTCGTAACAGCAATGAAAAACTTTAACGTACGTGTTGGTGTGGTTGGTGTAGTGGTGTATTGTTCCGTCGTACTAGCTGAAGTGTGCGAAGACTGTCCTTCTATTTTTTTCGCATTAGTGGATGTCTTCAGGTATTTTTTCATTGTTGTAAACGGTGAAATACTTTAACGCACCTTCTGTCGAAGTGGCCGTAGTGGAAGTGCCTTCTGTCGTACCTGCTAAAATATGCGAAAACTGTCTTCCTACTTTCTTTTCATTAATATGAGCTTTGAAGTATTTTTTCATTGTTGTAAACCGTGAAGTACTTTAACGCACCTTCTGTCGACGTGGCCATAGTGGCAGTGCCTTCCGTTGTACCAGCTGAAATATGCGAAAACTCTCTTCCTATTTATTTATACGATCTTATAAACTGATCATCTTTAGGTGATGCGAGGTTGGTATACGACTTCGTTGTCGCTGTCGTTGTTGTTGGTGTTTTTGGTCAATGACTGACGTTTCGGCTATTTCACCTTTTTTCACTCCGGTCCACTCTGGAAACTAGTCCCACTCGCAGCATCACGGCTCTGAAGAAAGCGAAATCGCCGAAACGTCAGCCATCAACCAAAAACACCAACAACAACGACAGCGACAACGAAGTCCTATACGAACCTCGCATCAGCTAAAGATGATCAGTTTATAAGATCGTATAAATAAATATATCAACTATCTATGCCGAGGCCTATAGAAAGTCGGTCTTTTGTCTTCCTAATTTTATGCGTTTGTGTTCTTCAGGCATTTTGTTCGTTGTTGTTAATCATAAGATACTCTTACTCACCTTCCATTTTCAAATGGAGACGAGCACCATTCCTTACAGTACCTGAATTATATAAAATATCTTCTTTTTATTTTTTCTTCTCGTTTCTATACGGTTGTCTTTTTTGACGTGATCCCATGCCTTCCCACTCACTGAGGCTGAAGAACTCACCAGATTCAGTAGTTCTGAACAGCTGAAGTAAAACTGAAAAACCATACTTTGTGATTCAGACTATGTACGGCAATTTTAAATTTAGGTAAACGAAGGGAAAACATCGAATGACTGACCTGAAGTGAAACACAGGAAGATCAAGAGGCGTTGTCGCATTGCCTGCCTCGTGAGCTTAATACTTAGATATTTTCTTGTTTTATATAGTGAAATTTTCTTTTAATATTTTACACAACGATCCAATTAAGGGTAATATTGAGGGTGGATGAGCAGTGAAAACGACAACAGAATCGTCTTTGAGTAGAGGAGAACGCATTTGCACAGAAACCGAATATGCTTTGCGATTGTGACAATGGATGCGTGGTTACTACCAGCAACTGATGATGTCTCTGAACTGCTTTGGATTTCGAAACATTTGCCATCTCGTCAGATTTCGAAGCTGTATTTATACATATTAAATTGCGGTACAAACTCAATATTGACTTTTCTGCAGTGCAGTATACAGGGGCGAAACTCGACATCTTCATAGCACCGGTTGGATCACAGTGTGAGGTACCAGTGTTAACTTTGACAAAGTAAGACAAGATTTCTGGAAAAGAGAAACGTTTAAAAAGAGAAGAGAAACTCCATAGTTAGAAACAATTTGGCAGAGACACTAATGATGGTAGTTGGGTGGGACAATTGAAGCCATCAGTGTTTCTACAAGCAATAAGTTCGTTGTTAAAATGATTATGTTTGCAATTGTTACTTTCATAAAATACACGTCTGGAAAATGGTCGGTTACACTCAGTTACGGTTAGCATCGCTGGAATCGTGAAGTTCGCCATCAGTTGGGTTCATCACGTAGGCAAATGATCGCTAAATCATGGAGAACCTCCACAGGAAGCACTACGTTGCTTCACATTCATCATGCTGACGCATGACTTAGATAAACTTTAGAAAATTTAGCTTGGTTGCGAGCACCATAGGGCATCGCTAGAGTCCTGAAACTATGGGGACCACACATGAAAGTAGGATTGGAACAGCGTCCTAGCCGACAGTAGACTGAGAGTGCTTATAACATAATCTCTGGTGAGTTATCAGTAACCAATGAAGAACGTCGACAAACACTCGTCATTCGAGGTAACGATAAGCATTTCAATGAAAATGTAAGTGTAATAGCTTACTGGTGCGTCCAGTCATAATGAAAGAGGAATTGTTCAATGTGCAGGTTAAGCCAATCTGCTTATCTGCGACTGATCATTAACAGATAAAACTTGAATAGGAGAAACACATCATCTACGGGTTTATGGTGTTTCATCGCCGTGTTCTACCAGTAAGATAAACTAATTCCAACAGTTTTGTAGTGTTCTAATATTTGTGGGCGCGTGTGGCGCAGTGGTTGGAGGCGCCACTGCGGCACGCACGTGAAATGCGCCCATGGCTCGCCAAGCCTCCCATCTCTCCGGGGTCGGCAAATTGGTACCAGACTTGTCTGGGAGGATAGCAGCACTGGCTCGATACATCGGCCGGCCACCGCTAGTCATTGTAAAGGCCAGATATGCATTCAATCACCTCTAGGGATACTCAATGAAGTCGAATGCATCGCGCATCCCTCAGGGATTGATCAACGCCAAGAGCTTTTCTTTATCTAATATTTGTAGAGCACTGTATGCACTCGAGTCTTATATTTTTGTCTCCTAACCACTTTATCGATGCCACTTAAATTTTTTCATGATGAAATTTCTACCGAACTTGTAAGATTTATTATCAGTTATATATGAACCGGGCTAAGCCGCTCTCGAACTGCATGGAACTTTTCGGATTGCTGATTTTCCTAGAAGGTAACTTCAGCTACGATTTCACTGGTGAACTCGATTCGGCTGCTCTTTCTTGAAATGTTGCCGAAAGATTCGTTCGCCTGACTTTGGCTGGAATTCTTCGATACTCTAAAAAATTTTTTTTTCACCGTTTTGCCTTATCAGCAAACGGTCAACGACCAGTGGTTGTTGCAAAGAAAAGGCTGAAACGCAGTAGTCGAAATCTTATCTGAAAGCATGTTTCTGTGTCATATTTTAACTCAGCATCCTGCTCCGTTATTCTTAAGTGGAAGATTTTAAAAGTAGGGTTAATTTTGTTTATGCCATCTTTACGGGAATATCTCTACCTCTCACCTGCGAATTTCCTGCAAGTCACGAACGCATAACAGATCTAGTTGAAATTTCACATTTCTGGTCTGTGATGCGTATTCTCTTCTTATCTGCACGTCAAGGTAAGGTCCGTGAAATGTCACTTAGATACAGGCTTGAGAATGATAACAAAGTGCACAGAGTGCGACAGGACACTGTCGAGTTATGTAAAGTGGAGCGAACTTTTGAATGACTCTCATGACTATCGAACACTTGGATGAACAGGTGCCTCTTGTTTTAATCTTGTGAAGGCTATGCAGCATTTCCTTTATTCCTGATATGCGTGGGTTAACATACGCTTTAACGACGTTGCTCTTCTCTACACACCGAGATCTAGAACATCATTGGGTGTTGTACTTCGAAACCGACTTTCCTTGAACCTCGGTGTGCATATTGGGTATGTATTCTTTCTTCGATGAGCTTACACGAGGTTGATAAAAGTATTTATTACCGGCTAACGTTTCGACGTCTTCGTCTTCATCAGAGCCGATGATCCGAGTCGATGGTCCACGCTTGTTATTCGTCTCGATGTGGCGGCATCGCCTTCGTGTCGAGTCAGGTCTTCCTCAGCGGTCCGTCTCCTCGAATGGTGCCCACTCATTCAGTGATGCCCTTTTATACACGATGCTGATGGTAGATATAATGACAATATCCGTTGGTAACTACTTGTTTAACTACTCGAATTCGAGGAGACGGACCGCTGAGGAAGACCTGACTCGACACGAAGGCGAAGCCGCCACATCGAGACGAATAACAAGCGTGGACCATCGACTCGGATCATCGGCTCTGATGAAGACGAAGACGTCGAAACGTTAGCCGGTAATAAATATTTTTATCAACCTCGTGTAAGCTCATCAAAGAAAGAATACATATTGGGTGTTGTTTTCCTGAAAATTCAAAAAGGACTAGTGAGGACTTCTTAATGCGACCGAAATACGATCTCTGACATTTGTGATTTGAAAAGGTGTTGTGAAGAGTCCTCTAGAAAGTCGGATGTAGTTGCAATGACTTGACATTGCTATCCTCAAAACAAGTAATTTTGGTAGCAGGCGAGTGAGATGGTTTACTCCAGCGGAAAAAATCATCCTATATAAAAGGAAAAAGTAGGTGATGCTCATTCATTTGTGCGGTTATCCACTGTACTCGATTCCACTTCATTCTACGACTGTGAAGACTCACATCAGAAGAAGAAGCAACAGCTCTGAACAGTCGACCTGATCGATGTTCTTCCGCAAAAACGTCATCCACGGTAATGATTAACAGTTACCTCACAAAAGTTTATCAACAAACTGAAAAGTCTTACCCACGGCTGACTGTCTGTTATCCTCGGCATTGATCAAGTAATTCTTCGTATTCTGGTTGAGCAAACGTGAGGTGTTATTTTTATTCCTCATTCACGAATAAGCTGACGTTTCGGCGGATTTCGCCTTTTTCAGAGCCTGGAAGGCTACATTGATAGGCAATTTGCTAAGTCAAACGCTCCAATAACACATGCAAGAAGATGAAAATCTAAATCGCAATTACACGATGAACAGCTTCTCGAAAAAACCCACCGTTTATAACGTGTCTTCCACTGAGGAAGAGCAGCTGAGTCGCATATGGTCGATAAATGCACCACTCCACATCAAAAGTCGATGCGAAGGCGCGGGGTCAGATTACGTGTGATCTCCGGGCATTCCTCTCTGCTGTTCATTTAATGGTTCCTGGTCTAACCAAAAAGCCTTCAGAAGTTGGCGCGTTGGTGCTTTAGCGTCTTGTGCGAGGATATTGACTAATGTCAAAATCGTCTCCGCTAGGTTTTTGTATCCTCTGCGTCCCTAGTGGGGTACTCAGTCTTGCTTTTCATTTGCCACCACAAAAGGTTTTACTTTATTCCAAACATTGTAAACATTGTTGCACTTTTATCTCATCGTTTGGTTGTTGCTTCAAGAAAAGTTCTTTTTCTAAAAGATGTTTTCATCTATTCCATCTTTTTCTAACCACAAGGAAGTCGCTTCATTCGAAAACATTCCAAATTCTATCGTAGTCAATTATTCTGCGCGAACGTCGTGGGAAGAATGGGACTCCACTTGCTCCTCCAATAACATTCAAATCAAACTCAACACGTTTCCAAAAAAGATGAGAAGAAAAAAAAAGGATCTCAACAAATAGGGTAGTTTGAGTTGATGTGAAACGCCACTTCTGGTGGTTTTTCTCTTTTCAGAAGCAGCTACCGCCTTATCAACCTGACCGTTAATTGTGTTGCTGCTTCAATTGATGTGATGCCGTGATGTTAGCCGTGATGTTGCTATTGGACTCTAAGGAAGGCGAAATCGCTGAAACGTCAGCCATCGACCAACAGCACCACCAACAACAACAACGACAGTGAAGGCTTATACTAACCTCGCATCGGCTGAACAAAATCAGTTTATAAGATCATATGAACAAATGTGAAGACATCTAGTTGGGCAAACAGGTACGAGCGAAGCACTTGACAGAGGCACGGGAATCGTGGAATGCAGAGATGCTTAGGCACTAGAACTACAGAGACTCACATTGGATAGATGAGTGCTGGAATAGTGTCCCTTATATTCCTTGTGTAATAGGTGCAGTTTTGCCGGAAGAAATTCGGAAAGTTTTTGAAGGCTATACAAAACTTTCACAAAAAATAATTATGACAGCGATACAGTACCTTAAACAAAAAGGAGATTGGAATGGCAAATTTAGAAGAATGTTTGCGGCTGGTAGTCGCTTATTCAATGCCCTAACTCTCTGGCGGAGGAGAACAGTCGTTAAAAAGAGGTTACAGAATTCCTACAGCTGGGAGGCCAGTGCATGAGATAGTTTCTAAGCAACAATCTGCAAAATGTGTAAAGATAGCAGAATGGTGACTACAAGTAAACAGTTCATGCAGGGAAGTTAAGGTAATACAGGAATATTAACCGTTCAAAGAATACTTATTATAAAAGTGGACACGGATCAGTCTGGGCACAATGTATGCTATGCTCCTCCAACTCAAACGTTGCAGTTAGTAAAGGATAATCGTTGATCAACTGTCATATTAGATTCAAAAAACTTAGAAAAACATGAGCAAGGACAAAATGCTCGCTTTGCTCTTCAGCCTACACGAAAAGGGGGTGCTTGCGTTTTCAGCACACGTAGTAGAAGACATTTCGAAGCAGCAATGTTCTCACCTATGGACAAAGTATTCTATGAAAGTGTATAGTTTCAGTTAATCTCAATGTTAAAAAACTTGTGCTTTAATAAACTACTCATTTCACCTAGCCGTTCGTTGTATCATCTTTCCTCCACACTTCCTTTATTATCCAAAACAATGCGAAAAAGGGTTCGTGTGCCATAGCAGTTGGAGGCGTCACTGCGACACACACGTGGAATCGATCCCCGTGTCCATGGCCCACCAAACCTTCCATCCCTCCGGTGTCGGCAAATTGGTACCAGACTTGTCTGGGAGAATAGCAGCACTGGGTCGATACATCGGCAGGCCCCCGCGAGTTACTGCAAAGGCCAGTTATGCATTCAATCACCTCCAAGGATACTCAATGAAGTCGAATGCATCGCGCATCCCTCAGGGATTGATCAGCGCCGAGAGCTTTTTTAATACGAAATTTGATAGTGTTTTCTTCAAGGTGCTTATAATCGTGGGACTATTTCGTCACACTTTTATTAAAAGTTGTACTGGATAGGACCACTAAGAAAATATCCCGTTCTTCAAAACCTGTTTCACAACTAAGAAATCATTTACGGGCATTTTACAAAACCCATCCATAGATGCATCGCACTCCATTTGGTTTTGCAGAAGCACAGCAACCTGATGAAATGTTTTCTTAACAACTTCGAAATGTTCATCTTCTGTGTGCACTCCGCGACTTTTTTCATTGTTAGTGTATCTCTTTGAATTAATCGATCGTGCTTTGTATTGCTTTACTGGTTTTTCTAAACGTCTAACTTCCTAATACCTCAAAAACCGATTTTTACTAGGCAATCAGCAATTCACAATAGTCATAATGATTTCAATAACAATAAACAATAATTTTGTGTTTGACCGAGCTGGCACGACGGTAGTATAAAGGCTTCATTAGCGACAATGACAAGCAATGGACCATCGACTCAGTTCCGAACTGATTACGACGAAAGTCGAAACGTTTCACATGGCAGCACACAAAAGATCTCACACTGCAGCAATCAAATTTGCAAATTATATTTATTTATTGGTTGAGTTAAAGGGGATTTCGGCAACTTTCGGTATTTTGTCACGCATTTCTTCGTGCCTCCATTGCCGAGGATAAGCTCGCAGTACTTCATAATTGCCACTTCGGAAGCATCGCCGGTCACTTCTCGCCAAGCAAGAGAAACCGAAAAGTCTTCGTTTTTTTTTTAAAATTTGCTCTCGCTACAAAGTGCTGCACATCGAATCAACAGCTTTTCAGTTTTTTCTGGGTGGTGGGTTATCTTCTCGCTGCAGTCCTGGCGCGGATTAGAGGGGGCAACTTTTTCCCATGCCAGCCTGGTACCAATTTCCCGAACCAAGAGAGGGGAGAGGTTTGGTGGGCCGTAACGGCGTCGACCCAAGGCCTGGGGAGGCCGGGCCGTCCGCGAAATGAACGACGGGACCACTACCATTGCGCTACTCACTCCATACACTTGCTATAATGGATTGAAAAGACACGGAATGAAGAGCCGAATTTCAAAAACTGGGTGGTGGGTTATCTGACGCCTCTGCCACTTGGAAGGCACTGCTCTCCATCCACCACCTTGTCATCGAACCTTCGCGAAATCCTATTCGAATTTAATATCTTTTACAATTTCATTACCATCAATCATTAAGGTCGAACTAGTTCTCAGTATTTTCTCTGGTGCCCCTTTCATCGCCAACAAAAATTGATTGCCATTTTGATGGATCGAAACCTGATATTTAGTCGTTGGGTTAACGGGGATCTCGACAACTGTCGGTTTTTATTTATTTCGGTTCAGCATATTTATTTATTTTATTATATAGCATTACCTCAAATATA
>MQTX01000107.1:1015606-1043151 GCA_009735665.1 Angiostrongylus cantonensis
AGTCGCTTGAAGATTTTTTTATCTTCAGTCACGAATACCATTGGATTCTGGGAGAGTCGAATCTCGCTGCAGTCCTGGCGCGGATTAGAGGGGGCAACTTTTTCCCATGCCAGCCTGGTACCAATTTCCCGAACCAAGAGAGGGGAGAGGTTTGGTGGGCCGTAACGGCGTCGACCCAAGGCCTGGGGAGGCCGGGCCGTCCGCGAAATGAACGACGGGACCACTACCATTGCGCTACTCACTCCATACACTTGCTATAATGGATTGAAAAGACACGGAATGAAGAGCCGAATTTCAAAAACTTTGCGCACAATACCTCATTAGAACAACTTTATAACTTATTCAACTATCATCACCATAAAGTCAACTAGTACTTTGTTTTCTTGTTCAGCAATCGCGAGGGTGTTATACAGCATACATTTACTTCCTTAGAAAAACACACAATACAATACAACAGTAGCTGACGTTTCGGCAGTATCGCCTTTTTCAGAGCCTCGAAGAGTATACTGATAAACAATTTATTAGGCCAACATTAACACTTACAAAAAGACGAAAAGCTCCATGGCAATTACATGATCAACAGCTTCTCGAAAAACTCGTCGCTTTTTTACATGACTTCCAATGAAGAAGGTTAGAACAGCTGATTGTAGTCGCATATGGTTGATGACCTCTATGGAAGTAAATGTATGCTGTATAACAACCTTGCGATTGCTGAACAAGAAAACAAAGTATTCATACTCCAATGCCGAGGTTAATAGAAAGTCAATCCTGGGAACTGTTACAAGTCAACTAGTATTTCTTTCATTCAAGATGTTTTCAAAAATTGTGCCATATTCTTTATTGACGATTATTGATTACTGATTGTTCATATTGATTTTTCAGCCGTTTTTAGTATTATTCTTACTTGATCCAATTTTTGCAATTCCACCAGCAAACGATACTCATTTGCTCCTAAAGATCGATGCGCGCTTCGGCTAAGCAAGACCAGGACTAACACCTTCAGTACATAATTTATATCAAATTCATTTGTTATCACTGATTAGGGATATTTGTAAATATGATCGAACAAATAATTTTCCATTGACAAAGACATCGACATTGAGTTTCCAATTGACAAAGCGGTTAATCGCCGCTGAGTAGAGACGACTTTTCTTCGATTTCTTCCACCTCGTTCTCTTCAAGCATTTGCTCTCTAAAGAATCTCACTAGATTCTCGATGACGATGTTCGAAGCAATGTTAAACATCTCTGCCTTCACTGACCTCATCAATTCCTCTCTGTCCCTATTATCAAACGTGCAAGCACCGGAAATTGTCAGGCTCTTGATGTCCGATGGCATAGGTCGATTCTTAGTTTCGGGAAGGAACACGCATAGTCCGCCTGCTGTTACACACAACACTCCAACGCCGATATACGTTATGAACTCGTGATCAACTTGCTGAAGAAAACATGAAATCTATTCGTTTTTCTTCCTACTACTCTTCTAAGCTATAAGTTTCCGGCTTGTTGGAATAGAAAACATAACACATATATATATATATATATATATATATATATCTGTGGTGTAAAAAGCAACCAGCTGGGAGACAGGCGAAACGAAGAACCAGCATGGTGTGGTGGTGAACGCGTTAGTCCCTGGAAAGGTAATAGCGCGTTTGTCCTCTCCGCAGACACCCGCTGTCCGGAGTTTTGCAAACATCTTAGCATCATTGTAGTTATATATGTAATATTATATTATATTACATAAATACATCATATGCATATATATCTAATATCAAGACAGAAAAACGACAGAAGTAGAGCTTAGCGATGTAAATGTAGGATCTTTTGAGATGAACATACTGTATGACGCAGATACGGTGCCACAATAATTCCTAAGCTTTGTGGTCCGTTGATGAGCGAGTAGAAGAGCGAACGAACAGATGTCGGAGCCATTTCAGAGACGTATATGGGATGTACCGTATATGTGATACTGAAATTTCCAACGTGCTTTCAATTAAGTTCTTCACCTCTTATTCTAGTTACGGTTAATATAGGTTTCTAATAATTAAAGTAGTTGTATGGGACAGTATTAGTAGCGTCGAAAGGTTCTGTTACTTCAATGTTTCATTTATCTCGGTTGAGAAAGGTTACTTCTTATCAACAATAACTGGGGGATTCTGGAACATTTTTAATCGGTGGGATAAAACACGGCCATGTGTTGCAATTTAGCCCTTATTTCAGTTAATCTGACTTGGTAATCCGTTATTTACAAGGAATTTTTGACCACGTACTATGCGAGCTTTACTTTCGATAACGTATGAGCTGAAACAAGGACTGATTTCGTCTAGCAATTCATTGTGTCCAAATGGCTCAAATATTCTCAGATAAAGGATTGAAGATGGACTAGAATTAGGATGTGAACGGGTTTTCCATGACGATGCACGCCGCTGTGGCTGAAGCGAAAGCAACATCGTCACTACAGCTGTTCCATTTGTCGTTTGCGAATTCGACATGTTGTGGTGCCACACCGTCTCATATTTAATCATCAAATAATGAATTATTAAGGAAATCAATTGAAGAGCATAACATTTATGTTTTTCCAGTAATTGCTAACGCTCACCTGTTGATCATCTTCCCAAACAACATAAATGACACAAGAAGCCATTCTGGCTCTAGAAAAACGTTGTTCAAGGAGTTCTACTTGATCAAATATTTATCGAACTTCACTACCTTGCAAAAATATGTTTATTCTTTACAAACTAAATTTGGCCGAATTAGTACTGAAACTACACCTTTGAAAATTCACTGAGCAACAATTAAAATTTCTCCAGTGATCTACAGACCAATGGTGCGTGCGGAAGCATGATGCAAAAGAGTAGGCCCGTATTTCTATCCGGGTCATCTAAATTTATTGGTCCAGTACCTCCATTCAGAAAATCAATTAATACCAGGAAAAGCCGACATCGTCTAGAAACCAGGTTGTACTCTTGTATTCTCTCCTCCGATCAACTAGAGCTGACTGCTATGCTCGTAGATGAGCTGGAAGCACTCAAAGCGGCTCATCAAAACTACAGGAAACTACAAGCAAATCACTTAGCGAGTGTTCCATCAGCTTCCATATTCGTGTGCTCCACGTTATTATCTTCGTCCTCAATCGCTGACACAATCAGTCAGATTCAATCAAATTTTAGGTTGCAAAGCATTTCGTAGGGGTTGGATTAAAACGACGACGTCATGTACACTGCTTTCTGCTCCGTACAACACTGTAACAATCTCTCCAAAGATCGCTCTTTACAGCGTTCTTGAAGGTCATTTTCAAATTCTGTGTGATTGCCTACGCAAACGAAAAATGGAGCGATACTCCAATTACATAACAGAGTCTTCACTATCAATGAAAAGAGGACTATAACACGAAGAGTCCGAGTTTGTTGACCATTTGGATCTCTCAGAGATGCCACCAATCAACTTTCGGTCACGATTCGCCCATACTGATGCTAGCGCCTCATTCTCTACGTCTAAAACGCGCCTGTTGGTTGCAAAGTTTTCTAGTAGTGTCATTGTTGAATGTAGCCCAGACTCAGTTGTTAGTTAACCAATAATCAGTCAATATCTCGATTAGAAGGCCACTACGCCATAGGCGCCCTGCATGACACACGTGGCATCGATCCCCGCACCCATGGTCCACCTTCCATCCCTCCGGAGTCGGCAAAATGGTACCACACTAGTCTGGGAGGATAGCAGCACTGGCTTGATACATCGGCAAGCCACTGCGAGTAATTGTAAAGGCCAGACATGCATTCAATCACCTCCAAACGATGCTTAATGAAATCGAGTGCATGGCGCATCCCTCAAGGATTGATCAACGCCGAGAGTTTTATCTTTTTATCCTTTAACCTGTCAAAAAACTCACCACGGGCAAACGGAGCAATAGCGATGGCGACGCCTTGCACAACCATTGATATCAAACACACATTTCGTCGACCAGCATAAAGCATTAGTGGGAGAACAGCCAAACCACCTGTAAAACGTTGTATTTCGGATAGAATAAGGACACATTCGTATTCGAGTTTCGACCCACCGGGTATCTCTACAAATGCCGACAGCATGAAGCTAGTAAATCGATCCTCACTCAAGTCAACTGAGATAAGGGAGAGGCCGTAATAATAAAGAGACATCGCAAACCTTAACATCATCAAAAACGAGCGAATTTATGCTAAAGACTCAGGATTGTAGAGGATATTATGACAAGGGAGTACACGGTAGCTCAGTCAACTTGTACGCTAGTGCAAACCTAGTGTTAAAGTGGACCAAACAGAATGCATAGTAAGCAAATTCATTTGGAAAGCGCAACCCCAGAGTTTTATCACCGCTCACTGATAAAAATCGAGAATCGGACTGAATTCAAATTCGACATTTTGCTTCTAACCGGATGGGATGTGTAACCTAGTGGCTAGAGTTGCCATGTAATATGAACTTTATGGTCGTTATTTCCACCGGATGCCTGTGTTATTGCATTAAGTCACCTCTAAGACTCTTAACTGAGTCGAAAGTATGTCGCATTCCCTAAGGATTGGTCGATGCCGAAGGCTTCTTGCTTTATCTAGACATGAATTGCCTTCACCTCTTTGACGAAGCTTGATGTACTTTGCTGGCTACATACTATGGTGTTAAGACGTTGACGTACTTTAGAGCAAGCTTCCAAGCAGATAATCTGTCAGTCTTCCAAAGTTCAGCTCCAAGTTGCATTTAAAGCAAACTTTTAAATGTTCCAACAAGCACTGTTGTTGTGAGGTTCTTCTATTGCGATCTGACCATTCCTTTAAATGAAACAATGTTTTTCAGGCAATGCATCCCTATCAGACACTCATAGGTCGACATGAGACTTCTATACTATAAGTAGACACATGCGTTTATTCTTCATTAGTGCAAAAGCTGTTGCTTTACTTCAAATTATCGGGTTTCTCATCAATCTTGAAGATGACAAGAAATCAATCTCTTGTGAATCTTGATCGATGGTATTGTTGGTTGCTAAAAAGTAAAAGTAAACTCTACAGCTAACCGTTCCTGTGGAGGCTTTAATGAAAACAATAAGATGATTCCTTGACAGTCCTGTGACTTTTGCTTCGTTGTAAGAAGAATGCCATTGGAAGCACACGAAAATTTCACTCTGAGAGCACGACTCCTTGCAATTTTTTTATGAAACCGACATTCCGCCCTTCTACGGATTCGGGAGAAGTTTTCTTTAGGAAGCTACAAGAATGTTCACCTACAGAGCTCGAACATTAGCATACTGTTGTCAAAAACCACATTGGCGAACTCGGTTTCACTTCAATAAGGCGATTGCTGGGTGATTTAATTTTGCTTTAACTTTCATATTTAATCATAACGTGACAAGAAAAATTAACTGATTGCCAATTTTTAGAGCAACATAGACTCTGAATGAACTTGAAAAGTAAACCTTTTACAATTTTACTTCACGTTCAGAACTGAAGACATAACCATAAATGATAAAGGACGAAGCGTTTGGCATCAATCAAACCCTTAGGGATGTGTCATCCATTCGACTCCATTCGTAGCATCGCGGAACTGTTTCAGTGGATGTTTGGTCTATTCAATGAGTTGCAGGCACCTATCGACCTAACATGTTAGCGTTTTTTCTTCTCACAGACAAGTCTGGCAACATCTTAACGCACAGAAAGATGAGGAGAGAGCTGGTTAGTCTTTGCAGGGAATCGATCCAGCAACCAGAAGGGATAAACGATAAAGCTCTAGCCGTTGATCAATCTCACTGGATGCGTCATGCATCCCATATCATCATGCAGTGTTGAAGGTGACGGAGTGCACATTTGGTCTCTACAATGAGTTTCGATGGCCTACCGATGTATCAACTGAATACTGCGATGCTTCCAGATATTTCTGGTACCAATTTACCGAACCAGTACGGATGGAAAAGTTGATGAGTCCAGGGAGCAAGTTTAAACAAGGACCACCTGTGTATTGCGGGGCGCCTCTAATCACTGCACTACAAGCGCCCCCAACAACCCACAACGAAAAGTACATTAGAAGAAAGCTTTAGCCACTGCTTTACACGCGTACCTAATTTTATGGCAACAGTAACATATATCTTACTGAATAAATCCGTTAATAAACAGTAGTTTGAGCATTTCAGGACTTCTTAGTATAGCACCGAGCGTTTCACGTTTTTCGGCAGGTAATGGTCCGTCACGTCGACATCGGCTCACATCAATTGTTGTACAGTTCCATCTAAATTTAAAATACTATAATGTTTTAAAAAAGCAGTAGACCAAATTTTGTTTTCATTAAGTGGTTCCTTTTAACATTTTTTTTTTAGAATTTAGTACCTGACTTTGTTTAACGCTAGTACCACAAAGCAATTCCAAATGTGGAGACGAATAGAATTAGACGCCAATTAAGCATATAAAATATGCTCACTGCCTCGAAAACCAATAGTTTCAGTTGTGAATCAGATATGTAACAGCTGCTTTTTCTGCATGATAAGATGTGAGATATTGGTCAATCGTTGAGGACTGTGACAAGCACTCTACAGTACTTGTGGCATCGTAGACATGACTTAGTGCAAATCTGTTTTGCATTATGACTTGTGATGGCCTACTAATACATCGGTTAAACGAGCTGGCGGAGATAGCGCAGTGGTCAGCGATGTCACCGAACAGACGACAAACGCGCTAGTTCGATCCCTGTTCTGATGCTCTCCTCCTATCCACAGGAGAACGCCTCACTCAGGTTATCTCCAAGACTGCACGGAGAATTAACTTAACCAGTATTCTATGATGCTTATAAGGAATCCTCAATCAGCAGCTCGAACAACACGCGCTTTGTTCGAAAAGCACTGCAGACGATGAGTGCGAATCATCGATAAGCAGCTTCCGCATGGTGGGCATGGATAACCGCGAGTGCGAGGTCGTGCCAACGACACGAATGAGATGCGAGCAACGATAAACTATTGGTATGCAACATATTCTAAACTATTTTTTACGATGCAATACATAGATCTACATTATTTCTCTAAAAAGGAACTTGGAAATCTCTACACCTCCGGCGTAAACAGTCTGTGATGTGAACAACGTTGGAACATCTTCATAGGAAACAAAAGCGAAAAGCATATAAAGCTTTAAAAAACTCTCCGCGTTGATCAATCCCTGAGGGGTGCAACATGTATTCCACTTCATTAAGCATCGTTTGGAGGTGATTGAATGCATATCTGGCCTTTACAATGACTCACGGTGGCCTGTTGATGTATCCATCCAGTCCTACTACCCTCCCAGACAAGTCTGGTACTAATCTGCCGACCTCGAAAGGATGGATGGCTTGGTGGGCCACGGGGGCGGAGATCGATTCCACGTGTGTTGCAGGCCGCATCCGACCACTGCGCCACAGCATATAATATACAGAAAACCATTTTATCAGAAAAAAACAAAAGTGAGAAATGAAAAAACACCTGTTAGAAATTTTTACGTATTCTTCAATCTCTTTGTATTTTGCGTGTTGAATTAAAAAATGCGGTGACTCTGGTAGGTAACTAAACAGCTCATTTATTTTTGTAGAACTTAGATTATTGCACTAGCACATTATTGAATTATTGCTAACAACCAGTTATTAAAAAATATGCATCGAAATAGTAGTAACCAACAGTGCATGAAGATGTCGTAAATAATAAATATCGATCGATTTCGTAGTAAACCTAAGTAGATAGAAGTTCTTAAAAGCTGATTGATTGACAAAGCTCGTATGGGAGTGATGCAGTATCACGCAGCCTCTTCATCATCGTTTCTTTACCAGCAAGTTTGTTAAGAAGAAACTTTTTCATATTCAATTGGAACATGCAACATCGTTGCAGGGACGTTGTCACCTTTCAGCTGGACTCCTGGTTCATCTACTGTCGTCTTGCTGATCATCATTTCAATAGAGCAGCAAGCATCAGTTAATATTCGCTCTTCGACTGGACCTATCGCCAGCATAAATGGTTTATTAAGCTCAAGGAACACGAAAATCGACACGTCTCGTTCCTACATTTCACTGTAGGACACCAAGTACAGTAGTACTTACCCGCAAAGTATCATGCTCAAAACAAGGAAATACTAGTTGCGACATAGTTCATTTTACGTCATTCACATCTAGTGATTCCATCGGTTTAACTACTTGATATCGAGCATTGATCTCTTTTTATTCCCCTCTCAACTATTAGCTTATCTCCAACAGAAAATCATATCACCCACAATCTGATCAAGAAATCTTGAAGCTACATGGAGCAAAAACCTGGTTCTTAGCTAATCAGAACTTCTAAGGAGCCCCATAAAAAAAGCAAGGTGGTTTGCAAACAAAACTGAGATCCTTTGATAAGCTTCCCTATTAATTGATAAGCCTAAACTGCTAAGTCTGCATAGATTAAGATGATTCTTAAATATTTATAACAATCGCAACTATTTCATTTACAGCACGATTATCAGAAATTCCAGCGGATTTTAATTGGAATGAATCTCAATTTACGTGGGCGTTTTAGGTCAAATTTCGTAAAATACTCACATAAAATACAGTATAAGCAGAATTCCAGGAGCCGCGCATGCAAAGTACATCGTACGCCACTCGTTTATGACGAGAGACAATAGGCCAACCCAAAACATCCCGAAAACCCAAGCTGAAGGAAGATTGCAATCCAGCAGGAATTGGATCGGTAGAAAAACAAAGTGAAAAATATTTAACGCATGATAAAAGTAACCAATCGTTAGAACGAGAGTGATCCATGCACGACTATCTGATGGCATCGATTCACAGCTGAGAATAGCACACAAAGAGTAGTACGTCTAAAAAAATTAAGCGCCAAAAAATTGTGGTCTAAGAGCCGCCTAAGTAAAGGCCAAGGTTTAAGCCTAACAAAGAGTCAGGTTCAAGATTAGATTGACACCTAGGCTAAAGCTTAAGCTTATAACAAGGCTTAGATGAGTAGGCCACATGGGCACATGAAGCGCGTGAATCTCAATTTACGTGGGTGTTTTAGGTCAAATTTCGTAAAATACTCACATAAAATACAGTATAAGCAGAATTCCAGGAGCCGCGCATGCAAAGTACATCGTACGCCACTCGTTTATGACGAGAGACAATAGGCCAACCCAAAACATCCCGAAAACCCAAGCTGAAGGAAGATTGCAATCCAGCAGGAATTGGATCGGTAGAAAAACAAAGTGAAAAATATTTAACGCATGATAAAAGTAACCAATCGTTAGAACGAGAGTGATCCATGCACGACTATCTGATGGCATCGATTCACAGCTGAGAATAGCACACAAAGAGTAGTACGTCTAAAAAAATTAAGCGCCAAAAAATTGTGGTCTAAGAGCCGCCTAAGTAAAGGCCAAGGTTTAAGCCTAACAAAGAGTCAGGTTCAAGATTAGATTGACACCTAGGCTAAAGCTTAAGCTTATAACAAGGCTTAGATGAGTAGGCCACATGGGCACATGAAGCGCAAAATTAGAGAAAACATCTGATTAAAAAGGTCTTCAGGTAGAAAAAGCTTACATCACTTGCTGCTCCAATAATAAGGCGTAACAAAACAAAAATATAATAATTAGGTGAAAAAGTAGCAAGTACATGAGCGATGAGCCTGAAGTATAAGAATTGGTAGAATAAGTCTCCACTTTGAAACAATTACAATTTATTCATGTATTGTAATGTTTTCAATTTTTTGTCCGTGTTTCTAACTGTACGGGAAACTAAACTTCGATTGGTGTTCTTTTTTAGGTAAATTACTTCGTTTGCAATTCGGAAGCCTTAAAAAACGGCTGGACGTCCGTCCCTGTTCTTGCAAGGATGTGTCCAGCTACAAGTTGTGAAGTATGGAAATTCCTCGTTCATGCGGAAAGATGTGGAGGACGGTTAAGAAAATGCATGCCCAAGTTAACGCAAGACTAACAGGAAGTATCCTGCAAAGCGTATGGCTACAGGATCTCTAACTGAGGAAGCAGTGGCATATCCAATTCCACTGATCTTGACGGTGTGCAAATTGCTCCAGAAATATTTACTTACACCCCAAAAAGGTCAACTCAACAGCAACTAGAAATAGTTAACTCTTGTTCCAGCGTGTACATGAATTATAAATCATTAATACAGATTTACCACCTATTTCCCCAATATCTCCTGTCGATCCGCCCACCGTCGAGTGACTCGAGTAAGCGCCATTCATAAATCTTCAATTTATACTAGCAGCGAGCAAGGGTAACGTAGCGAGTTCTGCTCTCTCCAGCGACTCAATGATCATCATAACTTTCTTCTAGTGGTTTCATGAAGAACTCTAACTATTAGCTTGGTGGTCTCCATGCAGTACGTTTGACATCCCGAAGAATCCAAGTCACTAACGGCTCTTGTGCGTCGGCTGCCGTCCACCCGCCCAATGTGTCCAGCCCATCTTTCCTCCGACACTATGGTATGCATAACGGCGCCTCCGATTTTTGATCGTTGCAACGTTATTCGAAGCTTCGAATCCTTTCCTCACTTGTGTGACATAGGATGCTCCTAGCGTCGTCCTTTCGACTGCGCGTCCAACAACACTGAGTGATCTTTCATTGTGATTACGCAACGACCAGGTTTCTCATGCACAAGTTAAGGCAGGAAAAAATCATCGAATCGAAAAGGTAGACAAAGAGGCGGGTGTTGTGTGTTCATTGTTTCCTTCACTACATACTCAAGGTTCTTGATACTTCCCCAAGCTTCTCAGGCTAATTCATTCTTGTTGATTTCACAATCTAAATAGACGCACCTGGAGCATTCGAAGGTATTCAAAGAGTTGGTCGTGAATGGGGTATTCGAAATCAACCCGTTCCTCATGAAGATCGTTTCTGTGAGGTTTAGTCTAAGACTAACCTTTCAATGGACGGTATCAAACTTGGCAAGCATTCATTTCATTTGGCTATTACTTAATATTATAGGAACGATGCTGTCAGAAAAGCGAAGATACTATATCTGCCAACCATCGATTTTCACTTCCACTTTGCCTCATTCTAGTGTTCGCTTGACGCTCTCGAAGGTAGCGGTAAATAATTTTGGCGAGATGACACCCCCCACCCCATTTGACCTCGATGTTAATAGCATTGTAGGACGGTGGTATACTGGTTGTGAAATTTGTATATAGCTCATAAAGAATGATCACATATCGAATAGCGAATCCCTCGCTGCCCAGGGTCTTCCACGGGTGCTCCTTTCTCAATTGAAACAAAAGCCTTTTGTAAATCGATGAAAGTGAGACAGAGCGGTCTTTTGTACTCTCGCGATACTTCAATGAGCCTTGTTATCGTGTGGATGTGGTCCATCGTACTAAATCTTTTTCAAAACCCTGCTTGCTCACATGGCTGTCCTTCGTCTAGTGTTCTGTCAATCCTGTTTAGGATGACTCGAGTGAAAAGTTTATAGGCGACAGACAGCAAGCAGACTGAGCAATAGTTGACGTTATTGTGGAGGACACCCTTCTTGTACAATAGCACTCCACTGAGTAGGGACCTTGCCTTCACACAGGTAACCTGTGAAGAGCCAAACCAGTGAGCGTATGAGGACTGGCGGAAAGTTGTCCAGATGTGATTCTTCACCGACGAAATAGCATGTCGGATTTCGGAAAGGATAATACGATATATCCATCCTCCTTTATTTCGCAATAGGGCAAAAGGAAGGACTTGGCTGTTAAAGAGAAATTAGGAGCAACAGTGAATGGCTTTCCCCAGTACCTTTCTGTACGCTGTAACCGTTCCGTCTGGGCGTCAGATTGCAATCATCTTGGTCTTCTAATAGCTGAGGCTTCGACGGCCTTTCCAATCAATAATAGTTCAGTGACCCTTCTAGCTCAGTGGTCTAAACGATCAAAATTTCTAAAGCGAAACTTTCTATCGATTTTCGAAATAACAAACAACAGGCGATAAACAGATGGACACTTTTGCCTCAAGTTTTCAAGGATTACCATTTGACAGTAATCATGGAATGGAAGGAATTCAACAATGGCGACAAAGAGCTTAACAATCAAGTGATGATGAACACAGACATCATTATGTCGCGACTCTTTATGCTTATCAGATATGGCAAAAAGGTAAAAATTGGATGGGAAAGAGTTCGCTTACGAAGCGGTCATGGCTGCTAATGTGATCGGTCTACGTCCGTATTCATCAGCTAGCGCTGACATTACAGGTACAGCAAACACAGCACCTAGAAAAGCCTGTGAAAAGTTGTCAGTTTTTTCTATTTTATTGCTTTTAATCGGAGACGAAAAGGAAGAATATGGTCTGACATTTTCAACGCACCAATAGTGAATGCAGTTAGTCCAGCCTCTTTCCAAACAAATGAACTGCAAGAAATGCCGAATTCTTTAATTAATGTGGTAGAAAATTCAGGATCCTTAATCCTGAAATTGATTCCCGAATGGTGATGAAGTTCTTTTGCCTATTATGGATGAGAATTTACTTACATAAGTTTTGTTCCTTGAGTAGAACCACATTTACCATATAAAGAGTGACTTTTGTTCTCGACGATCCAACAGCTTTTATCCACCGTTATCGATTTGTTCTTTAAAAAAAACTACTACCGTAATATTGGTTTACATTTTTGATTTCTACCTGTTAATTAAAGTCAACTAGTGAACTGTGAATTGTTCATATTCTGCTGTCCCGATAAAAGAACACAACTAGCACGACATCAGCGTTTTTCGCGGCCTTTCAAACTTTAATGCTGTCACGTGGCGGGCGTATGGTTAGACTCTGCACCAAGCCTATCAATTCTTCCTTTCGTATGCATTTAAAACATTGTTACCAGAATCAAGTGAAATTTCTACTATGATTTCATGGGAAGATAAGAGAAAAAAAAATCGAGGACTTGATGAATTGATAGGCCCTCACAAGTCACTGAACAGGCTGAGTAGGCATTCCGTCACCTATACCAATGGATCTGAATGCGTTCAGTCGGCACTGTGACAATGACAAGTCATGCAATTGTTTTTGTTAAAACAAGTCGACATGGCTTCCAGCATTCCGTACAGGAATTCAAAGACATTCGAGGAGAAATCAAAATCAAGTGGCGGCCAAACGAATGCGCAAATCTGAAGGATTTCTGGTGGGTGGGAGATGAAAGACAGTGTATCGGATCAAAGAAGTTCTCGGATCAGCATCACACGTGAAAACGAATTATCTATATGAAAAAATTCTGATTGAGATAGAGTTAGGCTCAATCGGTGTACCACACCACGTCTATTGCACTTTGAAGTCTGCTTCCACCTCGCATATAGTGTATTTCATTTCGAAGAACAGACGCTGATTTGCTACTTCACGCCAATTTTTTAAATGATAATTTGTACCGAATTCCCGCTTTTTAAAAACTAGGAGCCTGATATGTTCTAGACTACTATTTAAGAAGGATAAAGCTCTCGGCGTTGATCGATCGAGGTATGCGCCATGCATTCGGCTTCATTAAGTATCATTGGAGGTGATTGAATGCATATCTGGCCTTTACAATGACTCGCGGTGACCTACCGATGTATCGAGACAGTGCTGCTATCTTTCCAAACAAGTCTGGTACCAAGTTGCCGATCCTGGAGGAATGGAAGAGTCAGTGGGCCATGGGCGCGGGATCGATTCCACGTGTGTGTTGCAGTGGCGCCTCCAATTACTGCACCACACGCGACCACTACTTACAATACATTTATAAAGATATTTTATTGTTCAGAAGCAATGCGTTATTAGTCACGAAGGCTCAGCGTAGTTGAACAAGGTGCACTGATGACTGTGCTAATACCAAATTTCCATAACAAAGGGAAGCTTACTCTATTTTCAGAGAGGTTCACTACATAAATGACTTGGTAAACCAACAACTCTTGGTGTATTAAAGGTTGATTATCAATCTCGTAAGAAACTTTACTGATCGTTCACCTCATAGTCACATTCGTGTATGGGATTTGGTTCGACATACGGCATCACATACATGGCAGCTGAGTAGAAAAAATTAGTCCACTGACACAAAATATAAATGAGTTTTTGATATCTGAAAAAATGATCGAACTGAGTTTAAAGAATTTAGCTCGACTGACGATGTCATCAAGCACGAGTGGACCCGATTATTCTTAGAAAGATGTTTTTGTAAAGTTACAGCAGCATAAGTTGAACACAGAAAACACACAGCTCTCAGTCTTCATTCTCTTCTCGTTTATCAAGAGCTCTCTCATTTTTCGAGAACTTTCTTTTGTGAATATTCTGCATGTCCTATACATCCTCGTAAAATTCCAACCTAATCTTACTTGTATGGATACTTGAGTAAGCCACTGTGGCGAGTTTTATGTGTTGCAGCATGTTTCAGAAATAGAATGAGAGATTTCTTCTCTGGAGAAGAGCGTAATGTGGTCTTTCCAGCTTGTCACCATAGTGGTCACGAAGGGGAAAAATTCCTGGCATTGGTTTATTCATAGCTATGCTCCCAAATGGAAGTGTCGACCACGTTCACAGTTAGTGATACCGTGGTGGGAGACTGAAAAACGAGTGCAACGAAAGTGGAAAACCAGAGAACATCGTTTACATCACAATGAAGTGATAGTCTAAAAGCACTGATCTAAACGGAGGCCCATAGCGTAAGTGTTCACTTCCTCGAAATGACATTTACCTTCCAAAACCGTATGCGTTCATTAATTTATCCGGATCTAGGTCTGCATAGAAATTTGGCTCAACATCTGGACCACTTTGTGTTGTACGCAACTGTAACAAGATTTCGTAATCAATCAATAGAAATGGATAGACTTCGGAAAATTTTGTTAAGGTAGCTTTGTTCAAGAAATCTTCCAAAGAATTTTAACCATAGATGACCACTTATCGACTTCTTCCTGTGCTCACACTGCTATTTAAGAGAGAGAAAGACATCAATTGAGTGCTCACTGAGAGGCTTTCACTTGGTAATCGATCCGTAGCCTTCTGCAATAAATCATCATCGTTCGTTGCCATAAACCTTAAATATATGAAGCTTATATGTTAACTTAGATCTCCAAAAAAAAAACTGCTTGAAAACATTTCATTCAGCAGCTCCGTAACACTTGTCAAATAAAAAGCGTTACATAACGGAGTGATATTTAGGAATATAGAATCAATATTTCGATCCACACTTAGAGGAAGTCACAGTGGTAGTGAATTAGTGATGATTCTTGGCACGAAGAACACAAGACATTTCCAGAAAAAATGTCCACAATCACCTGCATCTGAGTCCTCGACAGAGGACTTGGTCATGCAGGCAGGAAGGACAAGATACGACGTCATCGGAATGATTGAGATGAGACGACGTCACCCACTTGACGCCGTCTGTGACACCGCAGAAGAACTGCTTCTCGGACCATGTGATAACAAAGGAGTCAGCGGCCGTCGGCCTAGTCGTCAGCATGAGTGTCGTTATGAACATCGATTCATTCGAAAGTCTAGCAACCTGCATTGGACGCTTACGGTTGAAGAATTGTGAACCAGTACCAGCGCTCACAACCTTCATCGTCTACACACCGACAACAATCTACACAGAAGACGAAGTCGAAGCATACTACATGGGTTTGGAGAAGTTTTACCAAGACCTTACGTTCTTTAAGGTCATCACTAGAGATATCATCGCTAAAACTTGACCCAGAACAACGTCTGAAGATCGTCACATTGTGAACCATGGGTTAGAATGGAACGAGAAATATGAGCCGTAGCCTGAGTTTATCCCAGCGACTGAGACCACCTATGGTAACTCGCAATTCCATAAACGCCGCTCTCAATGCTAGATTTGAGAGCACCCCAATGAAGAGTGTCATAATGAAATAGACCATACCGCAGCAAATCGAAAATATTGCCTTACTGACGTCGTTGTTGTGCCAAAATTATACACGTGATCGGACTATCGCCTTGTTCGCCCCTAATCAGAGAAAACACATGAGGTTACAAGATTTTACTTCTACAGGAAAGGAGAAAAAGCCGTTAAATTCGAAAGGCAAAGTTCACGAACCACCATAAACTGGGATTTGTTCAGTAGTCAGCTCTTGATAAAATGCCGTTAATGATGACAACAACAAAGAATACGGTGGAATTATTAAACATCTTCACGTGGGCACAGTGAAAGATGAGAGTTCGAAAGACACCAAGAGACGTCTCTCCCCAAAAACACTTCAATTGACACGACGGTGTGGAACCGCACAACCTACAGGCAACTTCGCTATCTCAAGACGAAACTTGCAAAACAATGCAGACAAGTGATAAAAAAAGATCTTAAAGAGAGAATATCGGCAATTACGCTCGAAGCTGCAGAGGTTGGGAAAAGTACCAGCAAAGCCCACCGAAGCTTCGCCAATTACAAAACCAAGACGATTGCACTCCGACGCCCAGACGGAGCAGTTACATCGCCCAGAAAGGCCATGGAGAAAATCATTCACGAATACATATATATTTTACCACCGGTTCTCCATTCCGAAATCCGACATGCCCTTTCGTCTGTGAAAAATTGAGGTGCACCAGGTCCGGAGAGGATAACATCAAAACACCTGGAAAACCTCACCAACAGACTTGCTTTCTTCTCACGTTACCTGTGAAAATCCAAGGCCCCTTGTCAATGGAAGATCTGCAAGACCGTGTTATTGTTCAAGAAGGGTGATCTACACGATATCGGCAACTACCGCCCAATTTGCTTGTTGTTTCTAAGGCATAGTCTCTTTACTCGAGCGGCCCAAACAGGATTACCAAAGCAACGGACAGCCATGTGAGCAAGGATGGTTTCAAGAAGGATTCAGTACAGTGGATGACGTGCTAGTAAGACTCATTGAAGTATCACGAGATTGGACTCATAGATTTGAAGAAGGCTTCCAATTCAGTTAAGTTAAAAGCCATGGTAGCTCAGGATACTCAAAGAATCATTGAGTATATTTTGTAACTAAAACATCACCATTCTACAACGATATTAACAATGACGAGAATGCGAGGAATTAGGCAAGGCGATACAATTTCGCCAAAATTATTTACTGCCACTCTCGAGAACTTCATGCGAACGTTACAATGGGACAACGTGACAATGAATATCGATGGAGACAATTACATCATCTTCGGTTTGTCGACAACATTTTTCTTATAGGTAGATAGAAAACTAGCTCAAAGAAAGGCGAATCAAATGACATGCATAGTGTGGTAATGAACACGTTAGCCCACGGAAAGAGTAATAGTGCACACGTTCCCCACCGGAGACACCTGCGGTTCAGAGTTTTGCAAATATCTCAGCATTATTGCGGCTGTATCCTACATAACATACTGTCTTACCAAATTGTAAAAGGATAAAGGATAAAGCTCTCTGGGTTGATCAATCCCTGAGGGATGCGCCATGCATTCGACTTCATTAAGCATCGTTGGAGGTGATTGAATGCATATCTGGCCTTTACAATGACTCGCGGTGGCCGGCCGATGTATCGAGCCAGTGCTGCTATCCTCCCAGACAAGTCTGGTACCAATTTGCCGACCCCGGAGGGATGGAAGGCCTGGTGGGCCATGGGCGCATTTCACGTGCGCGTCGCAGTGGCACCTCCAACCACTGCGCCACACGCGCCCTCGTTGTAAATTGTAATAGGCAGCAAATGAAATGCTAACATTGCGATTTTGACTACATCCTCAGTTTAAATGACTTCCTTGCCAATTTGGGCTGCCCAGATCAAACCCACGGGTGACTGCTGATGGCACTGGTAGATAGTAAACTTGCTGAGAGAACTGCGAAACGAAAGACGTACGGCGTGGTGGTGAACTCGTTAGCCTTGGAAGGGATAATAGTGCATTCGTGCGAGACCATAGTCACATGCGCTCCGAAGTTTTGCAAATATCTTAGCATCATTGTGGTTTAATTTTTCCTATAATACCAAGTACTACCCAAGCAGAACGAATGGCACTCGGCTTTGATGTCTGTGGAAAAATTGCTCCTCCACTTTACTTCTTACAAAAACGATGTTCATCAAGAATAGACTGGTTACGTATGTCCCATTCATGTTGAATGGTAGCAAAATGTCAGAATGGTCCAGCTACGTCGGTCTATGACGGGAAATCCATATGATGGACGACTTAGCTCCAGAGTTGAGCAGAGAGATTTAGAGAGCTTCTAAAAGCACCGACGATGTAGTGAAGAAAATATGGAATGATTCTCCCTGCGTTAACATATGCGTCAGAAAGTGAGAACGAAACCAATAGAGTAAGTGCTGTGATCCAAATATGTGAAAACGGGTCATCAAAGAATTCAGTTAAAGGAGTAACTAACAAACACATTTAGACGAATGACCACCCACCAGGGCTAAAATAATGTGAAAAATGAGACACACTCCTTTCACTAGGATGTCAATTGCAGACACAGTAGAAATACTACACAAAAAACAACATTCCTTAACAGCTACTACTGAATATAATTTGATATCATTGAGTCTCCAGATAATTATGGAACGCAGATTTCTTTTTAACTACGTTGACTCCACAGTGGTTTAACACCTCATTGTGGCAGTAGGGTGTTCCTAGGTGTCGAACTGCGATATACAACGGAAGTCAAGGAACAGTGGAGCAGCTCATGTACCCAAGCACATGCTTCCAACAGTCACCGATGTGTGCACAAGAAGAGAGCAGAAGGAGAAAACCGTTCTTCACTTTCGAATTGAGAATAGTTGTTTCCAATGGTCACGAAGCGGCAGCTGAAAGTTTAATTAAAAATTAGCACCTATACATGATAAGTCCTACGAAAATAAGATACCGTTTCTCCTGCTCTTCATTTGCGACGATATGAGTAGAGCTATAAAACGTTGCTTAAAACGTGCCGGTTTAAATCGGTAGCAGTAATCGAAATATCACCGAACATTTCAAGAGGCCAGATAACATCCGCTGGGATTAACGTATACGCGACGACGCAAAATTTGCCCCAACGACCGCACAGATGGCCATTGCATGAGCCTGGTAAGGTGTACCTAATCTCCTGCAGAGTGTGGGGACGAATACATTAGCCAAACGGTAGACCATTCCGCATTTGTACTGAGTGATTAGCTGGGAAGTTTCAAGTCCACTTCACTAAGCATATGTACAACATAGAAACGTAATGCAGAAGATTTCGAAGTAGAAGTCACTGTCCGCGCATACGAACTTAAAACATCAGCCCATAAAACTCTTGAAAAGTTTCGAGTAGATTCCAAGATACAAAAATAAACAACAAGATGGATTGCCTTGTGGTCACCAGTGATCTCGTGCCATACCTCAGGCTGCTTTTTTTAAATCTGAGCCAATCACCTACCTTCCTCACCTATGTAAGACTTCTTGCGGCTGGTGTCCACCAAGTCACTTGAGGACTCACAGGGAACAAAATGATGGGTATTTAAAAGAATTATGGGAATGGAAATTTACGTGTTAGATTTTGTCAGCTGAGGTTATGAAAGAGTTTTGCTGGATGGAATGCATGTCAATTTGACCTTCCCAAGCACTGAAGAAAGCGAAATCACCGAAACGTCAACTATTGTGTATTAATAATTACTGTAACAACTACCTCGTGTCTGCTCGTAAGGAATCACTGATCAATTTTGAGCTTAGTAGAAAGCCGGTCCAGGGATTTCCTACACGTAACACAGCTGACAAATATCAGTTGACGAAGCTCTTTGCAAGAGACACATTGAGATAAGCCGAAGAAACTAGTAGAAGCAACTCGAAAATAAACTAGTCTGAAGAAATTTAATTCTGACATCTTGGATTGTAATGCCTAACTATCAGCACTAATAAATAAAGATGAGACTATTACAACATTCAACTAGAACAAGGAATTAATGACGCAAAACTCCCGTACCAATTTCCCCTTTCCTGAAGTCCCTCTTTGGACCCAAAAATTTCCTTCGGGAAAAAACACTCGGATTCTTCCCTCTGATGCTCGAGTTGGAATAGAAAATATTGGGAAAGCCACACCTTGAGCACCCAAGAATATTGCGGCTGACTTCCTTAGAGCCGGAAGTCGTGAATTACATATGCTTCTCGCAGACAATTGACATATTGCCTTCAGAGATAGAAAATCGCACACCGGGTGGAGGACGCTGCGCTCGGTTATCCTGCCCAAAAAGATGACCGAAGGGATCTTCACGATCGCCGTCCAATATGCTCGGTGCGTGTACTCTACAAGCTATTCACGAAAATTGTCTTCCTACGCCTATGTAGGAACGCTTACCTAACAGATGAGGAGAGGTGTATAATAGAAAGTGTAGCTAAAAGAATGACAGGCACATGACCTCCTGGAGTTGGTCTCATCTTTTGTTCAACTCCAATTCTTGTTAGTCTTTTGAGAGGCTACTTTAGATGCAAAGTGCACAAGTACTTCTTTATATCAAGCATTACCAATGACGGTTAGACTGTCATATCTACTTGAGTACTTCGGTGGCCCATCACAAAACCATGAACTCATTCCATCTCCATCGCCTTCCACTGGTTTCCTTCATGCTCACGGCTACAAGTAGCACTGAAGCTTGCCTCCGAGTCACCTATATCATACTGATGTTCTATCCTACTCTTCTTCCCGTCACTCAGGCGTCGACAGAGTAATAACACATTTACACTCTGCTTTCGCTGTAACATGAGGGCTCACAAACGGCTTATTGGACGATTGCCTTCACTTCGTAGACCTGTTTTATGTCAGATAGGCCTGCAGGAGGTCAAACGATCACCCAACAGTTCTGTGACTAACACGGGAAGTATTCTAGATGATTATATTAGCTAGAACTCTTGAGTCGAATAGGTAATTGACGACCCGGCTCCATCACCAAATAGATGGCTTTTCTGCAAATTAAGACGATAAACCACATAAATATCACATGGTTATGTTGAAATTACAAGATCGCATTTTCCCAAGGAATATCTTAGTTCATAAATGCATCGAACTTGCCCTGAGGTCAGTTTGCATATTTCATAAACAACTAGTGGTAGCTGAACAAAAACTTATAAACAATGAATAACGTGAAATACGGTGGGTAAAAATCTGAGCAGCACCACTGGTACCTCATAATCAAGTAACAATTGTTATCTCAAACATTATTGTATACGATTATGAAACACAAGACGAGGCAAAACACACAGCACAGAATTTTCGTAGGCACAACCATGTATTAAAAATTAGCCTTAATCCGGCCCATGATTAGAGAACATTAGCACATAAACATGGGTAAACAAAAATAATGATGTAGCTGAGGGCCCATTTCCTAACCAGCCATTAGAAGAGTAAGATTTCATTTCATTAAATAAAGTACCATCAACAATATTATTCTTGCAATTATATATGTATACAGAAAAACATGAGACCAATAAAAAACAACGTAATGGAAGACTAACCAACACTGACCAAAATAAAGAAAGAAAAAAAGACTAATACGAGCAGATGAAGTAGCATAAAATTACAAATAATGTACATTGGATGCTACGTACTTTATCATGAGGTAGAAGCCCAGGCAGTTTTCTGATATTCTGGCGTAGTATTCTCATAATCGTTCTCAATACTGTAGTACTTTGCATAATTCTTCTCGAGGAATCCTATCAGGTGCTGGGTACACGTAATAATATCCTTAAAAAAATAATTTTTGAAAAAAAAACAGATAATAATTATGGCGTGATAAATCTGTCGTTTTCTTTCTCAGCAATCGCGAGGTTGTTAAACAGCATACGTTTACTTCCATAAAATAACAAACACAAACACAAACAAACACAAACAAACACAAACACACACACACACACACACACACACACACACACACACCGTAGCTGACGTTTCTGAAATAGCTGAAATCGCCTTCTTCAGAGACCCTTTTTTCACCTGTCTTCCACCGAGGAAGAACAGCCACTCAGAGTACCATATAGTTGACGATTGCCTCGGTGAAAGACTGGTTAAAAAAGCGGCTCTGAAGAAGGCGATTCCGCCAAAAAGTCAGCTATGGTTGTGTTGTATGTGCGTTATTGTATGGAAGTGAACGTATACTGTTTAACAACTTCGCGATTGCTGTGAAAGAAAACGATGGATTTATAATCCAATGCCAAGGTTAATAGAAAGTCGATCTTGGGATGGTGTGATATTTGCAAAACTCTGGACTAACTACAGGTGTATGCGGTGAGGATGGAACACGCTATCACCCTTTACGGGGGCTAACGCCTTCACCACTTTCGCGACCATGTGGGAATGAGATAACGTTACAAAAAGAATATCACCATTTAGTATAAAACAACACAAATCAAACATGTGCGACCTACGTCTGCGTCAAAACGTTATCTAACTCTAGCAACGAAAATAAAACTTTATAAATCTGAAAAAAACACTGAAACTTTTAAAATTAAATTATACTAGAGAAGAAAGATTAAGTCTTTACATAGCGAAAAGCTATTAGAATATTCTAGAATAAATGCTCAAAACTTAATAAAGTCAACATATTCCCCTCTCCCTTACACCCATTGAACAACCGGAACAAGCTGTTGAATAAAAACGGACAAGTACAGAAAGAAAAAAAAGAGGGTCCAATCTTAACATATAGTCAGCACGTTCGTTTTTTGATTGTAAAACTTCATGTTATTTCAATTTAAACGGATGTAAAATAGAATCCTTTGAGAATTTAGAGGATAAATGTCCACGTCTAAAACATTGATGACATTTAGGGACAAAGTGGTGCACGTTGGGCAAACAAACTTCCACCTTTTAAGTAGCTCCACAATTAGTGCTAGGACAAAAAAGGATAAAGGATAAAGCTCTCGGCGTTGATCAATCCCTGAGGGATGCGCCATGCATCCGACTTCATTAAGCATCGTTGGAGGTGATTGAATGCATATCTGGCCTTTACAATGACTCGCGGTGGCCGGCCGATGTATCGAGCCAGTGCTGCTATCCTCCCAGACAAGTCTGGTACCAATTTGCCGACCCCGGAGGGATGGAAGGCTTGGTGGGCCATGGGCGCATTTCACGTGCGCGCCGCAGTGGCGCCTCCAATCACTGCCCCACACGCGCCCTTAGTGCTAGGATGACCTACTAAAAACGCAATGTATTTTGCGGGTTCCGGTAAAAGGGCATTTCGTTGTGATGATAAAAGAATACCTGATTCCTGTTGGAATGAGCTGGAGAATCCACTGATTTTTATTCGAAAAAGAAAAAAAAAACAGTGCTCACTATAAGTTGTTTGTTCAAAGTTGAACCATGCAATTCCGGCAACGCTTTGAACTCTGTTCATAGCCATAAAGGAGCTGAGATATTTGCAAAACTCTGGACCGCAGGTGCCAGTGCTGGGGAACCAACGCGCTATTACCCTTTCCTTGTGTTAACGCGTTCACTACCACACCATGCGTGCCCTTCGTTTTGCCTTTCTATCAGCTAGTTTTCTGTATACCAGTGCCATCAGCAATCACCCGTCAAGGTCTGGGATTTATCTGGGTATTACAAATCGGCATTGAAACCAGATAAGCCGAAGCTGTAGTCGAAACCGTAATGTTCATAACAATTGTGGGATCGCCATAAAAATGTAAAAGCAAAGACAAAAACTCGGAAACTTTACTCGGAAAACAGCATCATTCCAAGTTACATCGCGAAGCAGACTAGCCAGTCGAACGATTAGTCTTAGAAGATGCGGCAAACCATACAATTTTGATGGCACCAAGACAGCGCCGAAGTCATCTGGAAGAAACTAACAATCAGTCTAGCTCACTCACAATTCTCGATCATCATTCAGTAGTTAAAAGAATGAACACCAACCACAAGATGACTGCGACTTCCTTTTTCTTAACACAACATCACTTGATCCCACAGCTTTCTCTATCTCAGCGGCATACTGAGGACGCTCAAATTTATAAAGTAGTTGATACCTAAGAATAAATCAGATCTAAGTCGACCTGCTTTCACTCATACCACGAAAATCGTCTCTGAAAATTTCTTACCAAGCAATTCCTGCAGATTTAGCAAATTAGTAAAAAAAAATAATAATGGTGGAAATAATGATGGTAACAAAGATAATAATAAAAGGATAATAACTCTCAGCGTTAATCAATCCCTGCAGGATACATCACGCAATTGACTTCATTAAGCACCGTTGGAGGTGACTAAATGCATTTCTGCCCTTCATAATGACATGCGGTGTCCTACTAACGTAATGAGTCAGTGCTGCTATCCTCCGAGACTAGTCTGGTACCAATTTGCCGCTCCCGGGAGATGGAGCGCTTGGTAGAACTAGAACTGAGGCGCCAGCAAAGACTCCATATGTATTGTAAGGCGAATCCGTGCAATGCGTAAAACGTGCCCCATAATGATAGTGATAACAAATAACAATAATGAAAAACTCAACCTAAGAAAACATAAAAACAAAACAAACTCCAACAAAACCACAAAACACAAAAGAGCTCATAAAAATGACACAAAGAACAGTTCTGAGAAGTTCGATAAACCAAGAACATAGCGAAAACTGAAGTCGTTTTAACACGATAAATACAGAATAACGACGCTATTCCGAGGACAGACAACAAACAATAAGTGTGTACAGTCATCAAATGGAAAGAAAACGTACCCCAGAACTTTATTGAAGAAATCTCGCAGTCCCATTGCACTGCTTCCCAAGCCACCAGATGTATTAGCAACTGCCGAATCCTCTCCATCTTTAGACGAGTACCCAAGTTCGGTACAATACTGAAGCGTAGTTTATAAAAATCATACAACGCTAACCTCATGAATTAAAGAAAAAAGAACAAAGCTCTTGGCGCTGGTCAATCCCTGAGGGATGCGCCATGCATTCGACTTCATTAAGTATCGCTGGAAGTGACTCAATACATATCTGGCCTTTACAATGACTCGTTGTGGCCTACTGGCGTATCGAGCCAGTGGTAACCTCTCAGAATGGTACCAATTTGCCGACCCCGGATGGATGGAAAGCTTGGTGGGCCATGGGCGCATTCCACATGGGCGTCGCAGTGGCGCCTCCAACCACTGCGCCACACGCGCCCTAATAAGTTCCTTATACCATGAAAACATGGAAGAAATCCTTCGTTATTACTGTGTTCTTGTTCACAGTTGATTTGCAACACATTGCAGAATACCGGAGGATGCTTAACTGGCTTTGGCTTTCCTTCTTGCATTTTTCTGATCTTCTTGTTTATTTCTTGCTTACTTGGACGACCCGACATCACTTGTTGTGCCAGCCCCAGCACAATTTCCATTACTCTCCTTAGGCTTTTTGATGGAAACGCCGGACTCCTTCTTAGCTTGGGAGGCGCTGTTGGCGGATGAACCGTTATGCTGCACATAGCAGGCCGACACACCCAGAAACACCTAGCCAAGATGAGGCCGTTTGGACGACTTTATCTCTAATTTTTTTTCTTACTGTTTTCTGATTTACTGCCCTTCATTCCCAATCCGTTGCAGAATAGATGCTTTACGGATTTTTTTTCCTGTGCAGTTTTTCTGTCTTCTTGAAGATTTTTGTTTCTATGTTAACTTTTTACTTGTTGCCTATTACAGTTGTTCACGGTAGGGTACAATGTGGAATAGAACCGCAATGATGCACAGCTATCTGCAAAACTCCGGAATGCAGGACCGAAAAAAAGAAATCCAAACGATGAATCGGCATGGCTTGTGGTGAACGCGTTAGCCACCGGAAAGACTAATAACGCGTTCGCTCCCCACCGCAGAAACCTGCAGTCCGTAGTTGCGCAAATACCTCAGCATCATTACGGATCCATTACAGTTAACTCGGATCATCGGCATTGATGAAGACGAGGGCGTCGGAACGTCAGTCGGATAAAATAATTTATCAACCTCGTGTAAGCTCAACAATTTATACACGTGTTAACTAAATGCTCCATTTGAAGAAGTTATTTCATGGAAATTAAAAATGGACGAACATACATCATTAATGATGGAGTCGACTGTATAACGAGCTGGCAGACGAGAAACCATACGTTGACGAGTCATTATGTCACTATCATCTACGAGAATTTGAAGCAGGCACGTAGGCATGTCGATAAGTTTCTAGAAAGTTAGTAAGAAACCACATGAGAAACAGATGATATCAATTAAAAAACGCTTGACATGTTTCATGTCCACCAAGAAAAAGAAACCTGAACAGCACCAATTAAGAAACAGACTGAGAAACGGACGAAACGAAGGACTCGCATGGTGTGGTGATGAACGCGTTAGCCACCGCAAAGGGTAATAGCGTGTTCAGTCTCCACCGGAAACACCAGCGGCCCGAAGTTTTGCAAATTTTTCAGCATCACGGTTATTACGGTTATAGTACCAATTAAATTCATCAGAAAAGGAATATTTGGGAAGGTGACTTACGTCTAATTCCTGAAGAAGGGCCGGATCACGTTCATGACTCGGTAAGGTATTCTCAGCTTCATTTGTTACAGTGGTTGATGTTGCTGCTAGTGTATCAGAACCAGCTTCAGCTCTTTTCTTGGCGATTTTTGCTAAGTACAGACATATATTGAGCAGGCTATATTAAAATTCCACACCTCTACCCAAAGGCAGAACGGTCTTCTGCAACACCATTCCAACCTTTGTTATCCTTCACATAATACAGAAGAAAACTCGCTCTTCTTAATTACTACACAAATACACTGCTTAATTATTGGGTAACTAAATTTCTTAGGGAAATTCCCATTTTTAAGCAGTTCAGCAGGAAAGAAAACGTTCTGGATTTGTAAGTTACATACCGCGCAGATGAGTAGACAACGACCTCGAACGATGCACACTATTTGGAGTTGAGCCACGACTACTTGACTCACTCCGTCGGCTCTAAAAGAAAAGCAGTGAAATCCTAGTTGGGAATTTCGAAAGTTTAGAGGTAACTGAATCCAACATATCGCCTTAATACAACTCGATTTGTGTCGTTTGTTGCTCCCTTCACATTTATGGAACACCCACATAAGACAAAGAAAAATGGAAGCTTACCTAAACGTCTTGTTTCCGCAATTCTACTTAAAACTTTTAATGGTAGAAGAGACTCTGGTAAGGCTTTCAACCGTTAAAATAAGTCCTCAAGAACTTTATGCTCATGAAAAACGAAGGTGAATCCTACGTCATCTTCATTGCTCTCTTTCGCCTTCTTTCGCTTGTTCTTCGACGATGAAGCTGCTTCTTGAATTTCTTTCTGAAAAGAATAACACTGAAACAATACCACATCTAGAGCATATAATGAACCCTTACCACCAAGAAAATCAATATAAATACGCCAAGATAAAACATATGCCTTCCCTACAAGCATCACTAGGTATAGCTACTTATACGTTCTTACGAACCGCCTTTCTTGAGCTGATGTGAGGTTGACATAAGCTGCCAATGTTGCTTTCGCTGCTGTTGTTGCTGCTGCTGTTTTCGTTGTCGTTGTTGTTGTTATTGTTTAGGATTGCCCCACTCGTAGCAGCGGGGTACTAAGGAAGGTGAAATTGCCAGAACGTCGACCATCGACCAACAACAACAAAAACAACAACGACGACTTATACCAACCTCGTATCAGGTCAACAAGAGCAGTTAATAATAAGATATAAACCATATATATAT
>MQTX01000107.1:1043325-1148013 GCA_009735665.1 Angiostrongylus cantonensis
TTTAAGTTACCACTATATAGCAAGCTGTGTAAATTTTGTTAAACAATTAAAAAGCAAATAACACATTTTTAAAAAACACTGCAAATATGCGGTAGTAAAAATAGCACATCAAGTGAAACTTAGATACCTTACACCTTGCAATGTTTTCTTCAGTGAATGGAAGGAACTTATCCGTTGTCTCACTTTGAGCTATTCTCTCATCATATCTTTTGTGCCAACCCTGGAAACAAAAAAAAACCACTGATAGGTGACGTCATTTTTCCACTGGCGTCGTAAAAGAACACTAAAACAATTCAAAAAACATAATGTTTTAAAAGACCTACCTGATAGTGGACGACATAGACGGTCTCTCCATCTTCTTCAGCAATTTCCGTGATTTTTGCCTCATAGTAGTAGGAACCATGCTTGCACAAAACTCTGTCGTTAAGATCGTACCTCTTCATCGTCCTCGTAACTACAAGACAATCAGAACTCAACTGAGCTTCACCCCCTTGAACAAATCAGAGAGAAATAAATATTTACAACAACATAAAATCTCGAAGAAAATATGAAACACTCGCTGGAATCTTGAGTTCTCAGCTGTTTATGGACCGTTCAGTGGTCCTCGTACGGCATTAAACCTGTCAGAGAAAGTTCTAGTGTACTCGGCATCACTTCAAACAGCGAATTTCCTTCTAACATCAGCGTCACCAATCAATATGCACTCTTTCATTGACAATCTAACAAAATGTGGACAAAAAGAAATCTACTCGGTAAATGCTTCCGCGCTTTTGCCTTCTTCGAAACCCAGTTTATCCGAGTCTATTGTCCAGAGTCGTTCCTTTTTCCCATATGGGTTCCTGTAATCACCACGAGTGAAATCCTGTGGATTCCGCTCAGATGGAGCAACCTCAATCGGCAGTGGTGCTTTATACAGGACGGCTTGTAGGGCACTTCCGACTGACGCTGCTCCATACAAGCGGTAATCCACAGGATTCGACTTGAGGAGACCACAAGGACCCATATGGAAAAAAGAAATAACTGCAGCCAATGAGATCGGATCAATCCAGCTCTGAAGAAGGCAACATCGCCCAAAAACAAGCAGAATAGAAAATTTTTATCTACCTTGTGTTACCTTACCAGTGAAGGGATGCATGTTCAACAACAATTCACTTGCACCAATACCTTACCAGAATCAGGACCAGTTCTCATGGGAATTTATGCAGTACATTTCCAGTCCAACTAATTTCCAGTTACATCGCTCTAAACGCCGTTTATTGAAAGGATTGGGATGAACAGAACACAGGATAGCTTCACTAATGAATCTTTCTTCAAGACAATAATAAATCATTACAACACATACTTACTATAATATTTAGGAACTACTGCCTAAATTCTTGGATAATAAGCACATAGGAGGTTGCTACTTCATTATTTGTTTGCAAGAAAGCTGACGTTTCGGATGATTTCACCCTCTGCAGAGCCTGGAAAGGTCAACTTGAGTGCAATTTTGGCAGCCAAACACCTCTATAGCCTTAACAAAAGAAAATCACGAGACCTAGATTTAAATGCAATGTAACAGGAACAAAACATCTTCATCGCCAACTCACCGCTTTTTATGAGTCTTCCACTGAGTGTTTCACGTGGACACCAATCACGCAGACTTCACTAGGTTAGGCATATTAATCTATGTTTCGTGAACTTTCTTTTGGAAATATGGAGTTGTTTGGCCGATAGATTAGAGCCAATTTGACCTATCAAGGCTTTGAAGAAGGCAAAATCCGCCGAAATGTCAGCTTTTCCGTGAATAAAGAGTGAAGTAATAATCTCATGCGGGCTTAACAGCAGAACAGCGAATTATTGATTGATGCCGAGGTTAATAGAAATTTGGTCCTGGGAATTACTGCCTAATTACTGCCTTAAATTGTTAGGTAAGGAATAATATAAAAAGAACCTTACTGAAGTGATTGGTAGATGATCAAACAAATTAGCAGTAGCGCGAATTCTGACCGTGTGTCAACGATTGTCTCCATCATTACCGGATCGATATAAACAACCTACTACTTACTACAACCCACCGGCCAGTCGTCAACGGTTGTGAGTCATTAAGAAGAGAAAGTCCATGTCTAGTCTTTAGTGAATGTGTTATATGTTGTATATCAGTTTTTTAGAACATCTTCAAGAGGATGGTAACCCATGAGGTGAACTTAAAGAATAAAAGGATAAAGCTCTCGGCTTTTCTCAATCCCCGAAGGATAAGCCGTGCATTCGACTTCACCAAGTATCGTTGGAGGTGACTGAATGCATATATGGCATTTACAATGCCGCGGTAGCCTACCGATGCATCGAGCCAGTGCTGCTATCCTCCCAGACAGGTCCAGTACCAATTTCTCCATCCCCGGAGGGATGGAAGACTTGAGGACCCTAGGGCGCGGGATCAATCCCATACGTATTGCAAGGCGATTCTAACTGCTGCCCTACACGCGCCCCTTACCTTGCGTATCTTGTGATACATTGTGATGGTACGAAATCACCCGAATCTTAGCATCGCAGTGGTTGTATTTCACATAATGCCCTGCCACCTGTATCACCCGTAGACCGTTGATCGTAGAGTGACTCGAGCGGGAGCCAGTAAATACTCCATTTTTCCTTGTCGCGTGCAAGAGTAGCCCAGTGAGTTCTGCTCGCTTTAAGGACTTGTCGAGCATCATATCTTTCTTGTAGGCTCTTCGTGAAGCACCCTGACCATCGGGTCGGAGGTCATCCTGCAGTACGTCTGACATCATGAGGAATTCAGTCACTGACAGCCATTGTCCATCGGTTATCATTCATACGCATTACGTGTCCGACCCACCTTATCTTCGACTGTTTGGCGTATAGAACGGCATCTTTGATTTTCGATCGTTGACGTAGGTCGGAGCTTCGGATCCCATCCCGTACTTGTGTGAAACGGAAATTGTAGCGTGCAAGAGTAGCCCAGTGAGTTCTGCTCGCTTTAAGGACTCGTCGAGCATCATATCTTTCTTGTAGGCTCTTCGTGAAGCACCCTGACCATCGGGTCGGAGGTCATCCTGCAGTACGTCTGACATCATGAGGAATTCAGTCACTGACAGCCATTGTCCATCGGGTATCATTCATACGCATTACGTGTCCGACCCACCTTATCTTCGACTGTTTGGCGTATAGAACGGCATCTTTGATTTTCGATCGTTGACGTAGGTCGGAGCTTCGGATCCCATCCCGTACTTGTGTGAAACGGAAAACTCCCAGCATTGTCCTTTCGACTGCGCGTTCTATAACGCTGAGTGATCTTTCATCCTGCTTACGCAGCGACTAGGTTTCTGACGCATACGTTAGGTTAGGAAGCACCGTTGCGTCGAAAAGGTGGGCACGGAGTCGGGTGTTCCTTGTTCTCTTCACTACAACCTCGATGCTCTCGAAAGCTCTCCAAGCCGCTCGTTTCCTTCTGCTCAACTCTAGAGCTAAGCCGTTCATCATATTGATTTGCCGACCTAGATAGACATCTAGAACATTCAAAGAAATTCCTTTCATTGACCGTGAATGGGTGTGCGAAACCAATCCGTTCTTTATGAACACCGCTGCGAAGGTGATGTAACTGCTGACCATCGATTTTCACTCCCATATTATCCCATTCCAATGTGACATTCTGGAGGGTGGTGGTAAATAATTTTGGCGAGATGGTATCGCGTTGCCTAACTCCTCTTTTGACGTCAATGTTGACGTTAATATCGTTGTAGAATGGTGAAATCTTGGTGGTGAAATTTTGTTCCAGCTCACTAAGAATCTCTACGTACTGAGTAGGACTCCTTTACTACTAAGGGCTTCCATGACTGCTTCTATCTCAAATGAATCAAAGGCCTTCTCTAAGTCGATGAAAGTGAGACAGGGCGGTCTTTTGTACTCTCGCGATACTTCATTGAGCCTTGTCAACGTGTGAATGTGGTCCATCGTGCAAAATCCTTTTCGAAACCCTGCTTGCTCACATGCCTGTCCTTCGTCCAGTGTTGTGTCAATCCTGTTTGGGATGGCTAGGGTGAAAAGGTTGTAGGCGACAGACAGCAAGCAGATTGGGCGATAGTTGCCTATATCGTGTAGGTCGCCCTTCTTGAACAACAACACGGTCTTGCTGGTCTTCCACTGAGTGGGACCTTGCATTCAGACAGGTAACTTGTGAGGAGCCGAGCCAGTGTGTTTACGAGGACTGTCGGAAGGTTCTTCAGATGTTCTGATCCTATCATGTCCGAACGTGGTGCAGTTCGTTTGTTCACCGACGAAATAGCATGTTGGATTTCAGAAGGGAGAGCCGGTGGTACAACATATCCATCCTCTTTTGTTTCACATGACAAGAGGTAGACGTGGCTATCGAAGAGATCTTAGTGTATTCGTGAATGATTTTCTCCATTGCATTTCTGGACACTATCTATTCCCTCTGTATTCCCTCTGGACGTCGGAGTGCAATCATCTTGGTCTTGTAATTGGCGAAGCTTCGGTAGGCTTTGGGAATGCTTCTTCCAGCCCCTGCATTTTCGACCATTACTGCTGCTCTTCTCTCTTTGAGATCTTTCATCGCCTGTCTGCATTGTTTCGCATGTTCAGACGGTCGTTCGCGGTTGCCTGCAGATTGTGCGATTCCAAGCTGGCTTATCAGCTCAAGAGTTTCTGGAGACAAACGTCTGTTGGTGACTTTCGAACTCTCAGTCTTCAAAGCGGTAGCGTGCAGGTGTTCTATGAGCCGATAATATTCCTCTTCGATGTTATCGTAAACGGCATCTTTTCAACATCCGTCTAATGAGTTGAATAAGTCCCAGTTCGTTGTGGTTTTGGGACTTCGGTTTTTGAATTTAGCGGCTTTTTCTCCTTTCCGCGAGAAATAGAATTTTGCACGAAGGAGACGGTGGTCCGATCCCGTGCAAAATTTCGGGACAACAGCGACATCGGTCAGGCAAAACTTTCTTTTTGCTATTATGTGGTCTATTTCGTTATGGTACTCTTCAGTGGGAGACCCCCACATCCAGCGTTGAGGGTGGGTTACCATGGATGGTTTTGGTCGCTAGGATAAACCCAGAGAGCCGCTCACCCTGTTCGTTCCATTCTAATCCGTGGGTCCCAATGTGACGTTCCTCAAGACGTTCTTTTTGGTCCAATCTCGGCATTGATATCTCCAATGATGACCTTGAAGAATAAATGGTCTTCTCTGTAGACCTTCTCCAGGTCCATTTGATGTTGGCGCGTAAACGACGAAGGTTGTCAAAGCCGGTATGAATCCACATCTTTTTAATCGTAAACACCCGATTCGGGTTGTAAGCTGTTCGAGTGAATCGACGTTCATGGACAGACTCGTGTTGCCGAAAACTCCGACGCCATACACTCCTCTACTGTCGCGTGTTCCGAAGAGCAGTTCTTTTCCGGTGTTATGGACGGCGCTCAATGGGTGGCGTCATCTGGTCTCGGCCAGGCCTATGACGTCGTAACTTATCTTTCTTGCTTGCCTTAACAAGTCTTATATCGAGGACTCGGATGCAAGTGTACGTACATTGTAGCTACAGATCGTCGCCTTAGTTCTTTGCAATTCAGTCAGCTTCCATTTACCCTGAGATTTTAGCAGCCTCTCCGTACTCGTCCTGCCCAAGGCTGCGAAATTGGGGGCCTCTTTCGGGGTCAGGTGAATGAGGCCCGTTTTCTTTACTGTGTTTAGCAATTTTGAAATCCCCGTATAGCTTACTGGGCTCTGAGCGTGAAGGCTATACTCACCGGTAGCTTGTCAGGTTCTAACAGAGTGGGCCTGTTGCTTGTTTGTTGGAGACGGCTCCCAACCGCCTCCCATATACCTTCCTGTTTCATGATTGCAGGCTTTTGGCCGAATTGATTCATAGAATACAATCCACATGAGCGAAACGCACCCACACATGCATGCATGAACACTCCTACCAGATATAAAAAGAATGTGCCAAATTGGCGCAGGAGAAACAGGGAGTCCATCCCCTGGATTCACATGCGTATCAGGGAAGCAAAGGTCGCTTTTGGTCCGCGATTAACCGCTATCCGCCACCTAGGACGCGCCACATAGCCTCGCGACTAATCGGCTATCGGGTTCCCTCATATGAGGAAAATCCGTGGAAAGTGAGGATATTATGAAAAAGTCCTCACATTAGATTATGCAGAAGCCCATTGTTGTGGTAGAAGGTACATGGAATGTAGGCCAAGAATTAGGTAAAATGAAGTGCGTACACACTATGATATCATACCGGCGAATTCGCGATGTGACCTTATATGGAGTCATAGGCGAAGCGATATTGTAGCCGGTATAGCTATTATAGAGGTCGTTTTTTATCTGTCGTTTTATGATGGCGCCATTGAGCTTTTTATGTTGTAAGTAGTAGGTAGTTTACTGAAAACGTGTCGTAGTGGCGGTTGGCCGTCTAAAGCTCTTGTCCGTACTTGATAATTTACAAAAAAAGATTTTTCGTATAAGCTTGTTTTTCCGACAAATCAACCACAAAGGACAAGAACTCGCTTCGAGTGGTACACTTTTATTCACCAGTGCACCGTATTGCGCACGGTGAAAATCGAATAGGTGCATCGTACAACGTAAGCCAGCTGATAGTGCTGGTGTGGTCCGTGTGAGATTTACGATAGTTAACTTGCTTTTGATTACTTACTGCGACTTTTGTCAAACAGATAAGGCTGTTTTGAATTCACAGTTGGAGTTGGCAACTGCCCATGGTGGCCGCTTGAATAAGCCCTATTACAGCTATCGAGACGCGTCAGGAACAGTGTATCATTAGGCTGTTAACAAACGCGTGGAAATCGTCCTGAGGCTACGCGATTATTCTTGAAGACTGTGCGTTCATTACGTTCAAATGCAAATTCGTATTATATTTGCTGTGGTTTACTTGTTCCGTGTGAAAACCTAAGCGTGTATCACAGTGGCGATTCATTGTGCCTACCAGATCTCCATAGGTGATCAAGACCTCGAGAGTTTTATCGGGAAGTTCGAGATATGCGCTTTGCATGCCCTACATTATACGCTTGAACGGTTGTTCGACTTCCCGAAGCAAACGAAGTCCCTTATTCCTCCACAAATGGCCAATTAGTGCCACTGGTAAGAGCTCCATCTACTCCATAAAGAGCTTTCAATGCCTGTGACGATCACATGAGAACGGTCCACCGTAGCTATCGTATGAAAGAGAGTACTGCATTGTAAAGTTAAATTAGAAAACTGAGATTTGAGCGCAGACCTTAGTGAATTCTTGTCCATAAAACATTTACATACGGGCGTGTGTGACGCAGTGGTTGGAGGCGCCAGTGCGACGCGTACGTGGAATGCGCCCATGGCCCACCAAGCCTTCCATCCCTCCGGGGTAGGCAAATTGGTATCAGACTTCTCTGGGAGGATAGCAGCACTGGCTCGATACATCGGCAGAGCACCGCGAATCATTATAAAGGCCAGATATGCATTCAATCACCTCCAACGGTACGTAATGAAGTCGAATGCATGGCGCATCCCTCAGGGATTGATCAACGCCGAGAGCTTTAGCTTTTTTTAAAGAACATTTACATTTTGAGGTGAAGACGGGATCCTCTCTCCAAAAACCTGACAATTAAAGGAGGACCAAATAGGACACTACGAGCTGTTCGTCAAACGGCTCATGAGTTTTTGCCGAATGCGCCTCATTTCTTCAATAACAGCACCTCAGACCAATTGAACACAATGCTCCTTGTCGAAAAATTTGGACTCAAAAGAGAACGTCCCACAGAAGTTTCATACGGATCAAACGGCTCATGAGTTTTTGCCGAATGCGCCTCATTTCTTCACTTTAGAAGCTCGGGTTACACTTATAACAGCACCTCAGACCAATTGAACACAATGCTCCTTGTCAACAAATTTGGACTCAAAAGAGAACGTCCCACAGAAGTTTCATACGGATTAAACAAATACGTCTTTCCCTGAAGAATAATCACCTCTTATTCTTCTTCTATTTTCACTTATGGTTAAGGGCATGAAGAGAGGCGTATCTCTTAGACTTCCCTTCAGTTGGATACTGCGAAGTACGCTCACTTATTTCCACAGAAGACAATAATATAATTTCGAAATGAAGGTCTCCTTGACCAAAGAACGGCCTTGGAACGACATCCCCATTCGAGATCGATGACCTACATCGATTTCTGCAGCCATTACTTTATTCGTTTGTTAATGTACAGTATAAGCTTTTAATAAAATATCATTCTGCAAGTGTTAAAGGCTCTGGATGACAACGGGTGAATTTTTACCGGCGCCTGACGAGTGGAGCTGCCCTTAACTGTAATTCTGTCCAACAGTTATCGTAAATGCAACGCAAAAATACTTCCATGAAACACTTGCCATATCGGCACGAAATAAGTACTGATGTGATGACACCATTGTGTAGATGATTATCACGGCCACATTCCTGTGTATAAACGAAGCCGGTCAACTGAAAGGAAGAAAACATGGCAAGAAAATTTTTGTCAAACGATGTATAGTGCGATGTCGTCATATTTTAGCGAAGACTACTGAAACAGAGACTATTCAGAGAGTGCTAAGAGAAGTTGGGAGGATGCTTGGAGTGTGAAAAATTCGCAAAAATGGTTCAGTTCATGGACAGCCGATGATGCGACGAAATGTTGATAGAAATAGATGGTTCCCGAAGAGGCCTTATATTTCAGTAAAGAGGGTGAGCCTCGTTAAGAAAGAGGGCTTTGTGTAGAGAAAGGAGATAAGTTTGGAACGAGATCTGGCTGTTACGAAAACCAACAATCGATAGCAGAAAAAAGCTTTGTCTAGAAGTCCAGGAGTCTGTGTACACTTTTTCAAATTGTTCGCACAGTTCTTAACAAGGCCCCTCTTCCTTTGCTGTGCAGATGAGGCTTTGAATCACGAGAATGACACAAAGCGGTGTAGGAATTTTCAGATACCACCACTTGTATGTAAAACACATAAACGTTATCTTTTAAGGTGTATAATGAACACACACATTATCATGATAGGACAAAGAAAAAAGGATAACACTCTTGGCGTTGATCAATTCCTGAGGTATGCGCTATGCATTCGACTTCATTAAGTATCGTTTAGAGGTGATTGAATGCATATCTGCCCTTTAGAATGATCGCGGTGGCCTACCGATGTATCGAGCTAATGTTGCTATCCTCCCATACAAGTCTGGTAAAAGTTCGCCGACCTCGGAGTGATGGAAGGCTTGGTGAGCCATAAACACGGGGATCGATTCTACGTGTATGTTGCAGGGAGCGTCCAACGTCCACTGCACCACACGCGCCCTTATTAAGATGGGATATGAATTGCAAGTCTCAAAAAATATTTTTCTGAAGCCGATACCGCCGAAACGTTAGCTTTAACGGAATAAAGAACAAAGTAACACTTCGTGTCTGGTCAACGAGAATATCGAGAAATATTTTTTCGTTGTGATCAACCGAGAATTTTTCATCAAGGACGAAATAGGTATGTCGCTCAAGAATTTATGACAGACCCTCGGAAAGAAATGTTGATTATATTCAGAAGAATACAACGCCCTCTTTAGGCCTAAAATGTAAATAGAAGAAAAGAGAATATTTATTGCTCACATCAGTCAAGTGTATTCACTGCTGACAAGAGTAATGGATCACGAGATGATGCTAGAAGATATCGGCATAGTCAGGGTACACACTGCTCAGATGGACAATGATCAGGAAAGAGAGGGTCGAATAGAGATTCTATTGAGAACTGCTACGCTTGTAAAGGTATACCATTTGTCTTGGAAGTATAAATGTTGACACATGCTTCTACTTGACAATTTTTCTTTCCAGTTCAATAAAAGGTCTTCATCCGTACTCATTTCCCCGTTCACTGTTTATTTCACTGCAAAAAAACAACAAATATAAATACAAGCGATCATTTTACAGCCAATTCGTCATCCATCGGTTAGAATAAGATATTCTTGGTCCTAAAAATACAACAGAATGAAGTTTTGATAGCTCACGAGCTGGCTACATTTCCTAGCACTCTTCGTTTCATCAAATCTTCGAAAAATCTAAGATTTATAAAGTATTAAAAGATATTATTTGGTACGAATGTTTGAGGTACTCACCTCATAATCCATCTTAGGGACTATATCCATATGTTCCAACGTATCCAGCATACGGGAAATACCCATCTCTGCGTCCGAATCTATTATAGGGGTTATATCCACCTCTGCCAGTGAATCCACCGTAGGGACTGTATCCACCTCTACCACCGAATCCATCATATGGATTATATCCACCTCTGCCACCGAATCCATCGTAGGGGTTATATCCACCTCTGCGACCGCTTCCACCATATGGATTATATCCACCTCTGCTACCGAATCCGTCATAAGGGTTATATCCACCTCTGCGACCGCTTCCACCATATGGATTATGTCCACCTCTGCCACCGAATCCATCATAAGGGTTATATCCACCTCTGCCACCGAATCCATCGTAGGGATTATATCCACCTCTGCGACCGCTTCCACCATACGGATTATATCCACCTCTTCCACCGAATCCACCATAGGGATTATACCCACCATAGGGGTTATATCCACCAAATCCATCTATGCCATCATATACACTAAAATCTTGTCCACTTCCACGTGCCTGCGTCATCTCTTGAGAGTTTGAAGGGCTACCTGTAAGCATAAATTAAGAGCAATAACCTTATCTACTAATGTAGAATCTTTTGATGAAAATGCGAACCTGTTTGAGCACCTGCACCTTTTCGTCTTTGTCCAGACGTCATTATAATTAGGGACATAGGCACCAGAACCGTAAACAGAGCTTTCATCTTAAAAATGTGATGGTTTAATAAAAAGAACGGCCGGGTTTTTTCCAAAAATAGAGATAACGAATTTTTAAAATAGTAAGAAATCAGTAGAAGAGCTCTCATTCGAGAAGTTAATGACACAGGATACAAATAAATAGCACAACTCCGTACTAGGCCAGTGTTGGCTTTTATAGCCGAACAGTTCTTTTTTAGTTATTCGGTCGGGAGCGACGTTGACAAAACCTGTTCGACAATCGAGGACATTTCAGTCTTCGACTTAACGACGTCTTCGCTGACCGGCGCTGACCTTGCCACTTTTGAACGTGAACATTTAAGTTGTATAATCTGATTCAAACACATCTTTATAGAGATAAGAACCGTTGAAATCTACACATTATTCGAAGAAACGACAACCGTATTTATATTCCGGAAGCATGGAACTCCAAAGTTCTAGAAGCAACGAATTCTCAGAAGACAATGCTGCCAGCGACATGCTTTCTGTATATTTTCTCGACAAGTTGTCGAGTTAAGCAAAAGAGTGACATGCAGTTGGCAAAATGTCTGATGGGCACGGTAGATGGGAAAACTTTTCGTACCTTAGTTCGTTAAGCTTCTACAACGCTAGCTATTCGACGTGCAGTGGAATGTTGTAGCACAGAAGAATTCCTTGCTATACACCGTCCACCGATGTTCTTGTCATTCGTCTGTTATCAGTAATTATCTGATTTTTCGGAAAGTATAGTGATTTGCTAGACATGTAGATCTTAGGAAACGAAGTATAACCTTTTCAGTCCATATACGGTCTTGGAAAGTGCCTGAGGACCTCATCTCGTTCTAACTACTACGCTGAATGTCGTAGGTTGTCGTAAGATCCAGTTTTCCCTGTTATTTTTGTTGCTCAGAAGAAACTCATTACGAACGCTATTACTACGAACGATCTGCAGCTTATTCAAATCGTGTGGCAGCTCTTCAACAGCGAACAATATTTTAATAGTGAATGTCGAATTCTTTCTTAGCCTCATGATTAGTTTTTCGTCGACAGTTACCGTCAACCATTGTCTTCAGATGATGTATTCAGATGATGGATTCTCACAATCTTCCTCGTCGTCGAAATCTCATAATTCTTTGATGAACCAGCTGTTTACCTTGCGTTGCCTTTACCGTTGCTTCATGCCCTAGTTCGAATACACGAAACACGAGGTGGATTTGTTACCTTGGGAGCGTCATTAGCCATAGCATCATTGTACCGTCTATGGTGCCTCCATTTATAAATTATTGATGTAGTAGGACAAAAATGGCAACCAAAGTGTTTTAGGCTATGAGAAATGTTCCCAAACATTTTGGGGTTGTAGAAAAATGTTCTTTGGTCGATTGGTGTTGTACAAGGAGATGAGTGTCATTCGTTCATCAAGGTCACCCAGCTAGTGTGGGAAAAGATTCAACAACGCTGCGTTGAAATCACATTAAACGTAAATCGAAGTGAGTCATTCGTTTTATTTTTTAAGGCACCTTATCACTAAATGGAAAAGCGCTCTGCGATTCCCAATAGTTGACTGTTATTTGTACCGAAATTGCCAAACACCCTAAGACTGTTATCTAAGGGTTGTATTCTATGTCATATCATTTATCACCCATTCATTTAGCACATCGAAAGAAACGGTAGCAAGTCTTCAGATTGTATCCGATCCCATATTCGAACCGGACCTTGTTACTTCTGTGAGTGACAACTGTAGTGCAATGAAGAAAGAAGAAATGGTGCTTGCTGACACGGTAGCTATAATAAACACTCAAAAAAGTAGCAAAATCAAGTTCTAATCACACAAATCATTCTAGATGGATCACATTAGAAAAGCAAATCTTTCGACCGAAAAGACACCAGCAATTTACATTCGTGGTAAATCCTCCGTAACCCATCAAAACCGTGTTCAACGTTGAGCTCAGAGAACAAGTGATTTTCACTTTTCTGTGTCTATTAAAGTTTATTTTGCCAATTCGCAAATGCATTTCAAGGTTTCTTTTATCCCTTCGAGTAACTGTATCATTAAAAGTCAGAGCATTCGTCACGAGAAAGACGAAACCAGTTTTCTGGCGCGTAGTGAAAATTTAGAGCTCTATAGGTCCTATGCTCCCACTTCAAAAACATGGTTTCAAGTCGTGAAACCTAAATCGTTATAAATGGACTCGAACAAACTTCATTAATTGGAATAAACTCATTGCAACCCGCACTTTGAAGATTTCGTCGGTTCGAGAAATTCTAAACTTATTATTTTTTGTTAAATTAGCTCGAAAAATTTAGTCTTACTAGAAAAAAATAATGCTGCAACTTTTTTGGTAAAATATGGAGATACTGAATGTTCTTATTTAGTTGACAAAGTTATTTGATTCCAGTTAACAAACGTAGATGAAGCTTTTTACATTGAACAATTCCTGAGTGATGCGCTTGCTTTCGACTTCATCGAGCATCATCAGGGGTGATTGAATGGATATACGGCAGTTACGATGACTTACTATAGCCCTATTGATGTACCAAGTCGGCGTTTTTATCCTCTCAGAGAAATCTAATGCCAACCCTCCATCTTCAGAGGAATGGGAGATTTAGTTGGCTCGAGATATAAGTCGAGCCAACAACCTTGTTTGTACCGCAAGGTATCTCTAATCTTTAGGCCCTATCCTTTTTAAAATGTTTTAACATTCACATTCCAAAACCGCCATTGATTTTACGCCAACCTATATGTAACGTCTCTAACTGATATTATATATATTTATTTATGTATATATTAGCCAAACGCTAGACCACTCCCCGTTTGTACTGAAGAGCGCTTAGGTGGGAAGCTTCGAGTCAAACAAGACACTTCAGTAGACACGCATAGGACACGGAAACGTAACACAGAAGATTTAGAAGTGAAATTCCCTATCCTCGCACAGGAATTCAAAGCATCAGCGCCTAAAACACTTGAAGCGTTCAGGATACATTCCAAAAAACCCAAAAATAAACCGCAACGGGGAGTGTCTTGTGATCACGTGTGACCTAGCACCAAACCTCTGGATGATTCTTTGACCTGATATTGGCACATTTCTCGCCCAACTATGACCCCGTGCGCTTGGTCTCCACCAAATAATTGAAAGCCTTACGATAACCTAAAACGGTGCATGTAAAAGAAGCTGTTTATTATTCGAATGGAAATTCATGTGTTTTGTTTGCTGTGGTAATGAAAGTGTTTGCAGAGTAGATTGCGTGTCACTTTGACCGTTCCAAGCTCTGAAAAAGGTGAAGCCACCGGAGCGTCAGCTTTTGTGTACTACTAAACGCAACAATACCAAGCTCTTGTTTGCTCATCAAGAAGAACAATGGATTATTGGTCAATGCGGAGGTCAGTAGAAAGTCGTTCTTAGGGTTTGCTACATGAAGTACTAGGGGACTGTTATATTGGCTCAAGGATTTTATTTACTCATACGAAGGTCATGATGTCTGGGTAATCTCTACCTATAGGATGGAAGAAATGTATCAGTCCAGTTCTTTATTGTGAATTCGTCGTTTTCTCTCTTAGCAATCGCGAGGTTGTTAAACAGCATACGTTTACTTCCATACAATAACACACATACAACACAATCGTAGCTGACGTTTCGGCAGAATCGCCTTCTTCAGAGCCACTTCACCTGTCTTCCACTGAGGAAGAACAACCGCTCAGAGTCGCATATGGCTGACCACTGCATGTGACTGACGAAAAAAGTGGCTCTAAAGAAGGCGATTCTGCCGAAACGTCAGCTACGATTGTGTTGTATGTGTGTTCTTTATTTTGACTCTAAAGCTCTTCATATACTAGCTCTATATTCCCTGTTTTCCTGTTTCTCTATTCCTGTTTGAACTAAGGTATCCCATATGTCAGGTGGACGATAGCGACCCCACATCTGGTCACGCAAAAAAACTCAATTCCGCTGTTAGATGCCGAATTGCGTTAAACATGCGGATGCTCATCCACGCTTTTGTCACCCAAATTGGTCGTGATCGATATTTCTATGCGGAAACTAAGGTGAGAATAGAACAGGAATCGCCGTGGACGGAACCCGAACACAGTGCGATGAACCTTCTTCCGATCCACAATAGTTGGTCACTATCGCCACATTCATGAAAACTAGAACCACTCTGCATATTCAGACCAATACACGCCACTTGCTGACAAGTGGTGACGACTTGCAAAAGCTCTAGGTTGGCGAGTCATCGGTGAACAGGGTTTTTTTCTTGTGGTTTTCAAAATTCATCATTGCTCATTTATATCTTTTTCTACGTTTGATTGAAGAAGTGTAGTGCTAAAGCAACGGTTAGAGATAGCCTGCAATACACATACGGTCACCTGTTCAACACCACCCCTCGTGCATACAACGCTTCATTCCTTCGAAATTTGTAAACTGGTACCAAACTTGAGGGTAGAGTAGCTGACTCGATAGCAAGCCCAAACAACTCATTATGTCGGCGAAATATGCTTTCATCCACCTCTGCGACGATGCCAATAGGGTGAAATGTAGAGCGGATCGATGAGGGATTGTTCAACAATTTGCACTTTTATACGATTGAAAATAAGAATAATGATTTTAAAATCCAAACCAGCGTTTTAGTGGTCCAGTATAAACAGAAAAATGGTGAATAGGATACTAAATACGGCACAATTTTGTATGCGCTTGGCTCTATGAATAAATCTTGGGAAGGTGAGTGTAGACGAAGAACTGCGCATTTCAGGAAAGATGACAACACTTAATGAGTGCTTTCATCGTAGTTAATTTCTTGTTCAGTTAGCTGTCGGGTGATCTCCTCTCCTCTTCTTCTGTACTTAAGTCCTTTCGTGTGAGCGAAGCAAAGATATCTGCATTAAGGAATAAAACGAAAAAATCATCACGGCGCGGACCTAGCGTTTTTCGCTTTTTTAGATGAATTTTCCATATTTATTTAATAAAAAGTGTCATGCGCTACGTGGTTTGGTGAAAGAAGAACAGAAAGGAACTGCTTAGATGGATAATTGAACATTTAGAGAAACGTACTGTTGACATATTTTTATTGTCTTCTTTAAAAAAAAACTCTCCAAAATGAAAGTGAACATATCACACGCTTTGAGTTCACGATGAAATCCATTCTTCTGATCGGATTTCTGGTGTAGTAAGTATTCGAACAGTTTTTGGAAACCTATAAACAACAAAACTGAAGAGTACCTATGTCAACAAGAGACACATATACATTTACTAGAAAAAGTTATGCTTATTAGGCCATAATATTACTGAAAAAAGGCTAAAGTTCTTTCTAAAATAAGCTTCTTAATGATGCTGAGATATTTTGAAGACTTCTAACCGCTGGTTTCTGCGGTGGAGACGGAACACGCTGTTACCCTTTCCAGGGGTTAACGCGTTCACCATCACACCAAATGGGCCCTTCGTTTCGCCTGTCTCTCAGCTAGTTCTATCGATTAGTGCCGTCAGCAATTACCCGTCAACGGGATTGATTTGGAGAGACCAAATCGGCATTGAACCCAGTTAGGCTGAGGCTGTAGTTGAAATCACAAAGTTAACTTTCTACGTTACGCGTTAGTCCCAGAAAGGGTAAAAACGCGTTCGTTCCCCACCGCAGGCACCTGCGGCCCGGAGCTTTGCAGATATCACAGCATCATTGTGGTTGTACTTGGCATTATACCCTCCCGTAAAAAAATCATAGTGGGCAAGCGAATAAAAACTTAATGAACGGAAGCTAGTTTTTTGAAAACTGACAATAATCTTTTGATCCGTAGAATACTTAGGGTATTGAAAACTTTGCATGGGTTCTTGTATCACCTTAATGGTATATATACATATTTTTATAGGATATTCTCTTAGTGTTTTATATGTTTGGAATTAAATTTCCCAACCAGAAGTCGAAAACGAAACTGAGGTTCTTAAAAATTTCAACGCAAACACGGAAGCCGCAAACGTCAAAGGCACATTGGAGCAGGTCATCTTGTCGTCTCAGACGAGATATTGCCTATTCAGTTCCTTTGTTTTGTAAAATATGAATCCTAAAGAAAACATAGGCGAAAAAATACGGCTCGCGGGTTTCAGATAATCAGGACTTCATCTTAGTAAAACGGTAGGACTCATTTCTTATAGGCCTGAACCTGTAGAGTAGAACGGATTTTATTGTAATGAAAGCAGCTCGGCTCGCTCTTGTATCGCCTTAATGGTATATATACATGTTTTTATAGGATATTCTCTTAGTGTTTTATATGTTTGGAATTAAATTTCCCAACCAGAAGTCGAAAACGAAACTGAGGTTCTTAAAAATTTCAACGCAAACACGGAAGCCGCAAACGTCAAAGGCACATTGGAGCAGGTCATCTTGTCGTCTCAGACGAGATATTGCCTATTCAGTTCCTTTGTTTTGTAAAATATGAATCCTAAAGAAAACATAGGCGAAAAAATACGGAATGAAAGTGAACATATCACACGCTTTGAGTTCACGATGAAATCCATTCTTCTGATCGGATTTCTGGTGTAGTAAGTATTCGAACAGTTTTTGGAAACCTATAAACAACAAAACTGAAGAGTACCTATGTCAACAAGAGACACATATACATTTACTAGAAAAAGTTATGCTTATTAGGCCATAATATTACTGAAAAAAGGCTAAAGTTCTTTCTAAAATAAGCTTCTTAATGATGCTGAGATATTTTGAAGACTTCTAACCGCTGGTTTCTGCGGTGGAGACGGAACACGCTGTTACCCTTTCCAGGGGTTAACGCGTTCACCATCACACCAAATGGGCCCTTCGTTTCGCCTGTCTCTCAGCTAGTTCTATCGATTAGTGCCGTCAGCAATTAACGGGATTGATTTGGAGAGACCAAATCGGCATTGAACCCAGTTAGGCTGAGGCTGTAGTTGAAATCACAAAGTTAACTTTCTACGTTACGCGTTAGTCCCAGAAAGGGTAAAAACGCGTTCGTTCCCCACCGCAGGCACCTGCGGCCCGGAGCTTTGCAGATATCACAGCATCATTGTGGTTGTACTTGGCATTATACCCTCCCGTAAAAAAATCATAGTGGGCAAGCGAATAAAAACTTAATGAACGGAAGCTAGTTTTTTGAAAACTGACAATAATCTTTTGATCCGTAGAATACTTAGGGTATTGAAAACTTTGCATGGGTTCTTGTATCACCTTAATGGTATATATACATATTTTTATAGGATATTCTCTTAGTGTTTTATATGTTTGGAATTAAATTTCCCAACCAGAAGTCGAAAACGAAACTGAGGTTCTTAAAAATTTCAACGCAAACACGGAAGCCGCAAACGTCAAAGGCACATTGGAGCAGGTCATCTTGTCGTCTCAGACGAGATATTGCCTATTCAGTCCCTTTGTTTTGTAAAATATGAATCCTAAAGAAAACATAGGCCAAAAAAATACGGCTCGCGGGTTTCAGATAATCAGGACTTCATCTTAGTAAAACGGTAGGACTCATTTCTTATAGGCCTGAACCTGTAGAGTAGAACGGATTTTATTGTAATGAAAGCAGCTCGGCTCAGAATCAATCATTATTTCGATATAAAATGCATTGTGTTTAATGGATTTCAGATAAAAATGTGTTTGTACGATCTTTCTGATTCTGTCTAGGACTACAATGAGACGAGTAGCCCATTAAATCTTACTAGCTACATAGCTAAGGCTTCATTTGCAGCACTAAATCTTAGTTGTACATCATCTACGAGACCTTCAACGAATTTTGGTAGGACCCGCAATGAATAACATCTTCGGTCAGTGAGCCACGCTATTCACTATTCGCCAGTGTCTCTTAATAGGCCGTAGGTCTCGAATCCATCCAAATGGCATTGGAATATCGAGCACATGAACGTTGTTGATAGGTGACAGTGAGGGTTTGCGTATAGCGTTCGACGAAAAGTTTACCACCAACATTCGCGAATTGACGAAAACACATGACGTTACGTAAGAGACCACCGAAAACCAAGTGGATAATCTTGGGTATCGAAGGATTTATTCCTAGAATAAGTGGTGTCGGCAAATTGTTTTGCCTTCGCACGAACAGAAGTTACCGTCCGAAGGAAATTACCGTTACCAGAGAAGAATCATAAAAACTTTTCGAAAACCACATTCACAGAAATCCATCAACGATTCTTATCCGAGTAAGTTTACTTTGCCACCCTCTATGAATTTAGTAAACAAAAGGGTGTCTAGAGTCATTAGCTGACACCTGTCACTGGTCACCTGTAGCCCTGTTGACCGTCGAGTGACTCGAGCGGGCGCCTGTAAATCTTCCACTTTTCCTTATCGCGTGCAAGAGTAGCCCAGTGAGTTCCGCTCCCTCTAGGAACTCGTCGAACACCATATCTTTCATCTAGGCTCTTCATGAAGAACTCTGACCATTGGGTCGGTGGTCTTTTTGCAGTAGGAATGACATCAAGAGGAATCCAGTCACTAACGGCTCTTGTCCATCGGTTGTCATTTATACGCATTTCGTGTCCGGCCTACCTTATCTTCGACTGCTTGGCGTACAGAACGGAATCTATGGTTTTTGATCGTTGAGGCACGTCGGAGCTTCGGATCCTATCCCTTATTTGTGTGAAAAGGGATACTCCTAGCACTGTCCTTTCGACTGCGCGTTCGATAAGGATCTTTCATCCTTCTTACGCAGCGACCAAGTTACTGACGCATACGCTAGGTTAGGAAGTACCGTTGCGTCGAAAAGGTGGGCACGGAGTTCGGTGTTCTTTGTTCACTTCACTGCATCCTCGATGCTCATGAAAGCTCTCCAAGCCGCTCGTTTCCTTCTGCTAAGCTCTAGATCTAAATCGCCCATCACAATGATTTCCCGACATAGATAGACATAACTGGAGCATTCGGAGATATTCGTTCCGTTGAGCGTGAATGGGGCAAACGAAACCAATCCGTTCTTCATGAACATCGTTTTCTTGAGATTTAATCGAAGACCAATCTTTCCACACGCTTTATCAAAGTCCGCAAGCATACGTTCCGCTTGGCTAATGTCTGATGTTATAAGGACGATGTCAGCAGCAAAGGGAAGATGATATAACTGCCGACCATCGATTTTCACTCCCATATTATCCCATTCCAATGCTCGCATGACGTTCTCGAGGGTGGCAATAATTAATTTTGGCGAGATTGTATCGCCTTTCCTAACCCCTCTTTTGACGTCACTGTTAATGTCGTGGTAGAATGGTGAAATCTTGGTTGTAAAATATTTGTACAGCTCACCAAAAATCTTTATGTACTGAGCAGGGACTCTTTGACTATCAAGGGCTTCCATAACTGCTTCCATCTCAATTGAGTGAAAGGCCTTCTGTAAATCGACGAAAATGAGACAGAGCGGTCTTTTGTACTCTTGCGATATTTCAATGGCGAAAAGTCCTTCAGATGTTCCGATTTTATCCTGTACGGACCTGGTGCTGTTCGACTGTTCACCGACGAAATGGCATGTCGGATTTTGGAAGGGAGAACCGGTGGTAAAACATATTAATCCTCCTTTATTTCATATGACGGGAGGTGGACTTGGCTATCAAAGTGATCTGAATAGTATTCGTGAATGATTTTCTCTATTGCCTTTCTGGACGCTCTTATTGTCCCTCTGGGTTTTCATTAAGAATCGTTTGGAGGCAATTGAATGCATATCTGGCCTTTACCATGACTCGCGGTGGCCTACCGACTGTTCACCGACGAAATGGCATGTCGGATTTTGGAAGGGAGAACCGGTGGTAAAACATATTAATCCTCCTTTATTTCATATGACGGGAGGTGGACTTGGCTATCAAAGTGATCTGAATAGTATTCGTGAATGATTTTCTCTATTGCCTTTCTGGACGCTCTTATTGTCCCTCTGGGCGTCGGAATGCAATCATCTTGGTTTTGTAATTGTGGAAGCTTCAGTGGGTTTTGCCAATACTCTTTCCAGCCTGTGCAGCTTCGACCATTACTGCTGGTCTTTTTTCTTTTATATTGTCAATGGCAGTGGTGCCCTACATCACGAGAGCGGTACTTATTCCATTTCGTTCCGGTCCACCAAGCATGTTATCTCATTGGGTTCGTGAAATTCGTGCCAAAATTGTTTGGAACCAGCTGAATTCTCGAAATCCCTTGGGAAAATATAGCACAGCTATCGCAAGACCGCAGAGAGAATCGACACGACAAGCATTCGACGACATTCAAAGCATAGACGAAAAAATTGCTCAAGCAGCAGCCGTGCTCGTACCCCAAAAGTCCAAAGATTGTTCCGAATGATAGATCCGAGAATACGAATCGAATTTAAGCGCAGAGATTTGCCCAGTAGATGTGAAGACGGGTCGTGCAAAATCAATAAAAAGTGGAGAACCTGTTTATTTAAAGCAAAAAATAATCTTCTCATTGGCTGTTAATGTGAGCACTCAAAAAAGAACTAGTAAGTTTACCGTCTCAACGGCAGTATTTTGACGCTAAGGAGAAATTGTGGTGAAAGCAGTCCCGTTATGAAAGATAAATGAGCGAGTTATAGGCGTCATAGCTGGATTCTCTTTCAACTTGAGGAGCAGAAATGCATAGGTAACAACCACGGATACTAGCTGAAATTGAATTTTCATAAAGGCTCAGTCGTAATGATAAGAGAAGTCCTATTTAAAAAAGTTTTAAAACAAGACAAACCGTGAAGAAAGTCGTTCGTTCAAGAGGAAAAGCACGCCATACAGTCATTCCCCACATGAACTGAGTGGACAATTTGTGTACAAAGCAAGAAATCTGAAAAGGATAGGATGCCGTAACGTCTTCAACGTATATATATATATAGTTTGGAGGCAATTGAATGCATATCTGGCCTTTACCATGACTCGCGGTGGCCTACCGATGTATCGGGGCAGTGCTGCTATCATCCTATACAAGTCTGTTAACAATTTGCCGACCCTGGAGGGATAGAGGGTATGGTGGGCCATGGGCGCGGTGTTCGATTCCACATGTGTGTTGCAAGGCGCCTCCGACAACTGCGCTACATGTGCCCCACTATGTACATATCAATGTCATATGTAATTAGAATCTTATTGCTTAGAATGACCAATTCCTTCAAATGTAAAAAAGTTGCCATGGTTAGGAGTCGTTTTTGTTCTTTTATCTAAATTCTGTGCAATTCATAAGACGATTCATGTTCGATCTTAAAGCAAAGAAGTGTTAGTAGTATCCCATAAGTCTGAGTGACTTTCAAAGAATGCTATGACCTGATGAGAGCTGGATCAACGAGGACTTTACATTGCTTAATCTCTTTGCCCGATCGGATTTAAAGATACCCCTAATTAAAGCAATAACAGAGCTAAATTCACTAGAAATCGATCGAGATCCACGTTTGCTTCTGGAACAATTCGCAGAACGGCATTCACAATACAGCGTGTCTGAAAAGAGAACTTTTCTAAATGCCTCTCAGTCCCATCGAGCACATCACATATTTGACTGTAGCTTTACCATTTCGTTCGTACTCATTCCTGTATGACATATGACAGAAATGTGGATTAATGCCACTAGTACTTGTAATCCGGCCCAACAGATTGTGAAGTGAACACTACGCGTTAATCGACGCCTAATATCCGGTACCGTAATCTGCTCCGGTGTTATAGGTTCCAGAAGGCTAAATGTTAAAAATTAAAATAAAAGTGAGAGAATCTTAGAAAGTTAGGATTACTGCTATTCTTGATGTAGTGAGAAACTGCTTGTTGTCTCGCACCCTCAATCGATAAAGGGCTTCGGATTGGCACGTGGGTTTAGCTTCCATTTGAAGACCTCTTTTTCATGATTGTCCTGGCGTATTCTTATCTTTTGTAACTCTCATAACAAGGAGCGTGTAGCACTGTGGTAGTGATGTCATTGTGTAGAAAGCTCAAACTACCCTACTGCTGGCTCGGCTCAGACTGTGCTCCAGTGAGCCACACCTCTCCGGGGTGGAGAGATTGCTATGCGAATTGTCTAGGCCTTAACCACTCTCCGTAATTTACATGGGATAGTTCTAGCATGGCTCTTTCAGAATTCTAGTTGTGCTGGCCTCAGCACACGTTGTGGGCTTAGCCATTGTGGCTGTCTGTAGCCCTGAGTTCAGCGTAGCCGAAGCCGCACTTGACGACACCAGGTTCGCCGCCCTGGTATATTAGAGAAAGATTTGCCAGCATGCACTAGTTTGGTACCAGAAAGGTACTGATTCCTGGTATCGGTTTACATTAGCTGAGTTTCTGTGGAAAGTCGGAGTTCTTCTCAGGTTGGAAGGCCTCTGCAGGAAATAAACTCTCCGTCGTACATCGCAACACAAAACCAAGAAACAGTTTCCAGCCACGACGAGGCGTTAAGCCGTTGGGAGGATATCTTACATTTCTCCGTTCCTTCATTTGTTTCCTCTCTCCACTTCATTTGGTTTAAAGGAACATTTACGAACTTCGCCCTCCTTATTTATGCGTGTTCAAACGATTTTAGAAAACAGAACACGCACAGACCATCAGAAACAAAAATGTCAGAGTTTGTAAATGAATACCTCGAATGTGGTTGCGTAATAAAATATATAGTCAAGCAGAGAATCAGCATTGACCAAGCCAATGAAAAAAGTATGAACGGATTAAACAAATTTCCGACCGCTTCCTATAAAATGAATTAAATTGTAGTTGAAATTCTAGTAGAAACTAGTAAACAGCTACGGTACCTGCACATTTGTGATACGAAGAAATTGTTCGTAATAGAATTTTAAACTAAAGTGCCGCTTTCGATGCTTCTTAGTCAAAGATTCTATGAGGGTCCTGAAACGAACGCTGTAGAGAGAATAATAAGATGCCTCGTTTCTCAACATACTTCTTATCCTGTCATTTTTTTAATTCGAAATTCATAACATTTCCCAGCGAAATGAATCGTTATCTTATAGATTGTCTTCGATCACTGTTTTCAATTCCAAGGAATGCTAATATTAATAATGTGGGTGTGGTAGCCAGGGATTTGATCTGGACTTCGACATAGAAGAAAGGGAATAGCCAAAGACAATCGACGATCGAACGCAAATCCAAACGGTCCATGGATTTTTGGCCTGATCGGTCTGTTCTTACACAGACCTGTCCACCAGCATTTCCTTTATCGATGGTTAATTTCCTTCTTTTTCTTTGCTCATTATTATGAAAAAATCCTCCCAACGGCTTACCGCTTCATCGTTGCTGGGAGGTGTTCCCGGGTGTCGGACTGCGATGTAGAGCAGGGGACTCATCCCCTGGCTAAGTTTCCCAAGCTGAGAAGGAGTCCAGCGTTTCTATCAGGAAGCCTAGCTAGAAGTAAAGCAGTACCTGGAACCACCACCGTCCTGATATCAAAGTCGCATGGTGGAAAATATCCCTCTGATTCACAAGGGCTACGACTGTGTGGTGGTGATGACCTGGGGCAGACTTTGGCAAGGCTGACCTCGGGATTCCAGGAAACCACAATGGCTAAACTGGTGAATCACGAAAAAACGGAGATTATACTGGGGCCCGCACAACCAGTGAGTACGGGCTATTTAAATAAGTATCAAGTAATTATTATTAAATAAATCAGCGTTACGTACTTGCAATAAAATCGAACGATTTGGTTGTAGAGATTGTAATAGAGAAGAGGTATGATATTCCATAATGTCAACGTCGGGACGATGATAAAAGCTGTGTCATGAATCATACTGGAACCGAATCTACAAAACATCTCATTTGTTCGGATGTCACCTCTAACAGAATTGTCCGTGATAATGAAAAATGCGACAATGAGCAATTCGGAGCACATCTTTGACCTTATAGACCTCGTCGAAAGATAGACTATCCAGAAGAAATTGCTTCTACTCGTACCGATTTTTTCCATTCCTTATTTCATCTCATCTGAATATGCCTCAACCGACAACAATATTTGTTCACATTGTTCTCATCACTACTTGAGAAGCTTAATAAGTTGCGTGAGTATACCTTATACTAAAGTGGGAGGGTGTTCTGGCCCGTGCTGTATGCGCTCAGTTGGTACCCACGTCATTTCTTAAAACAATGAAGCGTATACCATACGGAGTAACGTAGCAGGTATTGGACTGAAGAGGGAATGCATACAAGTGGTCCTACAGAGTACAACTGCTTTTTTTTTTGAAATTAATGCAATGTGAAACATATAAAGCGTATGATCGGTTGTTTTAATGCTTCGTAGATTGGAATCCATTTGTAGAATTATAAAGGTCATAGAATAGGATAGAGAACGACCTGTAAAGCTTTATAACCAACCAAGCTGTACTAAAGGATAAAGGATGAAGCTCTCGGCGTTGATCAATCCCTTAGGTATGCGCTATGGGTTCGACTTCATTAAGTATCGTTTAGAGGTGATTGAATGCATATTTGCCCTTTAGAATGATTCTTTTATCACGCGTGATAATGAGGCATTCCTCCCTGCGGCTCATTTTCGGATTCTTGGAATTAATCCAGAATGCCTCGAGAATTTTACGCGCTTTAGAATGATGGTGGTGGCCTACTGATGTATAGAGCCAGTGATGCAATCCTCCCAAACAAGTCTGGTGCCAGTTTGCCGATCCTGGTGGGATGGAAAGAGAATGGTCGGCTATGAGCGCGGTGATCGATTCCACGGGTGTGCTGTAGGGCGCCTCCGGCCACTACGTCCCACACGTTTCTCTCATAGCAACCAAGTGTTTTTTTTGTATCGCCTATTATCACATATTATGTTGATCCTAGTGTTCATTCGATGCGTCTCTTTGCATAGATCAGATATTTGGTCGGCTATGGGCGCGGTGATCGATTCCACGAGTGTGCTGCAGGGCGCCTCCGGCCACTACGTCCCACACGTTTCCCTCATAGCAACCGAGTGTTTTTTTTTGTATCGCCTATTATCACATATTATGTTGATCCTAGTGTTCATTCGATGCGTCTCTTTGCATAGATCAGATATGTAGGATCCCGCCGCTGCATAACTATTTTTGGCCTTCTTTATGAATATCGTGCAATGCTAGTAGGGTCAATTCTTCATGCAATCCTGGAAAATCCGTGTTTTGGCTTCCATGGTCTTCATTACAGGCAGTCGCTAATTTTTAAAGATAGAAAGGAATTTTTCTAGACAAGCCTAATGGCCATTTTTGATCTGGTTGACTCGGGCGAAGTCGAATCTACAAAACGGCAACTCTACTGCATCCGCACCCCTGGATGAATAGTTAATTGGTAAAAATAGACACTCTCGTCAGTGGATTAAAAGGACTGTATCTATACCCTGTAGTTGGCTTCGAGTGCTCTAATGAAACTACAGTAGGACACCCCAAAATGCTATTCCTCAGAATTTACGGGAGCCCACGACATCTTTTCTGTAGGGAACGCTAAGAGCGTGATTTCTTTAAGACGATTTTGCATGGTACAGTTTTTATAATCAGATCAGAAGTTCGATCTTGTATACATATATATTAATTACTACGATCTCTTTGTTGCAAGCATTTAGCTAAAAAAAGGCGGATTAAAGGACACTGATATGTTCAGAAAAACAGAGTAGTGCAGAAAGCTTTGGAAAGAAAGTTGGTTCATCGCCAAATATGGTTGTATGTAATCACCCAAGCTGTACTAAAGGATTAAGGATAAAACTCTCGGCGTTGATCAATCCCTGAGGTATGCGCCATGCATTCGACTTCATTAAGTATCGTTTAGAGGTGATTGAATGCATATCTGCCCTTTAGAATGAATCGCGGTGGCCTACCGGTGTATCGACCCAGTGATGCTATCCTCCCAGACAAGTCTAGTACCAATTTGTCGACGCCGGTGGGATGAAAGGCTTGGTGGGCCATGGAGGCGGAGATCGATTCCATGTGTGTGTCGCAGTGGCGCCTCCAACCAATGCGCCATATGCGCTCTAGCTACCCAAGCTCTACTACTATATAAAAAATATGGTCTTGATGAATAGATCGTAAATAGTGTAGTTATAGTAAGTCAGTAGGAAGGTGGAGTGTAGGTTATGGAAACCAGCGACTATGTACCCTCTCAGAGCACTTCTAATCAGTTTGCTAAACGTAAGTAGCACACATGTTTAATAAAAATAAAAAATACATTAGATATTTTATATTTATGCTTTAATAGGTAAGATTTTCCAGATTCTTTACTATAACTTATCGTGTAACGCGTGTATCGCAGTGCTTAGAGTGCCCTGCAATACACATGGGTTCGATCAAGTGCGCCAGATTCACCAAGCCCTCCATCGCTTTGAGGTCGACAAATTGGTACCAAACTTGTCCGCGAGAACAGGAGCGCTGGCTCTATACATCGGTAGGCCACCAATGTATAGACGAGCTATGCATTCAATCACTTCTAACCATGTTTAACGAAGACGAATATGTTGTGGCGCACCCCTCAGTTATTGATCAACACCAATAGTCTTATCCTTTTTTTGTACTTCAACTCCTTGTGCAGTAAAACCGCTGTCATTTTTATTTGTAGCATTTTCGTTACTGTCGGTATTGCTCAATGTGACGCACTACAATTTATTATTCAAACTCTAAAAACGTTGCACGAAGCCCGGGGCAAGGATGAACTGATGGCTTGTGGTCAAGGGCGTGGAATGAAACGTCTATCGCATCAGCATAACTTCTCACAGATACCAAACTTTTTTCAGCCAACATTTCGGAGTCTACATTTTTTTTCATAAAAAATATATTTTGTTTTATTAGGCAGGAGAAAAATACGGTAGCTTCAATCAATCCAATCAGTATGATCAATACAGTCTCTGAACAGAAAGAACTCCATAACGTAGGTTTTTTTTTTTTGCAAAGTGAAGTATAGAGATGGGAAAATCATGAGAAAATCATTTGTAACGAGATATTTGGTGAGTTTTTGCTAAATTGTTGTTGACTTCTAGTTTCCAATAAGTCTGCATGCTTTTCCCACAATTAAACTATTTGGCACAGTTTCCATGTTTTTCATGCTTTTTTAGCATTAAAATATCTAGCGTATCTGAAGTGCGGTGGATGACTATTCACAAAAATTCTGGAATATGAAAGAGGCAAGGGCGCTTGTGGAGCAGTGGTTGGAGGCGCCACTGCGACACGCACGTGGAATCGATTCCTGCGCTCATGGCCCACCAAGCCTTCCATCCCTCCGGTGTCGGCAAATTGGTACCAGACTTGTCTGGGAGAATAGCAGCACTGGGTCGATACATCGGCAGGCCACCGCGAGTCATTGTAGAGGTCAGATATGCATTCAGTCACCTCCAACGATACTTAATGAAGTCGAATGCATGGCGTATCCCTCAAGGATTGATCAACGCCGAGAGCTTTATCTTTTTATCCTTTATGAAAGAGGCACGTGTTGCACAGTGGTCGGAGGCGTCCTCCAATACCCACATAGGATCGATCCCTGTGCCTACGGCGCACCAAGCTTTTTATTCCTCCGCGGTCGGCAAATTGGTACCAGACTTTTATGAGAGGATAGCAGCACTGGGGCGATATATCGATGGCCACCACGAGTCATTGTAAAGGCCTGATGTGCATTCAATCACCACCAACGATGCCTATTGAAGTGGTTGCATCTCTCAGGGATTGATCAACGCGAGGAGCTTTATCCTTTTTTAATTATTGTAATCTATGTATAAAAATTTAATTAAAACCAATAGTTCTTTGTTCAACTTACTTCTGTTCAGCATAGATAGATTCCACGACTTTAAAAGTGAACGGTACAATAGAAAAAAATGCGACAGTTACAAAAAACACGATTGTGTAGCAGCAAATAGGTGGCGTTATTTGAAATGCATTACGAAAGCAGACATCTACCGTGTCCAGTGTCTGAAAACAAAATTCGTTCAATCCACACGAAAATTCGTTCAATCCACACGAAAATTCGTCCAGAGGTAGTAAAACTCGTCCCGTCACTTTCAATCTTCTTCTTAGTAATGAAAAAAGCACGAAAATTACTCCACGACGCGGCGGGTAGTATGATGCAGTATCGGAGAAGCTGAGTGGTAGCTCTAGATGTTAGTATTGTTTGTTTGCCAATTACTCCGCTTTGTTGAACTCTACAAAGTGTTTTGGTAATTAATCAATTGCTAGCAAAGGTGGCATGCATTTTAACGGTTTGTTCTTCCTCTGACAATTCCCATAACTCGTTGTATGGCCCAGACCCAGATTTATCACTTCATGGAATTCACGTGTAAGCTCATTCTGACGGCATCGAGTATTTTGTGAATTTCGTAAACTGCTTTTCTTATTCAACAAATTCTTATTCGACATCCCATACATTTGAAAGAGGTGTAAAACATCTCATATAAAGCTCATGAAAGTGTTTCGCTGGATAGATTGCAGTCAATTTGTTCTTTATATACCCAGAGGAGGGCGAAATCCGCGGAAACGTCAGCATTATCGCCAAATACGAATAAAGTAACACCTCGCGTTTGCTCAACAAGAATACAGCTAATAACTTCATTTCAAGTAGGGTTCTCATAAAATCTAAGAGAATCCCGAAAATGGTTAACCATGCAGTGGACTCAGTAATGTCAACGATGCAGGCAGTTCCCTGGATCCATTTTCTATCCACCTCGGCATTGGAATGTGAATGTGTTGTTTTCTTGTTCAGCAATCGTGTGGTTGTTATACAGCATACATTGACTTCCATAGAGAAACACACAATACAATACAACAGTAGCTGACGTTTCGGCTGAAACGCCTTCTTCAGAGCTTGGAAGGATATACTGATATGCAATTTATTAGGCCAAACACTTCAATAACACGTCATGGTGATAGTAGTGAGTTTCTTATTTGTTTTCTGATGCACATGAACCAAGTTCTAAAATTGTACAAACCCCAGCTCCTTTGAATTCGATTCCTTTCGTCGTGTTCACTGTCTACGAAGGTTTTCGAATTTCTACGGTGGTTCGACTACCACTTGAGAATTTTATCTTTTCACTGATTTCGTTAAATGCTGCTGTAAAAGATTCTCCAGTGATGGTTTGCAAGTGTCTCCTTATGTCAACCGTCGGCAGTCATCGACCTTCATTGATGACAGGCACCGCAAGAAGTTATTTTGATATAGTGGATTATATGTAATATGTTTTGTAAATAAATGAAAGAAGATAATCTTGTGGACTTCCCACAAATAGACACTCTTTCTTCACATGGACTGTGATGTACCACGACCAGAAGGAACTGGATGTTTTGTAAGCCTATGGGAGAACATGAAAACAATCAATGATGTTCGCAGTTTTTTTTTCTATTGCCATCCTTGTTTCTCGTATTTTTCTAATCAGTTGAAATTTTGGTCTCACAAGGCTACAAATTATAAAGTCATTTTTGTCTCTAGTCTAGTTTCTAGTTTCAAGAACAAAAGCAACGCTCTGTTTTAGCTTCTCTAGTTTCAAGTTGAATCGTACAGTGAGTCTAACAGAAACCGTCCTACATCAATTTTAAGCTGTTTGTTCTTTGAAAGTAAAACCTCTGCCCAGTTGACCTCAAAAGTATGTAGGGTCCTGATGACATGGGATGAGGACCGAACGAGTAACTATATGTGCAAAACTTCCTTGTGAAAAGCCTTTGTTCAGATCAAGCAACTATTTAATTGATGAATGAATTGAAAATATACCCTAATCAGACGAAGATGCTGTCGAACACGAAAAGCCAGTAGGCTGATGATAAAAATATTAATGAGCGGTTTGATACCAGTTATAATACTGGATACGGTTGAGGCATGCATCAGACCAAAGCGCTCCTGAAAACTATCAAATCCTACAAATGAAAGCACAGAAGAAAACTTACATCAGAGCTGTGAATGCCATATCTCCAACAAAGAACGTGGCGTTGAACTAACAGCGATGCTCTCGTCATAATAACATAATGGGCAAAGCGTACGGCGTTGAAGATTCGTTAGGAATGCGCCATGATTTCGACTCAATCCGTAGCATCGCCAAGGTGATTGGATGCACATTTTGTTTATACAATAATTAATGGTAGTCCATAGATGCATTCAGTGTCTCTATTGTTATAGAAAAAGTCGACATCAATATGCCGATCCTGCATGGATGAGTGGCCGAATTACCCCGAGGGGCGGGGTAGAACCAATGACCACGTGTTCATTGCAGCGCGTCTCATGCCGCTGCTCTACCTCAAGTCTCTGTGCATAGAAAGATGAAATAGAGCATGTACAAACTCAGTGTTTTCGACCGAAGAAAGTCCCACTTAGACCATATCATTCAGTGTAATTTACTACATAAAACAAAGCTTTTGCAAGTTATTAGGCTTAAACATGGAAGCGCCACGGGTAGCTTCGTGGAAGGGGTCGGGATTTGAAATCTTAATGCTCTGCGTATAGCTTTCAATGGTTTTTTTTAAAAGTTTTCTTTCATGCCGAGTCTTAAAATTTTTACCTTTCTAGCTGTCGTGTGCCCGTGAAAATTTTAATGTATAACATAAAAAAACTTACTTTGTATGCAGTAATAAGCCACAAATTTTTATTAAGTAAATAGGAGTTGAACAACACTGCTAACAACGAGTAGTTGAGCATCAACACCAGTCGCTGAAATTATCCCTCAGATGGTCTTTGTTCGCCATTCAACAAAAAAAAAATGTAAACTGGAATTTCATCAAAGTTCATGTAATCTATTTCTTTGCTTCTGTTGTTATCATCATTGCCCAGAAACCAAAGCAACATTTCAGCCCGTACTTTTTAAGTAGGTTATCTCATCTCTCGGTGAACTAAAAAGAAAAAGCAGCTCGTAGGAGTTGAGATATTCAGTAAAAAAAAGCTCTAGGCGTTGGTCAATCCCTAAGCGATATTCGACTTCATTAAGCATCGTTTGGAGGTGATTGAAAACAAATCCGGTCTTTACAATGACTTGCAGGAGCCTGCCGATGTATCGAGCCAGTACTGATAATCTCCTAGACAAGTCCGCTACCAATTTTTCTACCCCGGAGCGATGGAAGGTTTCGTGATCCATGGGCTCAGAAATCGATTCCACGTGTGTGTTGCAGGGCGCCGCCGACCGCTGCGCCACACGCCCCACTAGGATATTCAATACAACATGATAACATTTGTTAGCAGCATCTGATAATTCATAAAAAATTTCTATGAGCATAATTATGTAGACCTGGGCCGGAAAAGACATTTTTGTCCTGTAGTAGTCCATCCATCTCTTTCTCCACTTGCATCTGAGTCAGCCCTACGCACTGTATAGCGGGTACATCAATGTTTCCTTTTCGAACTATGCTTTTCCTGGATCCTGAAGACGAGATCAATGGAAGTCCTGTACACTGCAGCTGTCCTTAATATATTTGCCCGTTGTAAATTTTAGAAAACTTTCAAGAACTGCGTGGGTGGACGAGTAGCATCGATAAAGACGAGACCTCAAGGTAATACGTATCGGCATCGTTTTAGGATACTGGAGGAACTATGGAGTCAAACAAATCGTTTGATTGATGGTTTCTCTGATACGCTTGCATAAGTAATGATGTGCTTTCGTTTCAATAAATGTCATTGTTTTCCGTTTATTGGGCATTTTCAGACGACATTACATGCGATCCCTTCTTTATGCTGTTCTCCATAATCACTGAACGCTCAAGGAAAATCTATGATGTAGTGCCGTGCCCGTAGCAAGAAACTCATATATTTCGATTACATTTTCGTAGCAGCTCAGATTTCCTAATTAATTGGACTTCTTTATGGTTTGAAAGCAGTCAATCTTTTTTCCCACCTTGTTGAACTTCATGAAAGAATGTTTCACTGGTGCTGCTCGAGGAGATGACGACGTCGTCGGAAAAAAATGAACCTTTCCGAAAGAAATTTTTACGGCACGCTACACGTGTTTCGTGCTAGTTGAAAGGCGTCGTTAACTACTGAAATTTAGTAACAACGAAGAGCTCCGGTGAGACAATATCACGTTGTCGGACAGCTTTTTCTGTAGGAAACAAAGTAATAGAGAAGTTAAACTTCAGATGTGCGGTGAAGATAAGAGTTAGGTACAGTTCTCAACTATAACAGATCCACTTACTGGTAAACATGTCCTAAAGGAATGGCTTTTATTTTGGATCCACATAGCTTTTTCCGTAGACGATATTTGTTAAACAAGGGTCAGTCGGTATTCAGAAGAAACTTCTTTCTTGAACTCCTTTAACTGGGTAGTGGTTTGGACATAAGCATGAATAGAGCAGAAGCTCGGTACTGTTACATGCTCAACTCGATGAGCTCCATACAATATTCTTCAAATGCTAGGCATTTCGGTATATTAATCTTTTTCAAGAAAAGATAGCAACGCTGTTGCTCTTAAGGTCCCACACAGCTGGAGAAGATTTCCCTTTTTGTCACTACATTGTTACGATGTCCTCATCGAGCCAGCCTCATGCTTAACACTGCAGTTCGTGCAGAGACGGTGGAAACACAATAGGCTTAATATTAAAAAAAATATTTTTTCCAACAGCAAAGTGCGAGAGTGGAAATTATGCTATAACTTACACTACTTTTTCTGAAGATCACTTTCTGTGAAGTAAGCAAGTATGCCCGTTATTTCGGCAAACGTGTCAGGTCTTCATGAAAGTCTTTAAATAACCAGTTCTGGATTTATTGTAAGCCAGATTCAGCTTTTTTAAAAAACATTCCCTTATAACTTCAACAATGATGAGATATTTGCAAGACTCCGCAACGCAGGTGTCTGCAGTGGGGAACGAACACGCTATTGCTCTTTCCGGGGAGTAACGCGTTCACCACCACACCATGAGAGTCCTTCGTTTCGTTTGTCTCTCAGCTAGTTCTATTGATCTCTGCCATCCGCAATCGGCCGTCAGCGGAATTGATCTGGGGAGCCCAAACCGGCATTGAACCCAGTTAGAGTGAAGCTTTAGTTAAAATCACAATTTTAACCACTTTATTTACTGCCTACTCTTCTTAATGGGAGGTGAACGCGTTACTCCCCGGAAAAAACAATGGCGCGTTCGTTCCCCACTGCAGACACCTGCGGTCCGGAGTTTTGCAAATATCTCAGCATCATTAAAGTTATATTTCGTAATATACCCTGCCATTAAAATTAGTAGGCAGTAAATAAAACGGTCAAGACATCCCATTATTTTGTGGACAAACACTCACTGTTATTTTTCTCCATCGAGACTTCTGATTTGCATTCGGATTCGGATAAAGAGCCAACATCTGGAGCGTCATCAGAACGGGTTTTAGCGATCGTGACACATTAGCATCCCTGGTGCAAAGCACTTTTGATTTTAAGTAAATATTTGGACCACTGAAGCCCGTAATAATTCGCCATTCATCTTTATGGATTTTTCGCTTTTACTCTTTTTCAGCCAACAATAAAACGATAAAGTGCAAAGCCTTCGGTGTTGAGTGATCCCACTGTGATCAGCTCTGCATTTAGCTCTGTTCGAAGCGTCGTAGAGTTTGTTTGAGAATTGAGTGCATATATGACCTATACAATGACTTGTAGGGGCTTACGGACTTTTTGGCTTAGCGCTTTTATCTTTCCAGACAAGTCTGGACTCGTTCTCCGACCTGGGGAAAGAGATTGAGGGCTTGGTTTGCCTATGGCCATAGGGTCAAACTGTCAACCCTCTATAGGCACTTCTAACCTCTCCGCAAAACATGCTGTAGCAAACTCGACAGTGCTTGTATGCATCGTAACGTCGCCAAATAATGATTAGAGCTGGAAATAAAATGGATGTGACCCATAGTTACTCTTGGACTTTAGTTCACTACATGAACTTCTTACCTCAAGGTAAGAGATAATTTGCAGGTAAATGTCATCAAAACGAGTGAGACAAAGCCAAACGATGGACTGGTTATTCAAAGGATTACCCAAGACATATGGGTCGTTTGAAACCACGCGATTAAGAGCATTAACTGACATTTCATAAAAATCATTTAACTCCCACGTCCGACTTTCTATTAACCTCGGTATTGATGGAATAATTCTTTTTACTTCTGTTTAGCAAACACGAGGTGTTTGCAAAAAAAAAACAAAAAACGAAACAAAAAAAATCATTTAAATCTCGTTTTCTAACATTTCTAAGAACGGGAGTTGTTTTGTTTTCTTCAGAAGATTTTCAGAGGTTTTCACTCTTTCTTCTGGCAAAGTGTCATAATTCGTAATAATAAAAGCAAATTAACACCTCAACGACGATGTACTTAGGCTCGATCTGATACTGGATCTATTCATGCCTTTGCCGTTCATGTTCACTTGACAGCTGCTGAGTCGTCCGAACGAATCGTAGCAATGTCGATCCTCTTCTGATGATAAATCTGTACTGCTGTGGGGTACCGTCAAATCACTAGACGCGTACATCGCCGACTGAAACGAATTATTTTCTACACAGCTACCAAATGTCTCATTCAACTGGAAACGGTTTCAAAACACTGCAAGCACTGGAAAAGAATCACCTGTATTACATGTATCATTTCTAGTCCCCTTGATCGTCGAGTGACTCGAGCGGGCGCCAGTAAATTCTCCATTTTTACCTGTCGGGTGCAAGAGTAGCCCAGTAGGTTCTGTTCGCTCTGTGGACTCATTGAACACCATATCTTTCTTCTAGGCTCTTCATGATGAACTCTGACCATCGAATCGGTGGTCTACCCGTAGAACATTTGACATCCCCAAGAATCCAGGCACTAACGGTTCATGTCCATTGGTTGTCAATCATACTCATTACGTGTCCCACTCATCTTAGCTTCGACTGTTCGGCGTACACAACGGCATTTTTGATTTTTGAGCGTTGACACGCAGGTCGGAGCATCGGATCCAATCCCTTACGTGTGTGAAACGGGATACTCCTAGCATTATCCTTTCGACAGCGCATTCGATAACGCTGAGTGATCTTTCTTCCTCCTCATGCAGCGACCAAGTTACTGACGCATACGTTAGGCTAGGAAGTACCGTTGCGTCGAAAAGGTGGGCACGGAGTTGGGTGTTCTTTGTTCTCTTCACTACAACCTCGATGCTCTCGTAAGCTATCCAAGCCGCTCGTTTTCTTCTGCTCAACTCTAGAGCTAAGTCGTTCGTCATATTGATTTGCCGACCTAGATAGACATAACTAGAACATTCGGAGAAATTCCTATCATTGACCGTGAATGGGTGTGCGAAACCAATCCGTTCTTTATGAACACCGCTGCGAAGGTGATGCAACTGCTGACCATCGATTTTCACTCCCATATTATTCCATTCCAGTGTTCGCACCACGTTATGGAGGATGGCGCTAAATAATTTTGGCTAGATTGTATCGCCTTGCCTAACCTCTCTTTTGACGTCAATGTTAATATCGTTGTAGAATGGTGAAATCTTGGTTGTAAAATATTTGTACAGCTCTCCAAAAATCTTGACGTACTAAGCAGGGACTCTTTGACTATCGAGGGCTTCCATGACTGCTTCCATCTCAATTGAGTCAAAGGCCTTCTGTAAATCTATGAAAGTGAGACAGAGCGGTCTTTTGTACTCCCGCGATATTTCAATGGCGAACCGGTAGTACAACATATCCATCCTCTTTTGTTTCATATGACGGGAGGTGGACGTGGCTATCAAAGAGATCTGAGTAGTATTCGTGAATGATTTTCTCCATTGCCTTTCTGGACGCTGTTATTGTCCCTCTGGGCGTCGGAGTGCAATCATCTAGTTCTTGTAATTGCTGAATCTTCGGTGGGTTTTGCCAATGCACTTTCCGCCTATACAGCTTCGACCATTACTGCTGCTATTCTCTCGTTTAGATCTTGTCTTATCTGCTTTTTTTAGCTGGCGTATCAGCTCTAGAGTTTCTGGAGACAGACGTCTCTTGGTGACCTTCGAACTCTCAGCTTTCATGGCGCTAACGTGAAGATGTTCAATGAGCCGATCGTATTCCTCGTCGATGTTGTCGACAACGGCATCTTCCCAACAGCCGACTAATGAGTTGAATAAGTCCCAGCTTGTGGTGGTTTTGGGCTTCGCTTTTTGAATTTAGCGGCTTTTTCTCCTTTCCGCAAGAAATAGAATCTAGCACGAAGGAGACGGTGGTCCGATCCCGTGTAGAATTTTAGGACAACAGCGACATGACTTACTTTCTTTTCTTTTCTCACTTTCTTTCTACTCTCTTAAACTTTCTTTTTACTATGATGTGGTATATTTCGTTATGGTACTCACCACTGAGAGACTCTCACGTCCAGCTTTGAGGGTGGGGCTTCTGGAATTTCGAGTTACCATGGATGGTCTTGGTCGCTAGGATAAACTCAGAGAGCCGCTCACCCTGTTCGTTCCATTCTAATCCGTGGGTCCCAATGTGACATTCTTCAGACGTTGTTCTTGGTCCAATTTTGGCATTAAAATCTCCAATGATGATCTTAAAAAATGCATAGCCTTTCATGTAGAACTTCTCCAAGTCCATGTAGAACGCTTCGACTTCTTCGTCATTGTTTGATGTTGGCGCATAAACGACGAAGACTGTCAAAGCCGGTGTTGACCCACATCTTTTTAATCGTAAACGTCCGATTCGGGTTGTAAGCTGTTCGAATGAATCGATGTTCACGGACAAACTCGTGTTGACGAGAACGCCGACACCGCCCACGCCTCTACTGTCGCTTCTCCAGTGTCATAGACGGTGTTAGATGTTGGTTGGTGTGGCGTTGTCTCATCTCGACCAGGCCGATGACGTCGTACCTTATCATTCTTATCTTATCCTTATCTTGCATAAGCAAGTCTTCTATCGAGGACTCGAATGCAAGTGTGCGTGCATTGTAGGCACAGATCATCTACCTCGTTCTTTGTGATCTAGGCAGCTTCCATTGGCTCTGAGATTTTAGCAGCCTATTCGTACTCGTCCTACCCAACGATGCGAAATTGGGGGCTCCTTCGGGGTCAGGGAACGAGGCCCGTTTTTTTTTTTTACTGTGTTTAGAATTTTGATACCCACGTATAGCTTGCTGGGCTCTGAACGTGGGGGCTGGTTATACTCACGGGTGGCTTGCCAGGCTCTCCCAGAGTGGACATGGAGCTTATTTGTTGGGGGCGCCTCCTAACCGTCTCCCATATACTTCCCCCTCACTTGATTGCAGTCTTTTGGCCGAATTGACTCGTAGAATACAATCCGCATAAAGGGAGAACGCATCCACACGCGCACGCATGAATACGCCTAGCAATTACAGAAAGTGTGTGCCAAATCGGCGCAGCAAAAACAGTGAGTCTATCTCCTGGACCTGCCCACGTCTCAGGAAAGCAAATTTCGCTTTTGTTCCGTAATTAACCCCCTATCCGCCACCTGGGAACGCGCCACATAGCCTCGCGACTTACCGGCTCGAGGACCCTCGTATGAGGGAGATCCGTGGAGTGGAAAAGAATATACATTGAAATCTATACGTCTGACATTCTCCGCCCACCTAGGCATGCATAGTCATCGGCGTCTATTGATCGTAAAAGGTCGATAAAGTATTTTCTATCAATCAGATGTTGTCAACGGAAGAGCAGTATTGATTGATATGCTTTCACTGACTTATCAATAAATGAATGCACATGCTTTTGGAACGATAGGAGTTTCAAGGGAAAAGGACAACGAAAACGTTGATCAAGTGAAGGAGACGTTTTGAAGAAGTGAGTTTTGGAATGGGTGAATAGATTCAAGTCGCTTTTGTTCCGTAATTAACCCCTTATCCGCCACCTGGGGACGCGCCACATAGCCTCGCGACTTACCGGCTCGAGGACCCTCGTATGAGGGAGATCCGTGGAGTGGAAAAGAATATACATTGAAATCTATACGTCTGACATTCTCCGCCCACCTAGGCATGCATAGTCATCGGCGTCTATTGATCGTAAAAGGTCGATAAAGTATTTTCTATCAATCAGATGTTGTCAACGGAAGAGCAGTATTGATTGATATGCTTTCACTGACTTATCAATAAATGAATGCACATGCTTTTGGAACGATAGGAGTTTCAAGGGAAAAGGACAACGAAAACGTTGATCAAGTGAAGGAGACGTTTTGAAGAAGTGAGTTTTGGAATGGGTGAATAGATTCAACGCAAAGAAAGTAGGAAAGAGGTTTAATTTCAGTTATAGAAGTCCAAAGCAATTGTTGGTGGCTATTGGTAAGCAAAAACTATATCTTTATGAACCTTGGAGAGGCTTGTAAGAGTTTTTTTCTTCAAGAAATAGAAGCGAAGCAGTGTTTTTACACTAATAGTAGTTAATTAAGAAAAACAGTCCCTGGTACTTCTTATTTCTAAGAAACTCTCACCAGGGGCGGATGATACAGTGGTAGTGATGCCCGTCACCACGAGCACAGCGCTAGTTCGATTTCTCTCGGTCCAATTAAGCCTCTCATCCTCCAACGTCCGGAAAAAAAACTTGCCTGGGGAAAAATCCCTCTCTGCGATCTAATTAATTGGAAACGCTGTCGTCCGGCTATGTCAGGACTGCAGGAATAGCTGCTTTACCAGCACTCTACAACATTCAAGATTAAATGGAAGTCCTCAAGTGGCAACCGAAGCCACACGTAAAACACAGAAGATCCTCGTGGACAACTGATGCGAGGAAACTATTCGAACTTGAGAAGTGTTGGGATCCGCATAGTAGACGCGAAGACGGATCATATAAAATAAAAATAAAAGAAAACAAATTCCCGCCATCATTCTCACTTTGACTCACTTCCAGAATTTCGAAGGAAACGATGAAATTCACTTCAATTTCCGTATGGGATTGGAACTTTTTATGCTACGACAAGTACAACTTATCCAGTTGCAATAATTTCTTAAAAGAATGGTTTGGTTCAGAAATCCGACGAGTTGAGCTGAACTCATTAGAAAACCAGTTGACTTGACGCCGCCGTTTCGAAAAATCAGCGGAACAAACGTTTCGAGAAGTCGTCTATAAATCCTCAACAATTTTCCACTGAATTGTACTTTAGTTAGATAGTAACTAGGTATTTAAATTTTTTAATTTCACAAGTAGTGTGGTCCTCCCAAGTAGATCTCCTATTCACTACCTTCCCCAACTCGTAGCTCAGCTGTTAGAGAAGCCATTTAATGTATAATTGATAATCGGCTCAATACAACGCTTAGCAAAGAGAATACCACCTCTACGAGATAGAGAAATTAAAACTAGACTAGTCTGGAAAGATAAAAACATTAATTTGGCGCATCGGTGTGCTACAGGGAATAATTTTATGGTAAAATATACATCCAGGCAGCAATGCTTGAGCGGACTCAAACGCATAATGAATCCCTAGGGTATGGTGACCGCCGAACACCCACTACTTCGTCTTTCTCGAAAGATCTCGGTTCACAATGGCGGTCTATTCCGAGTACGGTAAACTTTACGAAGACTGCTGCTTGGCTTTAAGCAATTTTCCATTAAGAAGAAACGTTTTTGATTGACAGAAAATACAAGTCTGAATGCCACGAACTTAGTTGCGTCCCATATCAATCGTCATCTATTTGTACTGACGTAAAGTGCAGGCTTTCAAGGAGTACGTCAAGCCAACGGAAAAGGATTCGTTGCTGGTGGTCCAATCATGCTTAGTGGACCATCGTATTCGGATGTTTTTGATTCTTTCACCATATCCTCGATGGTCATGTAGGCAACGTAGGTCGTTTTTTTCTCTTTGCGCCACTTGAACTCTGCTATGAATGATTGGATTATCAGAAACGAACACTTTTCCTTTATATCCAACATAGCTCAGCTACTGAATAAAAATCTAGAAATCCTTCTCAACGTGGGTAATGAACCTGAAGAAATGAACTCGCGAGTCCCAGTGACACCAAGTAGCCATATGAAGACGCAAACCGTCTAGCAGGATTTTTGAAAGGCATGATAATAATTTATATTTTAGATCACGAATAAAGCTAGAAGGAAACGTGAATTTTAGCAAATTATTAATATTAATATTATTACTCTTATTTCTAAACAATTTATTCATAAAAAGCACAGGAGCTCAGGACACACTAATGATCAGCATTCGAAAAATGAACTAGCGATATGACGACTTGGAGAGTACGATGGACACCTGGCACTTCCGCTTTCACTAATCGTTGAGAGGGCAGTGTCTTCGCATGTCAGATATCCCAATCATTTTGTGCATGCTCAACCACTATCACGAACAACATACTTTTCCTTTAAGATATTTTGTACTGAAGAAGTCTGGACCTTCGTTCATTGGCTTCACTGTCGCGTGCTTGTCATCCCGCGCGATCCGACAATTTACTGCTCTTGTTGTAACGTTCGTTGTGTTTCGATCGCCTGATTGCCGAAATATTAAAAAAAATCATGCTGGATCAATGGTGGACCTTTGGTTGGAACTTCTTCATCCAAATGTCTGGAGCATTCGAGAGGTGCTCCCTTTACCAGACTTGGTTCAATCCGACTACGAACATCCACATCACGACAACGACCAGTTGAGAACAACGGACTCGGATTAATGGAGCTCTGAAGAAGGCGAAGACGTAGAAACGTTAGGCGAATAAATTTTTTATACCAGCCTCCTGTCAACTCAATCATGTAGAAAATCATTGATTATTCTTACAAGTGTTTAATGAATGTCGCGTTCTAAAACATTTGAACTTCCCTAAGCGAATGGATAATTTTGCGATTTTCATTGCAGAGTGAGCATCTCTCAATCGTGCGGTGTTCCATTGAAAAGATCCGTCTAGGCAGGACCTAGATAGGTAGGAATGAGAAACAGTTTTGAAGAGTTGGTATAATTTCTTGGTTTGATTGCTTATGCTGATGATTATATCGCTGCAAAATGGTGAAATTCTTGTTATGAGATTGTTAAATGGCTCACAAAGGCTCGTTATATATTGAATAGGCAAATTGTGGTTGTCGAGAAAGTTCTATCACCGCTACTGTTTCGAATGGATCAATGCCTTTCCCACTGCGATAAAATTAATTGGAAGAGGCCAGTTGTACTCTCCCGATATTACAATAATTTACGTCATCTTGATTATGCAGTCTTTGTACTGAACTCATTTCGAAACACTGTTGTCTACCATGGCCCTTTTTCTTCTGTTACCTGTAACTCCTGTTGAGGCCGACTCAAGTGAAAATCTTGTTAACAGAGGCAGTGCAGAGATAGGAGGCTAACAATCGGCGAAAAGCAGATGGAGTGCAGGTCTCCGTCCCTGTGAAGCGACCGGCTCGGTTAGCTCTACATGTCTTCTGAACCTTATATTCCGAAAAGTAGCACATAAAGCAGAGCCAGTGTGTGAAAGGGGACCACTGTATGTTCTTACGGTATTTAGGTCCAGTATTGTCCGAAGTATGTTGCACGCCTCTTCGAACGAAATGACAAGTCAGAATTCAGAACAAAGAATTATTCTGATGACATATCGACCGTCTCTGGTATGACGAAGTTATAGATGGCCACCAAAGGATTTAAGTAGACGCCATGGCTGATGTTCTTCAGTGGGCGATCACCTTGACATTCGGACTGACAAGGCACCGGTAGGCCCTGAGGACACTCAGGGCACACTCGCATTCTTTTACAACGCAAGCTGACAATGCTTCTGTTCTTTCCTTAACATTGTCCTCTACTACTTTTCAAGAGTGCGTTGCAAGTTCAGACGTAATTCGCCGGTAGGCTATGACTTTTGTGAGCTTACGTTAACATGACCTTATGACTTCTAAACTATCGGCTTTCATAGCTTGATTGTTAGCGAGGAGACTAGCAGGTCACACCGCTCATCGGTGTTGAGGACAACGACGTCATCCAAAAAGAGATACGTTGGCGCAATATCAGTTTAGATAAACTTTTGTTCTATTTATGCGATTTATTTGGTTGCGGTAGATTCTAGTAGGAGACTGCTAAGCACAACGTTCAAAGTTAAACTCACGAAACGGTGGGCTATTATGAGTGATCTTACTCATCATGATATATCGTGATACCCCGAGAGAACGTTCGTTAGGCCTTATCTAAAGCATGATATTTCTTACAGATCTCTAAATTTCTATAGAATGCTTAGACCTCAATTTCGTCGAAGCTTGATGTTACGGAGTCAAGATGATGAGTATTAGCAAACCCGGCATTCCGGCATTCGTGGGTATCTTTTGAACCATGAAAGTGTGACACGAATAGCTAATTATTAATAGAAATTTCGGAGTTGTATTATTGAAGACATCAACGCTGCTATCCCTTTTCATCCATCATGATTTCCAGGCAACAGTTTTCTTCATTGTCATAGACATTGTTTAATAGGATATCTGCTCATCTTCACCACACTACTGATCATCTACCTAATTTCCTTATGTTAAATGTTCGGCCGAGTTTCCTTGTCAAACTTCCTTAAAGCAATAAAGGAGGTTAATTGTTGTGGGGTCAATGGTTGGAGACAGCCTCTAACCACCATCGGTATAAAAGTATTCCTAGTAACTTTATCGAACGTGATCGGCTGAATCCATCGATTTGAGCCACGCACAATTCTGATTTATGCAAACACAGCCACGCACGCTTGCAATGAAATTTCTATGCATTCAAACGGAAGATCTCTTGCAATACACACTTGGTCATTGGTTCTATTTCGCGCCTCGGAACCGCTCGACTCAGTTATCGAACCTTTCTGATAGCATGAAATCGCTAGAAGATGTATTGTTATGCTCCCAAAAGTTATTAATAAAGCCCACGATTTTGATCAATCCCTGATGGATGTACGGTGTATCCGAGTGTCCCAGTGCATCAAGAATCATTAGAGGTGATTGAATGCATATCCGACTTATATACTGGCTCGACGTTTATCGATGTATCGAGTTAAGCGAAGTCATTTGTACTGCAGGGAACGTTTAAGCATTGTTGTCCTACACGGGCTATCAGAAACCATTAAATGGTGTAAATATGGAATCATTCTCCTCTGCAATATTACGCATGGAGTCCAATGCATGGTGCACCTCTAAGATCATCACTGAATACTATATCGGCTTCACCCTTTAAATACGAAAGGCAAGAGAGGATTCTAAACGATGAAGAGATGGGCTCTATAGCAAGTATCAGAATAAGTATGAAATCTCATTTAGTGGTGCCCAGCCTCCCATGGGCTACCTAACGACTGTTTACGGTGCCTATCTACAAGCCCCTCTTAAGATCACTCACTAAATGGGATCCATATGAATAAAGAATAAGGAGAGGAAGGTGTGAGATAGAGAGCAAGCGATTCCTTGTTTTGAATCTAAGCATGATTTTAAAGAAGCTTTGGCCAAGAAAATAACGTGATGAAAATTTTAGGCAATCTTTCCTAAGAAGGCAATAATAATCCGAAATGTTCATAGGTTGTGTAGAACTTTAGAATAGATAAGGAAAAAGCATGCTAATTGGAAAACTTCAATTTAATTCAGACAATTTCTTCGAATTAAGCTTCTTAAAGGAATGGAAAATTGAAGCCAGGGGTGGATGCATAGAGAAAATGATCCGTGGGAGAGGTAGGAAGAGGTAAAGAAGGCGAACCAGAAACAAGATCGTACATAAAAGTATTTCCAGTGATGATTAAACCATGCATTTAGCTGACTTCCGTTCCTTTACATAGCTATTCAAAAAGTATAAGGAAGGATGAAACTATTCATTCAGTCTTATTTTGTCAAAGATACAAAAGGTAATTATAAATTTTCCATATATATATTTCCTTACGTTACCGTTCAAGGCATGTCCGATTCATAACAGAAGTTCTAAATAGGGTAGCGTTCAGGGGGAGCAAACTAACCACACTTCTCCTTAAGTACTAAGCCGGAAAGAGAATATCTTTTCTGGTCTTTATGAAGAGATCCTAGACTCATTTACTATCGATTCTGGGGAGAGTTGTTCTCCTTGACTTTTTAGAAATTCTTAATACAGTCGATTTTTTCTTCTTGTCGAAGTGCTATTTTCCTAGGAACTTCGTGAAGCGTTAGAAGTCCTCTTTCGACTTTATTTTCGACGATTTTCAGAGAGCTCAGAAATACAATTACAAGTTTCACAAATTAAAAATGCAGTTCCAATGTAACTGCATTATACGGTCTCAGAAGAACCCTAATAGTTTTTCAAGCAGCTTCAGCAAGAAGTCGAACCACGTCATTAGATTATCTACGGCGTCGTGTTGTTGCCTAGGTAATGACATTCCGCTTATAAAAATGGAAAACTACGAATACTATTAACCTATCGTTCCACTCGGAAGACCATGAAGATTTTTTCTGCTTCTGTTCGAAGAAAATTGCCGATGGAAAACAATGTATTTCAATAAAAATTACTCATTAGCTGATCGCCTTTCATTTCAGGTTTCATTCAGTTCCACTGAATCGAAGACAAAGAAGTGGAACTAGGAAACTAATTCAAATCGAGCCCTAGATACCATTGCGAAGACGGCAGGAACTAGAGTGGGATTAAAGGAATAAAAGGTGGAGCGTTCGGCGTTGATCAAGCACGCCATGAACTCTAAAGCACAATCAGTTGTGCGCCATGAACTGGACTCCATTCGCATTATCGTGGAAATCATCGAATGCATATTTGGCTCTGTATAATGAGTTGTTGTTGCCTATTCATGTATAGACTCATGAGCAAACACGAGGTTGGTATTATACCACCTATTAGCACACAATAACTGACACATCGTCGGTTTCCCCTCTTTCAGAGCCCGGAAAGGTCAAGCTGACGTGCAGTCTAGTCAGCAAAACACTTTCATAACCTCTGCGGATAAGGCTTAACAGATAAATTTGCATTTGCATAAACAATAAACAGCTGCCTTTAAACACCTGCTATTTTACAATTCTATGTCTTTTAGTTAATTATTAGCGGAAAGCAGCTGCACAGAGTGTTTGTTACATAAGCGAAGAATGCTCCTACATCACGTCAGAAAATCAACCAGTGGTATGGTGTTAGGCTACGCGTAATCGCTCGACTCTTCTTGCTGTTCATTTTTAGACTTTTGGAATTAATCCAGAATTCTCCAAAAGTTTTACTCACTGATGTTTCGGATTTCTGTGCCAGGATAGTGACTTTTACTTCGAAATCTTCTCCGTAATGTCTCTGTGTCCTACGTGCGTTTAATGGAGTGTTTGGTTTCAATTTAAATTCACCGACGAGTTATTCTTCTATGCGCATGCAGAGTGGTCTACCCGTTTCACCAACACATTCGTCCCCACATGCTTTGCAAGAGATTGGCTACACCATCTATGTCTTTAGGACATATTGTGCAATTTCTCGTTGTACGCAAACGGTCATATATGCGGTTACGAGCACGTTGTTTACGCGCTGTTTACTTACTGTTCTGTTCCAAGAGATCTCCGAGACGAGTTCCTCTTCTTTTGTCGAGATTCCCAATTTGAATTTCAATCAAGTTTCAACTGAATGAACAACGGCGAGAAATACAACATGATTTCTGTTTTTCGATGTCTGTGGTTTGGAAAAAGCTGACAATGCAAAGTAAAATATGTATTCTTTCTTTGGTGAGCTTACACGAAGTTGACAAAGATATTTATTTTCGGCTAACGTTTCGACGTCTTCGTCTTCATCAGAGCCGATGATCCAAGTCGATGGTCCACGTTTGTTATCCGTCTCGATGTGGCGACTTCGCCTTCGTGTCGAGTCAGGCCTTCCTCAGCGGTCCATCTTCTCGAATGAGGCACACTCCTTCGGTGATGCCTTTTTATACACGATGCTGATGGTGGATATAACGATAATGTCTGTTGATGACAGCTTTTTTTTCTTCCGGACATACATCATCACGTACATCGTGCAGAAGTCGGTGTTATTATTAGCTAGTAGAAAGCATACTAAAGGAAACGTTAAAGGAAAGTCGGTTCCGAAATATTAATATGCAAAGTAAAATGTTTTTCGAAACCCCATCATAAAGAAGTCGGGGCGTAATTCTCCTCTTAAAAAAAGCAGGCTTTGATCTCTGAATGACTTTTATTCTATTGTCGGACTCGAGTTATATGCATTTAAGTAGTTAGAAGTGCTTAAAAATTGCAATGAATGGCTTGCCTACATGGGTCCTAAGAATTGAACAGCTTAAGCACTGTTCCCTCTAGATTGACAGTTTGCTAATTGGACGAAACATTTTTCTTCGCAACCTCGGAATCCGCACCTTTAGTAGTTTCTCATGTATTCGTGCTTGGAATTTAATGGCAGTGATTCCTAGCATTGGTTTAACCCACTTGGGCTTCTGAACGAAAGCGCCAGTATCAAGTTTAGCTTGGAGAACACTGTTAAGGGTTAAACATCCAATTGTGCTTCGTAGTTTTAAGCCCAGGAACAACTTGGTCCAACTAGTGGAAATATTCAAGTTTCTGTCATCATAACGAGGAGCTAGATGGGAAAGGAAAGGACGGAAGGAAATTAGTTGCGCCTTTTACATGATTCTCTTCTCTCCTTCAAAGAACAATTGCAATTCAGTTCGTTTTTCTAGATCGTGCTGAGATTGTCAGACAAATCTTACACTGGACTTGATCAAATGGAGACCATTCTTCTAAGCGCCAATAGAATAGTTGTACGGAAGTATAAGGAGGCGGAAATCTTTGTAGTTCAGAAAAAGGCATTTCGTTAAAAATAGTTGTGCATATTAACGTACACGAGACTACGCTTAATTTTTCGACACGCTTTGTATACATTGAAAAATTCGTAAGAAAAAAGGGTTTTCTCGAATTATTGAGCCTAGAAACCAATTCCAGGATCCACCAGCGTCCCGGTGTCAAACTAGTCGTATGATGGCAAACCTCCTTCTGGTCCACAAGGGCGACGACTGCCTGCGGTAGTGACAACCTGGAGCAAGCTTAACCAGGCTGCCCTAGGGACTCCAGAGAAACGCAGTGGCCAAAGCAGCAAAACTCCGAAAAATGGAAAATATGCTACAGCCGGCGCAACCAGTGAGGGAGGCCTATCCGGGCATCCGGGAAATTCATCCTCCTGGCAAGGTCACCCAAGCTGGAAAGCAATGCCGCGTTTCCATGAGGAAGCCTAGCTATGAGTAAACAAATACCAGGATCCACCACCTTTCTGGTATCAAAGTCATATGGTGGCCAGTCTCCCTTTGATCCACAAGGACTGCGACTGCCTGTGGTGGTGAAGACCTGAGGCAAACTTTGGCCAGACTGACCTCGGGTTTCCAGGGAACCACAATGCTTAACCTGAAAATATCCGAAAAATGAAGGTTATGCTGGGGCCCGCACAACCAATGAGGACGGGCCATTCAAATGTCAAGTGTTAAGACGGCTTGTTATGGTTTTCTGTAGACGAAAAATGAAAATTGATAAACGGACGAATAAGTAAATTAAACACTTTTCTGATTCTCTAATAATTCACTTTCTTTAACGCTCATAGTACTTCACTTTCACACAATATGTTTGAATGGCAAAAATTGTTTTAGGAAAGTTTTAAATAGGGCAGCAACTGCAGAACAAATTTACTTAATGGATTATAATTTTTATACGTTTCCATATTATATAATCTATAATAGGAAGAGCGAGTGTGGCGCAGTGGTTGGAGGAGCCACTGCGACGCGCACGTAGAATGCGCCCATAGCCCACTAAGCCTTCCATCCCTCCGGGGTTGGCAAATTGGTACCAGACTTGCCTGGGAGGGTAGCAGCACTAGCTCAATACATCGGCAAGCCACCGCGAGTCATTGTAAAGGCCAGATATGCATTCAATCACCTCCAGCGATACTTAATGAAGTGGAATGCATGGCGCATCCCTCAGGGATTGATCAACTCCGAGAGCTTTATCCTTTTTATCCTTTACAATATAGGAAAACAGGTAGTGCAGTGGTAATGATCCCACTCATTACGTGTAATAAACATTACATTCCAGGCTTGGTTCGACATCGCTGGCCCCACTAAGCCCGTCATTTCTCCTGGATAGGGAAGTTGGTACCAAACTTGTCTGGGACACTCTCGCTCCCTTTAATTTACGTGAGAACGTTATAGCGTGATTATTTCAGGACTCTAAGGAGGTTACACTCAACCTGTATTCTACCACATTAATTAAAAAGACGAAAACTCTTAAGGAGTAGCCCGAAGGGAGCACAAAATGTTCGAAGAGCTTTGTCAATAATAGATGAGGGGAAACAAATAGAATGCAAGAAGTGCTGTGGCTCTATAGTGTACGCAAAGACAGTCCGTATAAGAGAAATTTTAAAAATATAAAAGAAATATATTTTTAATAAACGTAAATCGATGTAAATGCTCAATGTTGTTTGTGTATAAATATGCATATAAATAAATGTACATGAACATGTAAATAAATATATATGTATGTATGTATGGATATACATGCATATAAGCATATATACATGTGTATATACGTATATGTGTAAATGTAAATGCATATGCATACATGCACATATGTAAAAATTTCTGAAATAAAGAACACATCAGTCGGCTTGACGTTTTCGAACAATTTTCATTTGACGAAAGGAATTCGCCTTTCTGTCAAAGTCATTATCAAGAACAAGAAAGGACAGGGAAAATGATAAAAGGATAAAGGATAAAGCTCCCGACATTGATCAATCCCTGAGGGTTGCGTCATGCATTCGACTTCATTAAGTATCGTTGGAGGTGATTGAATGCATATCTGGCCTTTACAATGACTCGCGGTGGCCAGCCGATGTATCGAGCCAGTGCTGCATTCCTCCCAGACAAGTCTGGTACCAATTTGCAGACCCCGGAGGGATGGAAGGCTTGGTGGGCCATGGGGCATTCCATGTGCGTGTCGCAGTGGCGCCTCCAACCACTGCGCCACACGCGCCCTTTTGTCAGAGAAAATGATACATATAAAAAGCTTATAATCAGACAGTAGCCGTTAAAATGAGCATTCATAAAAAAATAAGATAGTTTTACTAAGTGAAACCGGAAGCGCAGCAATTAGAAACGAGGTGTAACGAGGAATTAGGCTACGAGTTCGTTCTCTACCGAGACCAACCAAGTCTCTTATTCACGCTGGTCAGAAAATTTGAAGCAAACTTGTTTGGAAATAACTTCACTTAGTCTGTGGAAATTTCGTAAGAACCCATAATATTCAAGATAACGATAAAGTTTATAGAAATCTACCTCCTATCAACTAAACCTGTAATCTGCCAACAGCCAATGAATTTCGCTTTTACAAAAGCACAGGGTAGTTTTCTTAAAAAGAATGGAAAGCACAGTAGTCAAAGGTAAAGTGCGGTGATAAACTCATCGGAACTGTTTCAATCTTCCCAGATCAAGGCAAGGCTCCTCTCTCCCTGGGGCCTGAGAAACGGTACCGAACCGGTCTAAGGATGGCTCCCGTTGATTGCCGACGACTGCGTGTGGTGAAGACGTGATATCACTTTAATAGAGCTATTCCAGGCTTCCGAGAAAAACGAACTTGACCTGATTCAACTGCATTCATGAAAAAAAAGCGCTGAAGCAACAGTGAACCCACGAGCTATCCTGGAAACCTTCGCGAATGATGGATTCAAGCTAAGGAACGGAGTATAAGTGATGGAATCTGAGCAGTGCGTGAAACCTGGCCATACAAATTAATAAGATAATTTTTTCATAAAATTATTAAGGCATCTAACTGAGTGATTATAAACTTAGGCGAGTGTGACGCAGTGGTTGGAGGCGCTGCTGCGGCGCACACGTGGGATCGATCTCTGCGCTCGTGGCCCACCAAGTCTCCCATCTAATCAGGGTCGGCAAATTGGTACCAGACCTGTCTGAGAGGATAGCAGGACTGGCTCGGTACAGCGGTAGGCCACTGTGAATCGTTGTAAAGGCCAGATTCAATCACCTCCATACGCTGCTTAATGATATCGAATGCATGGTGCATTCCTCAAGGATTGATCAACGCCGAAAGCTTTATCCTTTTCTAAATTATAAACTAAACTGTTTTTGAAGCAATTGCCTTCTTTCCTGCTTTGGCGTTAGTTTTGTAATGGAGGTAAAATTTATTTTGTTCTTCTTTAATGCAGGAAATTTTGTTTAAAAAAAAGGACAAAAACCACTGGATGGAAATTGGAACTGCCAGAAACCGAAGCAGAACGCGTCAAAGAAAAATGAATACTCAAATAACAGCTAATCAGCTATTTTCCATCGGCTTTGAACATGCATTTATAAATAAAATTCGTCTGACATGAAATTTTCCAAGAGAGAAAATCAGTTATTTCCCTTCCTCCGAATTTCCGCTTTCTAGATAAAACAGTAAAGACTCACCAAAAATTCTTTAGAAGCCTTTCCAAGTTATAGCCGAATCCGCAACCAAACCCGACTACCCACATGAATGACAGTTGCAGGCCAAAGAAACAGATGGAAGAATTAGTACATACTACGACGATATTCTTTGGGCAACCCAAGTATAAATTTCAAGCAGTACTAACTGTAAGTACGCTTAATACAAGAAGTTGTATGCGCTGCAGGGTCAACATTTTAACGTTTTAACTATAAATGACGAAGCAACTATTAACTGATGACGTCGAAAAAAGGAGGAAGGTCAGCCATGAGTATTATACCAGCAAATATTACAGTTTACGTTACTAGCGATTGATAGCTGTCAAATGGTTCAAAAAATGCCGTGTCTTATTATTGTAGCTTATTATTGTTAGCCGAGCTTATTATTGTTGAATAGGTTCCACCAAGAAATTAGTATATTAGTACGATAGCATTAGGTTTCCAACCTCCTTTAGTCCAAGGAAAAAGTGAAAAACTCAAGGAAACTTAACAAGTGCTGGTTTTTGTACATAATGTTAAGAAATTAATAAGAACTTATCAGTTTGTAGCGCATAAATACACTAAGTTTTCGTTTGACGGTTCCGCTCCAAAGGTACCAATATCTAAACATCGATCGTGGAAAACTCTTTGTGCAGCTGTTCTCGTAGAATCGTTCTTGAAGAAAGATTGGGCGTATAAGTTTTAGAGGGCATAGGGAACGGTTTACAGACGCATGGCTGAAGTTCATCAAGCGTTCTTCTCAAAACGGTGATTGACGCTGATTTATTGAATAAGTTTTATAGTAGTTAAAAATGAAATATTGCAGCAGGCACCTCCTTTCCTACAGAAAAAGTTAAAGATCAAAGTTATTTTAGATGGTGAGAAAATGTCAAGAGAATCGTTGAGTTTTTTTTTTTTAGGTCGCAGCTGGTTTTTGTTTGGAAACATTGTGCAGCTCAGACAGGCAAAGCTAAGGGAATACGGGTGTTAGCTTGTTTGAGCCGAAGTGTAGAGAAGGAAACAGCGGAAATTTAAAAGTAAACTAATATTGTATAAGGGAAATAACCTTAACTGTAAGTGTTAAGTGTTGATAAGCAACACTCTTTGATGAGACTTCCTGAGAGGATAAATTTGAGAGAAAGGATTGGATGGAGAAATATCTGACAGTTCTTAACAAACGTTGTGAACTAATAAAACCTATAGAACAGCGTACCTCTTCAAGATATTCTGACATTATGAATATCCTTATTTGTTCCCGCATGGCTTTTTTTGGGCTTTAGTTCTAGTAATAAAAACAACGGATAGAGAGTAGTGTAGTCATCTGCTAGAATGCAACGGATTGAAGAAATTGGTCGCCAGCAGAAGAGCTTATAAATGTCAGCGCAGTTATCAATTGACTAGAAGTAGACTGTCTCCTTTATGTAGATTTTGAAATTCTTTCATGGCCAAAAATTCAAAAAATTCATGGGTTCCTACGATAAGTTGCCGGATCCTTGAGCGATCCGCCAACTTATCGTAGGAATCGCTGCAGTTGTGGAAGGCGCAGGGCAGCAGAACTACCAGCGAACCGCAGTGATCGACCACTGCCTGTGGTGAGAACCTGAGAGTAATCTAGACGGGTATTTTAAAATCCAAAACAATTCATGCTTGGGAAGCACTCATCTTATCAATAAGGAGAGAAGATAACAGACATTCAAGTTATAGCCGAATCCGCAACCAAACCCGACTACCCACATGAATGTCCCATTCTTTCGACCCTTCACAAATCCTTGAAAGAATTGTAAATCGGTTGAGTTCAAGTACACAGGCAAATCCACAGTTAAATGATTTTTCAAAAAAAAATATCTAAAAAAAAAAATCTTTTCAAAAAAAAACATCTAAAAGGAAGAATCCATCAAATAGGTTTCATGTAATAAAACGCGAAATAGCGAGAATAGTGTCTCTAGAAGTAGAGAAAGCTAGAGACTTTATAAAAAACAGAAACTATAAAGATAAAAAGAAGCTTTCACTGAACAGAATTTGCTATTTAAAAAAACGCAAAGAAGAAGACAATCCTTCTGAAAGAATTCAAGCCCTGTTGAACCTTCAAAAATCCCAAAGATTATAGGAAGAACAGACTAGACCAGCATTCAACGATGATCGTAAAAGGGAACAGAAATCCTTAACTACCAGCCGAGCCCACAAGAGGATTTAAAAACATCTGTGAACGGAAGATGATAGAAGAGAACAAATCAGATGTAAAAACTGCTAGGTTCTGCACAATTAGTGCTTTCGAGTTATATAAGACTTAGATTTTTTTATTTGCCGCCTAGTAAAATTTTTCGCGACAGGGTATTATGGGAAATACAAGCATAATGGTGCTGAGATCTTTGTAAAACTGCACAGCGTAAGTGTCTGCGAAGGAGATCGAACACGGTTCTACCCTAAGTGCTAGCGCTTTAGTCACCACACCATGCGAGTCCTTCGTTTCTCCTGTCTCTAAGGTAATTTTTTATTTATCAGTGCAATCGGGAATCATCCGTTAACAGAGTTGGTCTGAGGAGCACAAATCGGTACTGAACCCAGTTAAGCTGAGGCTATAGTTGAAATCACAATATTAACTTATTGGCAGTGATAGATAGAAAACTAGCAGAGGGGCAGGCCGAAGAGAAGAGCCGCATGGTACGGTAGTGAACGCGTTAGCCGCCTGAAAGTGTAATAATGAGTTCGATCCCCACCGCAAACATCCATGGCGCCGTGGTTTGGAAATATCTCAGCATCATCATGGCTAAAAAAATTGTTTCACTGCTTTCCTGTTGAGCAGACACGAAATCGTTATCGCATTACTTATTCAATCAAGCCACATAGCCAACGTTTCGGCTTTTCCGCAGCTTTTTCACGGCTTGGAAACGTGAAATTGAAAGCGGTCTACTCAGTAAAGTGCTTATAAATTCAACAGATAAAATTTAGTACATAAGTTTCGCTCGTATACTAATCAAATTCTTCTAAACTTCTAAAGAACTGCTTTGTTCTTTACAAATGTTCCATTTATTTTTTGAAATCAGCTACGGAAATTCTTTCATGGATAAGGAATGTGCATTTCTGATGTAAAAAAAATTGGTACAATGGCATGGTAAGAGGCCACACGTGGTTTCGCATTCCCTTCCCGCAGTTAGTTTTTGGATTTTTGGAATTAATCCAAAATGTTTCAAGAGGCTTACGCATCCATGATCTAGATTCTTTTGCGAGGATACCTTGAGTTCGAAATCTTCCTCGGTACTTTTCTCGCCCTACACGAGGGAAAATGTTGAGTAGACTCGTGTCTATGTAAAAGGCGACATGAAGGATAAAGAGATAAAGCTCTAGGCGTTAATCAATCCCTGAGGGATGCGCCATGCAATCGACTTCATTAAGTATCGTTGGAGGTGACTGAATGCATATCTGGCCTTTACAATGACTCGTTGTGGCCTACTGGCGTATCGAGCCAATGGTAACCTGGGAGGATACCTTGAGTTCGAAATCTTCCTCGATATTTTTCTCGCCCTACACGAGGGAAAATGTTGAGTAGACTCGTGTCTATGTAAAAGGCGACATGAAGGATAAAGAGATAAAGCTCTAGGCGTTAATCAATCCCTGAGGGATGCGCCATGCAATCGACTTCATTAAGTATCGTTGGAGGTGACTGAATGCATATCTGGCCTTTACAATGACTCGTTGTGAGGGAAAATGTTGAGTAGACTCGTGTCTATGTAAAAGGAGACATGAAGGATAAAGAGATAAAGCTCTAGGCGTTAATCAATCCCAGAGGGATGCGCCATGCAATCGACTTCATTAAGTATCGTTGGAGGTGACTGAATGCATATCTGGCCTTTACAATGACTCGTTGTGGCCTACTGGCGTATCGAGCCAATGGTAACCTCTCAGACTGGTACCAATTTGCCGACCCCGGAGGGATGGAAGGCCTGGTGGGCCATGGGCGCCGGGATCGATTCCACATGTGTCGCAGCGGTGCCACCAACCCCTGCGGTTCACGTACCCTATAAGAAAAAGGAGACATAAGAAACTTAAAGCAAAATTAAACATTCTAGTAGGAACATCTGGGAAAGACTCACAAAGAACAGAACGGCGAGTTATTATTCAAGAGATCTTATTCACTTTACGAATGAAAACTCAAGCAGTAATTCTTATCTTCATCTCTTATCTGTTGGTGTTGTGAAAATGTTTGAGAAAGTAGATTGCGTGTTAATTTGACCCTTCCATGCTCTAAAAAAGGCGAAACGGTTGAAAATTCAGCCGCTGTTGAAGAGATCTTCTTTTAAAAACGTCGAATCTGGTCATCAAGAAAAGAGTGAATCATTAACTGATGAGGCTAGAAGAAAGTCGGTCTTGGGATTTGAAACGCCATAGTAAAATAGATTGCGTGTTATTTTGACCCTTCCATGCTCTAAAAAAGGCGAAACGGTTGAAAATTCAGCCGCTGTTGAAGAGATCTTCTTTTAAAAACGTCGAATCTGGTCATCAAGAAAAGAGTGAATCATTAACTGATGAGGCTAGAAGAAAGTCGGTCTTGGGATTTGAAACGCCATAGTTAAAGGTGTCTTGTAATATGCACATAGTCTGTGGTTCGATCCAATAATGAACTATTACTAAAAGAATTCCCGTGAGAACCAATTAGTTTATTCTACAAGTGCATTAGAACCTAAATAGAACGATAGCTCAGGGAAAAGCTATCCACTTTCCTAATGGTTTTCTCGCAAAGCTAGAAATTTCGAAAGTCTCTCTCTACCAACTGATTGTTTGAGAACCAGCTGCAGCTTTTTTAAGAAAAAAAACTATGTTATAAGCTTTAAAACTAGGTAAAGTTCACTCGGACCATTGACATTCTGAATTGGATGGCTTCTGGAATGCTAATGATTTCCGTTTAATTGAAGTGAGGAGAAAAATTAGAGGCAACATTACTGAAACATACGTTGGTCACTTGAATTGGCGATAATTTGATGCTTCGTGGATTACTTTTATAGCTCAAAGATGGCAAGAAATACGTTAACGAGATCTACGCGAATACTGAAAAAACAGTACTTAGAAAATATGTAAATCGATCGAAAACGATGAAGTTATCAGGAGAACAGCACTGTCACTGGAGATACTGACTTAGCTTGAGTTAGCAGTGCGATTATGCACTGAAGATGAATGAAAAGTAATAGTAAAAGCCTTGAATTAAACAAGAACGGCAAGGTGTGTCCGCGTAAACGATCCAGTCATTCGCATTCCATTTTCTACGAGAAAGGTGAGGTCTCAAGTTTCCAACGTTAAGACCAAAATGTCTTCTGCATGAAGTGGTTCTCGGTGGTGTTCATAGGATAGTGAGGTTTGGCCTTCATCATCCACTGCAGGATGTTCCCTTTCTAGATTTATTCATGCTCATACTTTTCTTGACAAAATTCTGCATAAACACTGTAAATAACTAGGACGAAAAACGGCTGAATAACGACGAATGAAAAATTTTTTGAGCCTCCTGTGATTCATGACATCATAGTAAACGATGGCCATCTAGACCTCTTCAGATCTTATTAGACATTGAATTGAAGCGCGTCTGAACTTAAGCATGAGTTATGCGCTTAACTCAGGCATCGTAGATGATTGAATGCATATTTGGCTCGTGACTTGAGGTGGCCTATCGATGAATCAAACCAGCGTTTCTTTTCCTTCCAAAAGATCTGCTACGACTTGCCGAATCTAGAAGAAATGGAGAGCTTCCTCAGCCCGTTAAGCGAGATCGAACCATGTGTATCGTAGAGCCACCGCAAACATTGCGATATACGACCTAGGAAGCAAGTAAAAATTATTTTTAATCTTAGCCGTGGCGGATATTGGCGTTGATCTGTATCAAATGCAATCTCGTTAGTCAGCAGCTGATTCCAGTCGTCACTAGTAAAATCCATCTTTTATCACAGCGCACAATACCTACTCAGTGAACTCCGTTCGTTCAGCATGTAAGGGGAATGTCATGCATTTGATATCAGGTCATTTTTTCCACTACACGCATGGGTTTTTTTAGGTTTATTCTAACCCTTGTTCTTGGTGAAAATGTCAAAGTCGTTTTCATTCTTACCAGATGCGTTGGAGAACCTCTGTGTATAGATCGAATCAGTTCGACACTCGGAAGCACCTCTTCACCACAGCGAAGTGGAAAATTTAGTGGACGACATATCCAATCCTTGCAACTCATACGGTAACGTTGTCAAATATATCGCTGCATAATTGCTTATTTTCGACAGATGCTCTCATCAAAGTGTTGCGAAGTCCCTATTTCTTATTCGAGGTGGTATTTTGTTTCATCTTTTGACTAGAAGAAGCCACACTCAGTTGTATGGAGTCATCTTTGCACAAGTCATCGGATATTCTGGTTTCCGAGTTTCGATCTCGATAATACTAAATTTTAAGGAAACTGGAAGCAATCAGTCAATCAGTGTCACACATCATTGACATCGATCAATATTAGGTAAACAAAACATTGAAAAACACCAATCTCACATTTCAAATTGATTTCAGAGCTTGAAAACCCATCGATTTCATACAGCAGGATGTGTGGTGGTTAGCCATCTTGTGCAATAAACATTTTTATGGTTAACTAGTTCGACCTAGTCCGAAACAACTAAACATTCTCTAGGCTCAGAAAATCGCTATCAGACTTGTCTAAGAAGAACTCCATCAAATCCATAAAGGTCGTCAAGTGTAAGAAGTGAAGGTGTGCAGTAACAGAGCTATGTCGACGTTTGTGAGCGAATCAGTATTGTTCAAAGGTTCAAGGTCCAGAGGCCACCGTCATGGACGGATGCCACAAAACTAACCGAATGGTGAAAGTGCAATAAGTGAAGTTGTGTCATTTAAAGAAATAGACAAATGAACACGCAAATAAACAAACTGCGATTTATCAGTAACAAGAGTGGCGGATGACATCAAGTAGACCTTTCGTTATTGCTCTATTAATGTTTTCGGCCGACTGATTGGTTCTAGTTGTGATCTCGACCGGAGTTGAAAACGTATAGAGAAAACAATTACACGAATTAATGTGGTGCTAGTGGAAATCGATGAAGCACTGAAAAAGGAGTTTTGTCTGATGCGATGTGGACGAACAACGGTAGCAACATGACAAATTTTCTCAGCGTTCAGGAATCGGTGTCATCGTTTTCTCGATCCGATCCGCCTCCTCTGGTGACAATCACTGATTTCGAAACGCCATCGTCTGATTAGGTTCGGCACCACTCTCTTAACTGTACTGAAGCCCATTTGCTTCTCTCAGCTCAACTTATTACTGAGAAGACCTGTTATCATCTTTTAAAGTAAAAATTGAGAAGTGTGATTACATCTCACGACCGACTTCCTATTAGCCTCGGTATTCATCAAGTAATTCTTCGTATTCTTGTGGAGCAAACAAGATGTTTTATTTTTTTTATTCTTTATTCATGAATAAGCTGACGTTCGTCTTTCTTCATCGATTTCATCTTTCTCATAGCCTGGAAAGGTCAAGTTGACAGGAATCTATTCGGCCCAACACCTCCATAGCCAAATAGAGCCGTTCTTTAGACAAGAAGAGCCCAATAATGAAGTTTATGTGAAATTTCGGATGTTTACGAATGAAACTTTCAAGGTGCTTAATCACTTTCGCGCGAAAAGATACAGCTCAAACCGCACTGAAGTGCAAAAACGTGGTATGCGAGAGGTACGAAAGCTGATAAGGTTGAAAAACATAAGACAATCCGCTGGCGATAAGGGTGGAGAGTTTGTCGTAATTTTCCATTAGTTAGATACTGAGATAACGGAAAAGCATCTTCAAGATGCTTCACTTTATCGCCCATCATCTGAGAAGGAGTTTAAAATATCGAAAATTGAACCAGGAATGGGTTAAAATGGCAAGGGCTGCTGGTTTAAAACCATCCGTTCGCTCTCAACTAAAAGTTGACTTACCAACATGTCCTGTCTTGTGCTTGCTTATTAAAAATCATAAGTTAGTATCCAGCGATGATCTTGCGTCTACCGATCCATGATTGTTTAAGGTTAGACCTATCATTACCTGTGTAGACGAGCCAACGGATAAGATAACGTGGTTTTTAACCCTAATATTAGCAAGTTGCTGAAACACATTTCAGCCAATCTTACAAATACCCAGATGTTTCTGGATCATCTGCGTACTGCGCAGCCCAACAGTGCGTACGTGATGGAGTCATTCGACGTTCCCGCTCTTTATACAAACGTGTCGAATGACTCCGCAATGCAAGCCATATTCGAACTCCTTACACAGCACGAAGGAGAAATAAACATGTGTGGCTTCAAGATAGAGCAGTTGATGGCACTCTTAAAAGAATGCTTGAGCTGCTCAATCTTGAGACGGCTGGGAAAGTACTACGCTCAAATAAGAGGGTTGGCAATGGAACAGCGACAGGCACCGTCTTGGCATTGCTTTTATGTCTAAAGTGGAAGCACCAGTGATCAATCTCGGGCTGCTACTCTACTGTGGATATATTGTTAACTATTTTGTCTTTTGCTCAACACAAGAGAAAATGGACAAATATTTCGAGTTGTTGGACGAACAGTCAGAGTGTATCAAGTTCATCCGAGAGAAACCAAATGAAAACTGGCTGCCATTCCTGAACTGGAAAACTGGCCATCCAAATTAACCTGTCAGAAAATGGCTACATTATGAAGTTGTACCGAAAGCCAAGTAGTGAAACCATCTTGGTCCATTACCACTTTTCCGACTTCTCTCACACGAAAAGAGCGCTTGTAAGAAACATGTTTCGAACAGCAACCAACGTGTGCACGGGAAGAGAGCAGAGTGAGGAGTCCTGGAACTTAACACGGCAAAAAAGCATTTCTAATGGCTACGAAACTGTAGCTCGGGATAGGTGTAGGAAAAATCCTTGGACTCCAAACGACCACTCTAGCAATAAAAAGGTCTCGCTTATCTGTACTTCATTTCAAATGAAGTAAGTGCAGCTATAAAACGCTATTTAAGAAGGGTCGGTCTAGAGAATTCGGTAACGATGATTGAAATGCCACCGAGTAATCTAAGACGCCTGCTGGTTCTTAACCGCCTATATGACCGTTTATGTGCAACGCAAAATTGCATAATTTGCCCTAATGATGGAGACGGTGATTGCATGAGCTCAGGTACAGTTTATCTGATCTCATGTAAGGCGTGCGGAGACGAATACATTAGCGAAACGGGTAGACCACTCTGTGTCCGCTTAAATGAACACCTAGTGGGTTAACGTAAACCAGATACCCCACTAGGCATGCATAGGACCCAGAGACATAACGGGAAGGACTTAGAAGTACGGCTCACGATCTTGGCACAGGAATCGAGAACACGTCGCAAAACTCTCGAGGCGTTCTGGATTAATTCCAGAAATCCGAATATGAACCGCAGTGAAGAATGCCTCATTATCACGCGTGACATTGGGCAGCATACAAGCCTGTTATTTTGATGGGAGGAGAACATTACACTTCCATGTGAATTCTGTGCGGTTGGTCTACACGCGACATGTTCAGAGGAACCCTCGTAGAAAGCGGTGAGTGTGCGACCTATGTTCTATGTGATTGAAATCCTGGTTTAGCGCTTTTTCTGTTTGGTTATGGAGGTGTTTGACCGAATACATTGCTGTCAACTTGACCTTTCCAGGTTCTGAAGAAGGCGAAAAGTCTGCCAAAGCGCCAGCTTATTCGTGAATAAAGAATAAAAATAACGCCTCGCGTTTTCTTAACAAGAAGCAGCGACTTCACCAATAACGACCTTCTAGTAGATTCTGAACGTGCTCTCATATTTCGCCTCTCTTTCCCCTATCTCTCCGCTAATTATAGCCTCAGTTTATCTGGTTTCATTGCTGATTTGAGCTCCACAGATCAATCCCATTGTCGGGTGATTGTTGATGTCACTGATCGACAAAACTAGCTGAGTGACAGACGAAACGAAGGACCTGCATGGTGTGGTGGTGAATATTCGAGCCCCCGGAATGGATAGTAGCGCTTCCGTTCCCCACCTGCGGTCCGGAATTTTGCAAATATCTCAGCATCATTGTGGTTGTTTTACACATAATACCCTGCCATTAATAACTGTAATAGGTTTTTAAAGTACGCCTCAGACAAGTGAACGTTACTAGGTATTAAATTCTAACACCCTATGTTGTTTTTGTCCGACTAATCTGAAGATCTAGAACAAAGTTTTAGGTGTTGTTCAATATCGTTATGATGCCGAGCGACCCGACCCGGAGTGGATAGTAGCGCTTCCGTTCCCCACCTGCAGTCCGGAATTTTGCAAATATCTCAGCATCATTGTGGTTGTTTTACACATAATACCCTGCCATTAATAACTGTAATAGGTTTTTAAAGTACGCCTCAGACAAGTGAACGTTACTAGGTATTAAATTCTAACACCCTATGTTGTTTTTGTCCGACTAATCTGAAGATCTAGAACAAAGTTTTAGGTGTTGTTCAATATCGTTATGATGCCGAGCGACCCGATTTCTTCTACACGCTTCTACTAATCAAGCAGTAAATTTCCTGTATTGTCCAGTATTCTCAACAACTGTTTCGTTTCAATCACAGACGAATCCTAAGTTTTTATCCCCATCAGTTATCAGAAAATATGGAGATAAGGGAAGATGGCGGAACTCAAGTGGCCACACTCGTTTTGCGATTTAATGAAGACTGGGGATGATACGAGTTTCCGATCGACTTTCACACTGGGGGAACTGCTGATCAGATGACTTACTTATTGGCCAAGAGAAAATGATACAAATATCGAATGAGAAATGCGGCGATTTTCATTTTCAATGTTTAAACTTTCATTTGCCGCCTAATACTGTGATCTTTTCTAAACACTATCCAAAACACAAATATCTTTTTAATTTCAGCATCGAAAAGGCTTTTTAATAAAGCCAAGATATCTCTTATTCACAAACTTAAGTGAACGCTGTTTTTCAAAACTCATGCTGTTTATCCACTCCACCAACGGAGGCCTTACTTTGCCATTCATCTAGACAACTGTCTTCTTCTGCTAATGTACTCTCAGTAATCACCAATCAACAGAATTATCTGGGAAGCATAAGTGGGTTCAACACCGACTTGAGTTCTGCAGACCATTCCCGTGAACGTGTTCTTGCTTATAGTATAGTCAGCGTGAAAACTAGCTGAGAGAAAGGTAAAGCAAGGGTTTCGGCTGATGTAGCCGATAACACGCGAGGCTCCGGAAAAAGAGGATCGCAGTTGCGAAGCGCATCAGAGGTTTCGATTTTTGATCTTGTGTCATCATTATTGCTGCTGGTTTTCGTTTTTTTTCCGTGTGAGCAGAAGTTATTGGTTATCTGCGGAATGTAACTTGGGCGAATAGCGACATCGTGTTGATGCCGTATTAATTCCCTCAACGAGCAACTAACTGGCACAACAGGCGATCTTCGCATGGGCCCTAATGGGAGGTTCTTGATGATCTCAGGGTTGAATTGGTGGACAGAGAGAGACAGAGGTAGAGGGAGAAAAACTAACAAGGGAAATGGGAAAGTGGAATAAACGAAAAAGGTGCGAATAAGGAGATTACGATCAATATATGCAATAAAACGGAAAGATGGGAGAATGGGAACGAAAGCTAGCTGGGTGAGGTAGGAAAGGAAAAGCGAATGAAAAGAAATAGATAAAAGTCATGAAACACTCTTTGCTTTCTTTACCAGTCGATGTATAGCAGAGGAATCGAACGGAAATCCACCGTTTTCTGAGTGATTTTCTTGTCAATACTTTTCCTTCATTCTTGGCAACCAATTCGCGTTTGATGAGAAAACATTTGTTCGAAATGAGACCTAATATATTTGCACGAAATCTGGCTGCTTTTAGAAAGAGATATTCAGAACTGTCTGTTGAAATTGATATTATCAGAGAACGTCTTGCATATCTGTAAAGATGATTTCAATCAATCACGTTAATCGCAGAAATTTTCTTTTGTACCGACCTTCAGCAGCTACAGAACACATTGAGTTTGACTTCTTCACATGTTCAAGATAATATTAAACTTTTAGTCTTAGGTGAAAGCTATAGTAAATAGGCGTTCCAGATCCCTTTAACATTGTTGTGTGCCAAGGTTGTAATTTTGCCAAGGTCGTGTTGCAGAGTGGTTAGAGATGCTCTAATATAAGTTGGGTCGTATGTTCAACCTTTCGCCTTGTGTTTACCAAATTTTCCATTTATCCAGAGTTGGCAACTAAATGCGAGGCTCTTCTTAGAGTACAGAAGATATAAGATAAAGTTTGATGTAATCATCGAGGTTCCCAAAGTCGTTGGGTGAGCTAAATATGCATTCGGTTTCTTCGTGATGTTAAGAATAGAGTCGAATGCGTGGAGCATTCCCAGGTGGCTACTGATCAGCACCAGGCGTTCAGCCTTCTTGCTCTCATTATTCCTACTAGTATTTTCACTATTAAAATATGTTCTACACCAAGGAATGCTTTGAGGAATGCGCGATGCATTCGATTTCACTGAGCAGTTGATTAATCACATCTCTGGCTTATACAATGACTCGTTTCGGGTTACCGATCTGTCAAGTCCGTGCTTCTGCTCTCCCAACTAAGTCTGGTGTCAATTTGACGACTCTGAAGCTGTAGGAGTGCTCGGTTTACCTTGGCGCTCTTTCGAATTAGTGATGAGGTATGTATTTTTGTCTATCTGTACCCCTCATAAAATTATGATGTAAATAAGTATATTTTGTCTCTCATCTATAATAAAAATTCCAATTTTACCAGAATCCGTGTGCAATAGGAAAGCTTTATTTGCTTAGGGAACGTTTAATGAGCTAACGACGGAACGCTTATTTGAAGTGCAATGATGAAAAATGAGAAACCGGAAAAAGAAGAAGGGAAGGAGGGACTGATAGTTTCTATCAATGATGACCATTTTAAGACGTTATCTAAAGCTGAACAATCATAGAGCTACTTCTGGAGCTTAACATAACAGTGACTGGCAATTCATCTGACTGGTGAATCGTGTGAGCTGAAAACACCGGAAAGCCTTCTTGGGCCTTAAATAAAGAATAAACACAGAATAGATCATTTTGTTTCTATAAGCCTGTTCATCTCTCTCCACCTTCTTTATTGCGAAGGCGTACTAAACCCTTACCTAAGCGGAAATGAAGTTCTAAATAACAAAGTTTATTCAATGCTGACTGACTCTTCGGTTTTCGACTTTTTCAAAGCTCAAAGAAGTTTAATTGACACGCAATCTAGTCAGCCAAACACATTCTTATCTCAAACAAACAGTGAAAGCTCAATGGGTAGGCTTCATATGCAGAGTAAACAGCATTTCTTAAACACTGGATATCGAAAATCGAGACGTAAGTCGATTAAGAGACATCCTGTATAGAAGGACACTTCCGAGTGAAGTTTCTTATTTGACCAGTTCCTCCTTCACTGGATTCTATTCGATGCGATAATGACCAGCTGTGGACCAACGATTCTGATCGACCGCGGCTCTGAGGAAGGCAGAGGCGGCGAAACAATAGCCAAATAAAACATTTATACCAACCTCACGTTAATCATGTCAAAAATTGTTTACGAAAGCTTATCCTTTATTTGGATATGAACTTTGAAAAACCATCAAACCTAATTACATTGCAAAAGTCTGGTTATAAATTAGGAAGCGTCTCTGAACATACTCCAGCCTACTCCATCCTCTGAATGTCCCGTGACCTTCCTTCTCTTTGCTTCTCTGTCTGTCATTACTCTGTCTCATCACCGAACTGAATTCGCCCTAATGAAATTCTCCCTCGTGTAGGCAAATGAATGTGCCATCATGCTCGAAAATCTTAAGGTATCATGATTAAAAAAAAAGTGGGTAAGGAAAGCAGCCTAAGTATTTAAATACCTTCAGACAGTTTCTCGGAATGAAAACACCAGAGGTGTCAGAAGTGATAAAGAATTGGGAGGACGGAAATTTGGAAACGTTTGAAAAAGGCAGACTATAAGGACTTGGAAAATAACTGTGAGCAAGCGAAGGTTTCGCACGGTGTGGTGGTCTGCGCGTTACTCCTCGGCAAAGGACAACAGCGCTTTCGTTCCCCGCCATAGACACCTGCGGTCTAGCGTTTTGCCAGTATCTCAACGTCGTGGTTATATAACTGTGAGCGCTCGTCTCTCGATGCTCACTTGAGAATTATTTGAGCTACCAAGAATAACTATTGCTGAAATTTGACAGCTACATGATGAAGCTCTGCCATGGAGCTGCAGTATTCGATTTATTCTCGACCTCATTGAAAGCGTTAACAAAAAATTGAATAGTAAATTAAGTGACGACACCTTCCGTGGTTATATAACTGTGAGCGCTCGTCTCTCGATGCTCACTTGAGAATTATTTGAGCTACCTAGAATAACTATTGCTGAAATTTGACAGCTACAGTCGACATGATGAAGCTCTGCCATGGAGCTGCCGTATTCGATTTATTCTCGACCTCATTGAAAGCGTTAACAAAAAATTGAATAGTAAATTAAGTGACGACACCTTCTTAACCACCGTGTCATGCACTCTCCTTCTTTCTCCATTTCGCTTAATAACCTGTCGTGAAAATTGTAGTAGGCAAAAAATAAAAGCTAAAGCATAGAAAACGCTATTACCCATTCTGGGGACTAACCCGTACACTACCACTCTATGCGGATCCTTCGTGGTACCACCCTCTCAGTCGTGTTTTATAAGGGTTATTAGCAAACATCCGTCAACGGGATTGATCTGGCCCAGAAAGGGTAATAGTGTGTTCGATCTCAACCGCAGACACCTGGTGACCAGAGTTTTGCAAATATCTCGACATTATTGTGTTTGGATTCCACATCATATCTTGCCATGGAAAAAGAAAGGCAGTAAATAAAAAAGCGATTACATTGTTACTTATACTACAGTATGAGCTCAATACCGATTTACGCTCTCCAGATCAACCTCGTCGTTGACAAATGATTGCCGACAGCACCTACAAACCACGGCTGAGAAAAAGGCGAATTATGAATTCGTCGTTTTCTCTCTCAGCAATCGCGAGCCGCTCAGAGTCGCAAATGATGTGGAATCCAATGTCGTCAGCCATATGCGACTCTAAGCGGCTGTTATTCCTCGGTGGAGAACAGATGACGGCTCTGAAGAAGGCAATTCTGCCGAAACGTCAGCTACGATTGGGTTGTATGTGTGTTATTGCATGGAAGTAAACGTATGCTGTTTAACAACCTCGCGATTGCTGAGAAAATTTCTCTCTCAGAGAAAACGACGAATTCATAATCCAATGCTGAGGTTAATTTCCAGTCGATCCTGGAAATAACAATAGTCTTTATTATTGTCGATAATAGTCACTATGAGCCTAAACCTAAACCTAAAGTGACCTAAAGTTGGTTGGAAGCGGATCCCATATCTGCATCCTGCATCACTATTCTCATTCAATTCGTTGTCTTGTTTCCATCACGTTTATGTGGAGTTCCCCATTCAGTTGAATACTTGATCTTCTTCATGATCGTCCTTAAATGTCCGGTTACCATGAAGACTCTTCCTGGAATAATGGGATAATTTTAGTATTCGAAAGATTTCACCATATGCAGTCGCCGAGACGTGCAGAGCCGTGGGCTGGTACTAATTTGATAACTCCAATGAAATGGGAGGCTTAGATGCTCCATCGTGGATTTGGACTTGGGAGCATATGCGTACTGCTTCATCTCTAGACAAAAATGCTGCATTGATTAAGCGTACACTTAAATGATTATTTAAACTTGAGACGATTTTGGATAAAAACATGAGAGGTGTATTTCAATTTTTATCTGTGGCTTTTTAAATGACAGTATCCCTCGTTCTGAATATGTTTAGAAGAACCGCTCACTATTAGTTTGTGCAGCAAGAAAATGAGAGTGAGAAAGTATCAAAGTCGAAATGAAATGGAAACGAGTCTACCCATTAGAGCTAAGCAATTTACACAGGATTTTAAAAAAAAAAAAATCACGCCCGAAAACTACTCTTAGCCGAAATTTTGGTTGCTACTCTTTCATGAGGTATCTGCAATCTGTTAGACTAAGGCGAATGACCCCGTATCTCTAGCTGGTGGATAGAAGTGAAGCCTGAACCATGTGGTTTCCCGGAGATACTGAAAGGATTCAGGACTCTGGTTAGCTTCCTTACTGAACGGGCTTACATATACCGCATTCACACCACCGTACAATCCATGTGGATATGCTCGCCCAGTTAAGAAACCGAGTCAGAAGTACACAGATGCTGTTCGAAAGCATCTTTAACAACCACGCTCCAGATATCCATTAGCAGACCCCGATAAGCTGTTATTAATGGTGATCAAAGCAACACAGGTAATTTTGTGGTGATTTAATTGGAAGAAAAGCCACATTGTCGGTCTCACTAGTAGCAACGGGAATATTACAAGAACATAAAGCACTTTAATGCGATAGTGAAAATAGTGGTAAGATGGCACGACGGTGCGACCGAGACACATTCCATGTCGTCGGTGTTCAAACGAGGTTAGAAGTGGACCCAGTAAGGCTGCGGCCTCGTTTAGAGTACAGTTTGAAGTGAATAATTCAAGGAACAAGAAGGAAAGTATGAAAAATGTACACGCAATGGGCATTCCTTAGTAGGCTGAAATTTCATAAAATTTGATGTACCGTTAAAATAGTTTCTTCGCGTTTTCGCATTAATGAATTCATAATTTTACGATCGGTTGTCTGATATCTAGGTAGCGTTCGACACGACAGGCTAAAATCTGATCTATGACGATGACTACTACCGATTCAGTAACCGCGGTATCCAACTTGAGCGCCGTAGACCAGGTGATGACGAATGTGGGAAAGATGGAGGAAGAATCAAATTTGATATGACATCGCTTTCGGTATCGTTGGCCGCACCGTCACGACTGGCAAGTGAGTAACGCTCGGCCGTGTCGCGCTATAACATGGAATTGGTTCAGTAGCTCTTATAATTAGAACTGTTCCAAGAATTTCAACTACTCTTCAAAGCTTTAAGAATAGTTAAGTACTTGTTTTAGGGGCATAAACATGCATATAAAGCAAACCACGAAGAAGATCCAGAAAAATAAAAAAGGAGGTGGGAGAATAGCCACGAATCAAAACTCTGTTGTCTCTTTATGGCACAGAATAACCCCACCCACAATTTCTCCATTTACGATAACCCTCCCTGTTTTTGTTAAAGTATCCTTAAAAACAAACCGTGGAAACAGATACTAGGCTACCACGGCCCGAGTCTAAACCTGCACTGCTCTGACGATGTCTACTAGGGCCAACACGGTATAAACCAAAGCGAGGCTGAACCTGAATATATTTTTAAGAACGGATAATAGTTAAAAACTTAGTTTTTCGAGTGTAATCAGACAATGTAGTACAATAATAAAAACACTCCTCTCAACGATTTACAGCCTCATCGTAGCTGAGAGGTGTATTCATGGGTGATGGGCTACGATGTACATCATGTGGTTCATCCACTCAGCAGGGTCTCCTAAGTTGAGAAAGAGTCTGTTTCTACCAGAAAGTTTAGTCAAGACCAAACCAATACTAAAATACACTATCGTTCTGATATCAAGCTAATCGCATGGTGGCAAATCTCCCTCCGATCCACTAGGGCGGCAACTGCCTGTGGGTCACGACCTGGGACAGACTTTGGCTAGGCTGACCTCGGGACTCCAAGAAACCATAATGGCTAGATTAGCAGAACTCCGAAAAGAGGGAAGTTAGACTGGGGTCCGTGCAACCACTTAGGACAGGCCGTCCAAGTATTTAAGTGAGTATCCGATAAAAACACTAGGATTGAGATTTTCAAGCATTTCGGCTATCACTTACTTCTGATATACTAGCTTTCTTTTGTTTCGGTACATGTTCATGATGGCTCTCACTTGAATGTTCCGATAAATCAGATACCTAAAAGTGAAATCGTGAAGGATAAAGGACATAGTGTTTGGTGTCGATCAATCCTCTAAGCATATGCCATGCGTTCTGTTTCGTTTCTAGCATCGTAGAGTATTTTAATGCACATTAACTTATAAAGTGACATCTAGTGATTGTGAATATATTAAATCAATATATTTACTTATATGGTCTTATAAACTGGTCTTGTTCAACCAATGTGAGGTTGGTATAGGCCTTCGTTGCCTCGTTGTTGTTGTTGGTCGATGGCCGACGTTTCGGCGATTTTGCATTACTCGGAGCCGAACTGTCATGAGTAGGTCTCCAGATCACTTTATAACATCATGTAAATAAATATATCAACTTTTAATGCCAAGGTTTATAAAAAGTTATTGAATCGTTTTTTTTATCTTCTCAAAAATGTGTAGCACCCATTTGCCGACCCTGAAACGATGGGAGCATCGTCATTCTGCAGTACTTGCTCGAATCGGCAGGCGTGTGCATCGCACGGCACTCAAACCAGTGCGTCAGCCACTTCGCAAGAAATGAAAGCATAGCGAATATTAAATATAATGTAGCAAATATGAAAAGCCATGAATTGTGACATATATTCTGAAGCTTCTAGAAAAGTCTGCCTATCTTAAACCATTCATCATCTCTAATGGTTCTTGCTTGGAATTGGAGTAACTGGTCCAAGAAATAAGGGATGTGGAATTTTTTAAGATGGATTATAGATTCTTCGAAAATTGAAGAAGTAGGGGTTTACTACAGCATAAGAAAAAGCAGAAACATCTGATGCAGTGGAGGAGCGTAGAACTTCAGCCACTAAAACGCAGAGTTAAATGAGATAGACGAAAAGTATTTGAGAAATACATCAGTAGAAAGATGAAGTACCGATAGCAGCCTCTCAACAAAAGCTTTTTATATAATCAGTTAAACAAGTTAGCATTATCACAAAAGCTTAAAAGTTGAAAAACTCAATTTTGCTTAAATGACTGCAAACTTACACCTACGTTCTTTCATGAAAAAAAATCATTCCATCTCACATCCACCACGATTCACCTAGCTTGTTAACCCGCTCCTGGCCCCTACCGCTCATTTGAAAAAACAACTTAAAAACCTGCGAATAAGAATGCCTGAATGAGAAATCCGCCGAACCATCAATGGTGAAATGTAATTTCAATGATGCTGAGATATTTGCAAAACTCTTAACTGCTTACTCTTTTTAATGGCGGGGTAAGCTACTGGAGAAATATGTTATCTAACCTCAGGAATCGAAGAAATCCGTTTCGACCATCCAAAAGACGGCCTATTGGAATCCGTTGAAGGTCGTGGAGTGCCGGAAAGATTGTCTTGAAACGATACTCGTGGTGAAAGCCTTGAACAAAAAACATTTTTTTGGATGAAGTTTTTAATTTTTTAAAACACTTCCTTCGTACCGGGTCTGATATTCAGAAGCATCGATGTCCGTACATGGCAGATTGGAACAGTTTGAAGTACGGGGCGTACTGTTGATCGACGTCATTTGACTAACACCCAGACGAGTAGGACCACCGACCTGAAATAAAGTGTTGAAGGGAAAATTGGCTACAAAGTTAATCACGTAAAGGAAGACAGAGCAAGAGAGAAAGAGACAGAGGTGTAATTCTTCGTGAGCATTGCAAAAACACAACAAGAAAACATTTACAGTGGTCAGAAAAACTACGTAAACAGTTTGACAAACAAAAGCTTAAAAAACTTTGAAGAGCAAAATTCGTTGATAGAAAAGACCCGCTTAAGGAAAAGTCTTTGAACGGTGTTTGTAACAAGTAGTAAAATCTCTCATCAATGTAAGGTGCTATCTAACGCTTTCTGTATGGTAGGCTGCATCGATCAAAATAGAAGTAGGCGACACGAAAATCTGACTTCCAGTATCTGTCTGGTGATTCTGAGTGTTGGCGACAAGTAGGTCAAAAAAGGACCACTTAATAGCAGCATCTGAGATTTTTTCAGAGTTTGGAAGTGTCACTTTAATTAGCTGCTTACTCGATCTATCGTTTGACGAAAACATCAATCTTCTCAAGAAGTGGTAGCAACGATGTAACGTCTGTCATACTGCTGCTATTAAAAAGTTTGAGAAGGCAATAGACTGGCCGATAAAGCTTAAGCTTTAGCTATTTTCATTATATCATAACATTCGAATCATCGTCTTCTCTGTTGAGAAAAATACGCAGAAATAATAATACTATTATTACTAGTTTATTTGTTTACATGACCGAACTTCACGTGTTGTACGTATGCGAGGAAATTTGGTATTCGACTTGTTCTCTCCTATCCACCATCTACGAAAGCATTCGATGAGGAATTTTTCCTCTTCGTAAATGTTGCCATTTGCATGATTTCTTAAAATAAATTCATTCTTTTCTACTATGTAGATGCGGACTCCGCTCGCTATACAGTCTCCAGGTCTTCGGTATCCTAATCATGGAATTCGCTATCGCCTTGGAAGAATCCATGTGGCAAAGCAAGAAACTTCATTTCTAGCGATAAAACGCTGCAGTGGCTGTAGCGAAATACCCCGAGAACATGGTCGAGTTCGGTCACGTTCATGAATGGCAATTACAGAAAAGTGAAACGAATGGAAGAAATACTGTGATCATACGCCAAGTGAAAATGGGCCACCTAACCATCTAAATAATCTATGTTAGATTAGCATTTAAGGATTTAGGACTACGATGATCCTTAGAAGTCTGTTCTTCGACAAAAATACTGAAAGCTTAGTTCGTTTCATGAGTAGTGCAGGAAAAAATGTAGAAAATACGATGAAACTGACTGACCTCCTCGCGGCGATTTGGTGGTTGCATGTGGTAGAAGTTGGACAGTGTGCTGAAACATGATTTATAAGTGATAAATATTGACAGCGCACTCCATCTTTCACTTTTTTCAAAGATCTCCCAACAGTTTACTGCCTCATCGTGGCTGGAAGGTGTTGCTGGGTGTCGGACTGCGATTTACAGCTGGGGATTCATCTCCCTGGCAAGGTCACCCAAGATGAGAAAGAGGATTGCGTTTCCACAAGGAAGTCTAGCTGAGAGTAAACCAATACTGGGATCCACCACTGCTCTGGTATCAAAGTCGCATGGTGGCAAATCTCCCTCTGATCCACTAGGTGCGAACAACCAGTCAGGACGGGATGTTGAAGTATCGAGTAAGTAAATATTGAAGACTCGCAGTGTTTCACAAGGAAATGATCACTATTTGAGGTTAATCGTTAACACATTTAGGACTAAACTTTGTGCTTTTTTTCAAATGATGCGCATTGAGGTCAATGCGAATAACCTGCTCACCCACGGATGCAATGATATCTTTGCATACTGCATACGTTCACTCACGTGTTGAAGAAAAAAGGAAACATTTTTGGTGTTTTCGGTGAGTGAAATGATTGGGAAAAATTCGCGCGGAACAAAATGACCGCTATGTTTTTAGAATGTAATGACTGACAAAAGAACTGCTGAGTGTAAATTTAGTCATTTCAAAATGAATGAAATCTTCTTTTCTGCCAGGAATTTTCTTGGAGGAATAAAAAATTTTTGGCCCAGATAATTCCATTGATGTAACAAATCGGTCCGAATATTTTTCACATAACTGGACAAGTTTAATGCTATTGAAGCCAATTTTGTCAATGAGCAGCCCATACTAAGGCAGAAAATAAAGAAATGATCAAAAAAGAGTTCAGTTGTCCTGCGAACTTCAGCGCCACTCCAGATGAGGTTGTGATTCGTCTTATCATCGGCATCGCTTTTGTCTTAACATTTCGTTGAATTATCTGAAACTACTGAGGAAGTAATAGATCACATTAGAATAAATACACCAGAATGCAGAAATATTTGAAACGAGAGAATTAACCTTTGTAAAAAACACGTAAAGGAAAGGATTGGCTGAAGCGTTGATTGGGAAGAAGAATACCAGTAAAATTTTGGCGCTACTTAGAGAAATCAGCGGATAACCTGTTGCGGCTGAGAGCCCTGAATAAAGAAGCCTTCATAAGAGGATATTCTCATGTTCTTACATTTTTAGGTTTTCTTCATAGCGGTTTTTTTTCACCGTTTCCTATGACTTAACAGATGTGACTACTAGCCTAGAAGCACTTCCAACTTCAAGAAATGTGCAATTCTGGATATTTGGCAGGAATTTCTGCGACAACTCGTGCCTAATCGATTTCCAAAGCTCGCGAATGCTTCAATTCTGAGCAACCCGTGTAAACTTTTACCCAGTAAAACATCAATATTTGCTCTTCTTTTGTTCTATTCTGTTTTAAACTACCCATAGCGTATAGTGGAAAACGTAAACCCTCTCTCTCTCTAAAAAGAAATAGAGATTGAGGACATTTAGTGTAGGTGGGAGTGGGAGACTCGTCCTGGAGCTTTAACTTTGTAGTATTCTCATCAGAGATAAAAGAAGTGAAAAGAGTGAAAGAAGGACAATATAGGAATAAGAATAAAAAAGAAAATGTGGATCGAAAAAACGCAGCACCGAAAAACAAAGTTGGAAACCAACAGAGAAAGTCGACTCCAACCAGCCACACCATTTTGTTAATGATTAGGTTATCTTCGGCTCGAGATGGTGTTCGTGGGTCCTTAAATGAAATTTTTAGAGCCCGAAGAAGTATTTGTAATATGACGAAACATCTGAAGTAATTAAATATCGCCGTAATCAGTGGAAATTATTAGAACCACTACGGGATATAAATTGATGTATTCGTTAGATCACAGAAAGCACAGCGACGGAGAACATTGAAGAGATTCGTAAGCCGAACAGGAAAGCTTTGAAATTTCCTGGTTCTCTCTTGCTTTTCTCCATTTTTTTTTGTCTTTTTCTCCTTTCCTCTTTCTTTGTATAGCGTTGTCATTAACTACCCCTTTCACTCTCCCCTCTCACAGTAATAGACACATTCATTAGAGCAATTTATTTAAATAGAGATTTTTTGTTTTTTACCTTCAACATTGACATCAAAAGAACATAGCAGAACACCATGGCGATAAATGCAAGTAGATTGAACAATAAAAAAAAGATGATGTAAGCCTAAAAACTTTGTTCTCAAATAGGAATGTGAAGATAATTTTCGAATCTTCAATAACTTCATGGCGCTCAAATGGGTCAAAATCCAAAGCGTATCCTTAAGAACCCCAATTCCGTATCCCCAATCAACTTCGAGCGCCTTATCTTTACCTTGTTTGACGCTCTCGAAGAGGCAAGATTTCTGCCCACAATTTCAATCACAAAAGTTACGCCTCCCTTAATTGACCCAAACTATGTGTTTTAACCCAAATAACGTTTAAGACATTTTCATAACCAAGAAATTTGAGCAGTTCTTGAAGTTTCCACATTTCGTTAACGTTCTTCTTTACGTCGTATAGATAGCAGGAAGGCTTCAAATTCACTCACCCTATCACCAATATTATTTAGTCTTAAAGGAAGACATATACTGGAAGTGGAGTAACTGGAAAGATCCAACAACGGCAACGTAGCCATTATCAATGCGAAAATAGAGATTTTTTGTTTTTTACCTTCAACATTGACATCAAAAGAACATAGCAGAACACCATGGCGATGAATGCAAGTAGATTGAACAATAAAAAAAAGATGATGTAAACCTAAAAACTTCGTTCTCAAATAGGAATGTGAAGATAATTTTCGAATCTTCAATAACTTCATGGCGCTCAAATGGGTCAAAATCCAAAGCGTATCCTTAAGAACCCCAATTCCGTATCCCCAATCAACTTCGAGCGCCTTATCTTTACCTTGTTTGACGCTCTCGAAGAGGCAAGATTTCTGCCCACAATTTCAATCACAAAAGTTACGCCTCCCTTAATTGACCCAAACTATGTGTTTTAACCCAAATAACGTTTAAGACATTTTCATAACCAAGAAATTTGAGCAGTTCTTGAAGTTTCCACATTTCGTTAACGTTCTTCTTTACGTCGTATAGATAGCAGGAAGGCTTCAAATTCACTCACCCTATCACCAATATTATTTAGTCTTAAAGGAAGACATATACTGGAAGTGGAGTAACTGGAAAGATCCAACAACGGCAACGTAGCCATTATCAATGCGAAAGCCCATCCACCTGCCATCATCGCACATGCAACGGGAAAACGTAAGCGCTGTCCGTAGAAGGCGTTTCTGTAATCATCCACGCAGTGAAGTACTACAATAAAACCAAGGTTACAAGTTTTTCTTGTGTAGGGGAGGGAGGTGAGGCATCCACAGATTCCATAGCCGTTTCTATCTTATTAGAACCGATAGCCTTCACTGAATGTCAGTCATAGCTGCGTCTTGCGTTGCTTCCTCAATTTCAAATTTTCTCCATTCTGTGCGTCTCGATAAGAAATCCCTCTCAAGCCCGTCTCCGTATGGAAGTCAACAATGTAGCCTTATCTACGACATAATTATTCGAATTTCTTCACGTAGTATTAGAGGTTCGATCTCATTTTTATCGAAGCGCGGTTGTAAACCATTACGACACCACGACGTTGCTGAGATATTTGCAAAACTCTGGACCGCAGGTGGTGTCTATGGTGAGGAACGAACGTGCTATTACCCTTTCCAGGGATTAACGCGTCCACAACCATATCAGGCGGGCCCTTCATTTCGTCTGTCTGTCAGCTATTATTTTGTAACATATGAAGTGTTTGATTGTATTGTTTTAAGTTTTTTGTAAATCTTTTAAATAAAAACAATATGGACTATTTGTGTTCAAACCCTGCTCCTTTCAGAGTAACCTGACGCTGATTAAGAAAACCAGTAACAGAGTGAAGACGTATCAGTAGGTTACCACTGATGGTGTTTGCTTTTTTGTAACTGGAAGCGCTCTACGGCATTTTGGTATTGCTGATGGACAATACGAAATTTTAAAAGAAGTAGCCTGTTCAGGTAAAGAAATTTTTTAAAAAGTGAAAATCAGCGTTTGTGGAAAAGATTTTTAAGAATATTGGAAGAGTCTACCCTTTTTTATGGTTTTACATAAATTTTCTGAAAAGTTTTGCCGAGTACGGCTGTTATAACTCTATTGATCAGCAATCGATAAGTGTTAAAAGTAAATTAGTTGGATCCCACCTTGTGTTGTAAGTCATTTCGAAAGCAATGAAAAACATCGAAATGATGCTTAACTCGCTTGATAGTACAGCGAAGAAACCAGCCATGCTACAACCTGAAAGAGCAGCGGATCATTCATTGAGTCTGGATAAATCAGTGCAGATAATTGATAAAACTATCGTCTACACCAACTGTATTTTACTTTTTAAGCGAAAAGGAAAGGGTTAAATCACCCCATCCAGTTTGCCAACTGACGGCATGCCTGTAATATTCATCTCCTGTTCGAACATCTTGGACGGCCAGTACGGCCAAATAGACCCCTATAACAGCAGAAATAAAAGAATACCGAAAGGTGATGATATGTTTGTGTAGGTCTACGATAACAACTTCTGCTACACTTTGATGGGGTTATATTTTCGCTTCTTGTAGCAACAAGTTTGGCTAATCTGGTAGTCTCGTCAAAGTCCTTTTGTTTTCTTCCCCAATTTCCTTTCCATTTATTTGATGTGACATTTCGTTTAACCGTCCTCACGAAAAACCATGCGGAGTCCGATATAAGTCCAGTACAGAACTGCTTTACCTTGAGTATGAGGAAACCACTGGCTTACTACCATCATCACCACCAATCCTTTTAGAATTCTATAATATTACCATTAGTAAAAGATGTTTTAAATAATGGAAACACATCTTTACACAAACAATGGATAAATTTGCGAAATACACGCACTATCAATGGTTTCAACTCCCTCCAATCTAACGAATCCTTCCATCGCAACGAAGTCAGTAAAGCGCTGTAAAATTGTCTACGAAGTGTTCCTTTATTTCTACAGAATCAATCAGCCGTTAGAAATGAAAACGCTTAGAGTATCTAGTAGACGTGTACCAGGAAGAAGAGCACAAGCATTCAAGGGCATTCATGAATAAGACAAAGTCCACAATTGGCAGTCAAACAATCACGCAAATCCGAAGACCTTAGGGTTTCGGAAGCTAGAAAACGAATCGAATGAAGGGAATGTTAGCATCCACACAACATTTGGATCCCAGTCGTATATGTTTATAAAAAATAAGGCGAATTGATAAGAGAAGTCCAACAACCTGTAATCATATCGGCAATCGCTAGGTTAATCATGAAGAGATAGTGAACACGCATTCGCTTCTCGAATGCCAACGCAAGTATAACCCACACCAGCACGTTGCCAACGATGGCAAGCGTACAAACCGGCCAGATTGCTTTCCGAAGCATCCATAATCTGAGCGAAAAAATTCCTGGATTAAAAGAACAACATGCAAATGGAAGGAGCTAGCAAGTTCGACAATTGAAAGCTGATCAATCATAAACCGTCGATGAACTTCATGGATTTCTGAAAAGAATTTTTCACACTTATCATCATCTTTGAAGGAATAGATTAATTTTCTCAGCGAAGAAATATAGCTTCATAAGCCTTTCCGATTTATTGTGACCGAGGAAAAAGTCAATGACTGACCACTATACTGCTTCGTAATATTGTACGTCATTGTCTTTTTTAATGATGAGATGTTAGTTATCTGTAACAAAATGTTTGATAGAAACGTCATTAACACTGCCATAATACAACCACCATGAAGCTGAGGTATTTGCAGAACTTCTACCCATGCCATATCCGAGCTCAGGATTACCCTTTCGGTAGGTCACGTGTTATTCACCACACCCCTGAGGCCCTTGGTTTGCCTTTCTCTCAACCAGCTTTCTACCTATCGCTGCCAGCGGTAATTTATAATGAAAGAAATATTACCAGAAAGTGGATGAGATACCATCACATACGAAGCGGAGAAAGCTTGTTTCAAGATTAATCGCGTATTAAGTGCACATGTCAGGTTTTTTAGTACTCCTATGTCTGCAATGTTTTCCCTATTTTTCTTCATAACATAAGCTATCTTTCTAATTGATCGTTATTTCATTAAAAAAAATCCTGTAGTGTGTCAGAACTCACCCTACTATGTTTTCACAAGGGTTAAACGCGTCTGGTTGGGGTGTACAGGTAATGTTATGGTAGAATCCTTGTACCGTGGCCACCTCTTCCACGTCCAGGCAACGGGTAACACCGATTTCTGACGGATCGAAAGCTGTAACGCATGCAATGCATATTGATCAATTCATCACCTCAGTCGATACGCACTTTTCCAGCAATTACAAGCTTCCTAAATACACCGTTTTTTTAAAGCGATAGCTATGGTAGATTCTAATGCAACAAAATACTGGTAACAAGAGGGTCAGTGGTTTTTATAAATTTCCGACAAGCCTAAGCCTAAGCCTAAGCGATTGCTCAGATATCGCAAGAATAAAAAGCATCATAAAAGTTACCAGGAAGATCGTCATCGTCATTGTCAACGACATCGTCAGCCTCGTGAAACCATTGCTCAAGCAAATTCGACCAGAGGTCGCTCGCTGTTTGGTTATTTGATGTCTGAGAAAAGAAACTTTAAAATAAAAGAAAAGATGGAAATAGAAGCAAAAATTTAACCCTATGGGTGAAGACATCGGTCCTGTTGTTGCGAAATTGTAACAAATTACTTTTTAAAGAGGATTCTTTGCAACAATTCACCCGACCGACTTTCCACTAACCCCTGCATTGTTCAATGAGCTTCATTTTATTATCATGAAATGTAAATGTGAAAAAATAATTGTATAGATGTGAAAGGAGCGTCGTTTAAAAAAAAGCCAACAATCTAGCGCGAAAATTTCACCCGGGAGAAACAGTGGAAAGACTAACTTTCCTTTTTGAATGTTCACACAAACCGAACCATAAAGGGCTACATCACCAAACGGTACTGGAACCAATTAACCAACATATACTCGCCTATTACCTCTCCTCTAATGCTTAACACACCGAAAAGTCGTTTGTGAGAATATGTTTCGACCAACAAATCAGTGTGTGCGAACGAAGAGAGGAAAAGCAAGAATCCCTAAACTCGACACGGTAAATAGCCATCTCTAATAGGTATGAAAGTTAGCGCCCTGAGATAGGTTTGGAGAAAAATTAAATCACCTATAAGACAAGTGTAACGAAAACAAGATGGTGTGTAACGTCCATTTATCCTCAACAAAGTGAACATACTCACAGAACATTGATTAAAAAGAGTTGCTTAACATAATTCGGTGGCAGTGAATGGTTTCTAACATTGTATCTGTGTTTAACGCAAAGTTGCCTAATTCGATCTAACGCCAGAGACGGCGATTGAACGAGTTTGGGTACGGTGTAGGTAATCTTTTGTAAAGCGTGTGGGGACAAATATATTTCTGAAGCGGATAGACCACTGTGCAACTGTATAAAAGAGAACCTAATGGGGAAGCTGGAAGGCAAATGGAACACTCCATTAGTCACTGAAAAAACACGAAAGCATGGCGGAGAAAACTTTGAAGGGAAACTCACTATCTTCACAAGAGAATCAAAAACATTAGCGCGTGAAACTCTTGCAACGTTCTGGTTAAATTCTACAAATCCAAATATGAAATCCGCATTGAGAAGGGCCCTATGGCCCATGATGACCTCGCGTCATGAACCGTGCTGATTTTCTAACTTGAGCCGTGCACATTCTCCATCTATGTAAAATCTTGTACTGCTGATCGCTTACAACAAGTGGGAAACTTGTAAAAGGGAACAAAACGGTGAGAGCTCCTTCATCGAGAAGCTAGCGCAAGGTTGATGAAAAGCTCTATTGAACTAACGTACCGCGCCTTTGCACTCTTCAGAACTGGACTTATCCGAGTCGAATATCCACAGTCGTTCCATTTTCCAATGTAGAATTTTGTGATTACATCGAGTCAAATCCAGTACCGATTGAATAGAGTAACCTCACCAGGCAGATCTCTTTTATACAGAACGGTTGCTTGACCGAACCACTTTGTGCTAGCTAATAATGATACCAACTATTTGCAGGATGGATTGCTTAGGCTTTTTTTTTAAAATAAAAGCTCTTGGAGTTGGTCAATCCCTGATGGATGCCCCATGCATTCGACCTCATTAAGTACTGTTGGAGGTGATTGAATGCATATCTGACCTTTACCTCGCGGTGGTTTAACGATGTATCGAGCCAGTGCTGCTATCCTCCCAGACAAGTCTGGTACCAGTTTTCCGACCCCGGAGGGATGGAAAGCTTGATGAGCCTTGGGCGCGGGAATCGATTCCACGTCTGTGTCGTAGTGGCACCTCCATCCACTGTGCCACACGCACCACATTAATGGACAATCGGTATCAATAACAAACGTCCTGTACAAAACAGTGCTAACGAGATGGCTAAATTATTCCAGCAGTGCTCCACTGAAGAACATTTGACTTAACACGTGGAGGAGAGCACCACAAAGCCAATACAAGCGACTATGGATTATTGAATCACTCCATCGGCTCTGAATAAGGCGAAGGCTTCGAACCTTTAGATAAGTAGAATATTTTTTTACCCAACTTGTGTCAACTGAATGAAGAAAATATTCACTGATTAGTCACCATGTGGTTAAACGAAGGTCGGTTCTTGGAAAAAAGATGAGTGTTGAAAGAAATTGTTTACTATTCGAATGGAGCGTTTGTGTTGTTTTCTGTCTTCTGGATTATGAAAGGGTTTGACTAATCAAACTGCATGTCAGCTTGGTCTTTCGAAGCTCTAGAAAAAATGAAACCGTCGAAAAGCCGCGCATATGAAATAAATCTTGCTATTAACATAACAGCACACTGGCTCAGCTCTTCACACGTTACCTGTCTGAATGCAAGGTCCCTACTCAGTGGAAGACCAGCAAGACCGTGTTGTTGTTCAAGAAGGGCGACCTACACGATATAGGCAACTATCGCCCAACCTGCTTGCTGTCTGTCGTCTACAAACTTTTCACTCGAGTCATCCTAAACAGGATTGACAGGACACTGGACGAAGGACAGCCGTGCGAGCAAGCAGGGTTTCGAACAACCATTCGACCCCGTACAGAGTCAAATCAGCAACAAGGCCCTCATTTTTGCGCTGCATCTGTGCTTAACGCGCTCTATTTCTGTGAACAAACTTAATCTTAGAAAATCGAACTTCTTATATAACACGAAGGAGAAATAAACATGAATGACTTCATGATACAGCAGTTGATGACACTCTTAAAGCAGTGCCTAAACTGTTCAATCTTTAGATGGTCCGCGAACTATTATGCGCAAATGAGTGGGGTTGGTCATGGAACAGCACCAAGCCTTGTCATTGCATTTGTGTTTAAGGTGGAAGCTCCGGTAACCTGTCTCCAGCCATCACTCTACGCTATGTATATAGATGATTGCTTTGTCATTTGCTCAACACAAAAGAAAATGGAAAATGCTTTCAATTATTAACTGAAAAGTTAGAGTACCTTAAGTACCCAAGAAAAACGTAAAGAAAACAGGCTTTCATTTCGCAGCGTTCAAATTAACATATCCGAAAACGGCTGCATTAAGAAATGGTACCGAAAGCCAAATAGAAAAAACATAGTAGTTCATTACCTCACCTTTTAGCTCTCACACACCAGAAAGCGCTTGCAAAAAATATGATTCAAACAGTTATCACACGAGCATGGTGCTAATTCGATTCCGTTCCGGGCCAACTAAGCCTCTCATCCCTCCGGGATCGAGAAATTGATACCGGACTTGTCTGGAAAAAGTCACACTCTGCAATCCAAATGGAAACGCTCGGGCCCGGCTTTTTCAGGACCCCAGGGAGAAATGGTCAACCAGCATTCTAAGACATTCGAGATGAGATGAAAATCCTCAAGCAGCAACCGAAACCACACGTAAAAATTTGAAAGACCTCTGTGAATAATGGATGCGAGTGAACGAATCGAATGTGAGAAGCGCTGAGATCCGCACAGTAGACGTGAAGATGGATCATATAAAATAAAAAATAAAAATAAATTTACCCTAACGGTGGAAACGGTGATTGTATGAATTCGGCTATGGTTTGTTCGATTTCTTGCAGAGCGTGCTGGGACGAACACATTGGCGCAAGAACAGACTCTGCGCCCATATAAAGGAACACTTAGTCGGCAAGCTTAAAGTTAAACAAGTATTCCACTAGGCGCGCAGAGAACACAGAGCTATAACAGGGAAGATTTTAAAGTAGAAGTTAACATTCTTGCGAACGAATCGAAAACACCAGCGCGTAAAGCACTCGAAGCATTGTGGGCACACTTCGAGAATCCAGAGTCACGCGGGCTCTCACACGTTATTCGACACTTATTTTCATGTGAGAGGCACATTACCATACTATGTGAACTTTCTACGCTTGGTCACCAGGAAAAATACCTAGTGGAAGACTCATGGAAAACGATGAATTTGTGAGAAAGTGGTTTTGTGTTCGATGTGAGTGCTTTTAAGTGCTGTTTCTTTTTGGTTATGGAGGTGTTTGGCTTGGTAGATTGCAGTGAACTTGACCTTTCCAGGTTCTGAGAAAGGCGAAATCGGCCGAAACGTTAGCTCGCTCACATAAATAAAGAATGAAATGGCAACTTTTTGTTTGCTCATTAACCGAGCTGTTAATTTGAGAATGAAACGTCAAATGTTCAGACTGGATTTGCAAACGCAAATATAACGTCGTTATGAGAAATAGTTAAACGCACAGTAATTGATGGAGCTTTCGGCGTTGATCAATTCTTGAGGGACGCGCCATGCATTCGACTTCATTAAGCACCGTTGAAGGTGATTGAATGCACATCTGCCCTTTACCATGACTCGCGGTGGCTTACCGATGTATCGAGCCAATGTTGTTATCCTCCCAAAGAAGTCTGGTACCAATTTGCAGAACCCGGAAAGATGGAGGGCTTCGTGGGCCATGGGCGCGAGGATCTACTCCACGTGTGTGTCGCAGTGGCGCCTCCAACCACTGCGCCACACGCTCCCTCTCAATAACATATATCGAAAGAAACTCTATGAAGCGGACTAACACCATTGCGAACCACCAACCTGCCGTCGAGATCTGTGCGTTTCTTGTTGTCTACAAATTCGATGATGGATTTCTTTCGCATTATTCCTATAGAGACCATTTTCTCCTTCGATGACGTTGTCGACATGCTAAGAAGAAGTTTTAAAAAGTAGAGCGTTTGGTTACCACTACCTTAAGAACCCAATGATTTTTCACTGAACTGTAACAGTGTATGTTAAAAATTGGGTACGGTAAGTAAAAAGTAAAGCTCAAAACTAACGAACAAAAACCGTTTTTAACTGGGGAAGAAAATTCAACTAAGTCGCTCAAAGAAAAAGGTTAATAGAGACGGAAATGAGAAAAAATGAATCATGTCGTGAAGGACTTCGTGGGCCATGGGGCTAGGTCGAACATTCTATGATACGTACTGCTCAAACAGTGCCCACCTTCGTCACTTTTGATTAACGAGAAGGCAAAGGAGCGAAAAAAAGCACCTTAGGTGTCGTAACCCGGCTATGCAACCCACCTTGAATAGGCAACAGTGGTGGGCGTAGGTGAAGTGTGCGGTTTCAAGATGGGTGAAACTCAACACGGGTGGCAATCTCTTCAATGTCGGCACATTCTGAAGCGTTAACGTTTTCAGATTCTTCAAGCCAATTATCGGCAGTTCACTGATTGACGTATCCGACAGATCTCTGCATAAAACATTACAAAACATTTTTACTACGTGTCGTTATATATTTTCCTCCAATTAGTAATTTGAAATTGAAATTTAGGAAAAACTCAGACACTGAAAAAACGGTGGGAATGCAAAGTTTGGGAATTTTTATTCTTCCCGAATACAAATGAGTTCACTTGCAGGTCGAAGATTTAGGACATCAACTGAGCTATGCTGGTCTGAACTAGAAAATTGGTAATATTTTATAGCCAAATGCATTGTAGTAACCAACCACTTAAGGCGCTATGTTAAGGAATACGAAGAAATAAGCCAAGGAAATTTTATCGCTCTTAAATCTCATAATATTCCGTCATCACTCGATTTTGTACTGTGTAATGCCGAGCGTCTCCAACAATGATTACCCTCTTCATAGTGACGGATGAGTTTCTAGGCATGGGTCTGCGATCAACAACAGAGGGTTCATCTTTCCTGAGAAGGTCGTTCAAGATAAGAACAAATGCGACAGAAAGAGTATTCGGATGTGCAGCTAAGGAATAGGCGCTATCAACAAAGCAAAGTAGTCACAAATCTTCTGACTCCACTAGAGAAAAGAACTCAGTGTGATGACTACCAGATTAATCCTAAACAAATCTAAGGAGAAAAATCTAAGAAAAAATAACAGAAGCTTTTTTTCAAAACCTTAACAACTAACTTTCACTAAAATTCTGTAACAATAATCGATAATTTTCTAAGTGATACATTCTTATACGAACCTCATGTCACCTCGAACATGTAGAAAATTACGGCTATTCCTATGTTTGGTGTCATACACGTTTTATTAAGGTAATCACTCAATTATCAAACTATAAACGAAAACATACAAGTGGTGAAGCTCTGTGACTCCTTTAAAGGCATCCGGAGAGAGATCCGAAGCAAAGTAGTCACAAATCTTCTGACTCCACTAGAGAAAGGAACTCAGTGTGATGACTACCAGATTAATCCTAAACAAATCTAAGGAGAAAAATCTAAGAAAAAATAACAGAAGCTTTTTTTCAAAACCTTAACAACTAACTTTCACTAAAATTCTGTAACAATAATCGATAATTTTCTAAGTGATACATTCTTATACGAACCTCATGTCACCTCGAACATGTAGAAAATTACGGCTATTCCTATGTTTGGTGTCATACACGTTTTATTAAGGTAATCACTCAATTATCAAACTATAAACGAAAACATACAAGTGGTGAAGCTCTGTGACTCCTTTAAAGGCATCCGGAGAGAGATCCATCAGTTCTTTGTTGCCGTCGAGCGCTCTGGAAGAAGTGGCATTGAACAGTTCTCCTCAGCCTTGATTTTTATGGATGTACTGACGCAATTTCCAAGATGTGTTAGAACATCGGTAAGTGCATTACAACCAATTGGCGCTTGAAAGCTGCCCAGTACCGCCTAGTGATTACCGAAGGATGAAAACCGACTAGACTCCTTTATTTTACTAACGATGTTGCCTAAAACAATGGAAAACGACCGCTCTCTATTAACAAAATTTCGGAAGCTTCTTCATTTGCCACCTAAATACCTTTTGTCGGCCATTTTAAACTTTACTGCCAACAAGAATTGATAAATAAAAAAGCCTAATCGTTTATATTATAGAACGGAAAGCCAACTGGATTGAGATGTGCAATAATGAGACCCATCCGATTCTACCTGGCCGGACCCCACAGACGCGCCATCCCTTCAGAGTCTGCAAATTGGCACGAGATTTGTTTAAGAAATGCTTCTTCCGATTTACAAATTTCATGGTGATAACCAAGCTAAGCTCCGACAGGGTTATCTCAAAGTTCTACGCAGAACAAGTTCAATCAGAATTCAAGAAAATTTGTGTAGAAGAAAAAGTCCTCAGATACCAGAACTTTCTAGACAGAAGCGAAAACATATCTGCGTAACGGATGCAATGCAAGAAGCCGAATGAAAGAAGTGCTATAATCTTCAAAATATTTATATCCGGTTAAGTAAAAATAAATTGAAGAAAAGTAACAGCAGTGCCAGATTGAAGAATAGTGAAGAAGGAAATTGTCAACAAGCTTTCTTGGGCTCGTAATTGCGGAATGAGCGCTAATATGAGCGAGTGGGTCAAGTGGCGATTGAACGACTTATTTAAATCAATTTAATCGATGCAAAAAAGCAAATAAATTTTTATTGAAATGCGTATGATCGTGCTCCATCGTATACTTACCGAGAAGCATATCCCTCCTCTTCCATCGCTGGGTTCAATGAGTATCTATCAGAACTATTTATGAGAGAACCAATAGTGATTTCTCCATCGGTTTGCTTGCCCAACTTCATGCATTGGACAAATCTACATCTCTTCTTCTTCTTCAAATTCATAGTTCTGTTAAGTATGCGGAGACGTATGAACCACAGTGATAGGAGATAACATCCAGAACACTGAATAAGCTTTGTGTATTAGATGTAGGGGAACGCAGGTGGACTTTGATTGCAGAAGAGAGTAGTTGCAGAGTTCGACTTAACAAAAAATAAGCACAACTTCATGTCATACAAAAATGTTTCTTAACAATTTGGTATGTTCTTAGCAACTAGGAAATTTGGAGAGCTTTAATAGCTTCAAATATTTACAGAAGAGAGTCGGGTTTATTGCTTTAAACATATATATGATTTTTACAAGGTATTTACTCAATTTCGAATACTTTTTTTTACAGAACCGCAGGGACGATGAGATTCGAGCAGAACTCTTAACGGAAATGCACAGCGTTTTATTTACTCCTTATCATCTTATCGTAACCTCTCAACAGCTTACCGTCTCATCGTTGCTGGAAGGTGTTCCAGGGATGTCAGGCTGCGATCTACAGAGGGTGGTTCATCAACCGAGTAGGTTCTTTTAAGGTGAAAATTAATTTGCCGTTTATATCAGAAAGACTATCTAAGACTAAACCAGTACTAAAATACACTATCGGTTTGATATCAAACTAATCGCATGGTGGCAAATTTCCCTATGATCCACATGGGCAGCGACTGCCTGTGGTGGTGAAGACCTGAGGCAGACTTTAGCCAGGCCCATCAGAAAGACTATCTAAGACTAAACCAGTACTAAAATACACTATCGGTTTGATATCAAACTAATCGCATGGTGGCAAATTTCCCTATGATCCACATGGGCAGCGACTGCCTGTGGTGGTGAAGACCTGAGGCAGACTTTAGCCAGGCTGACCTCGAGACTTTAGGGGACCACAATGGCCACAACAGCAAAACGTCGAGAAAGTGGAAATTATGCAGAGGCCTGTACAATCAGTAAAGACGGGCCATCCAAATATCCAAGTAAGTAAAGGTATCATCTGTGTCATATGTCGTCCCGTTAATGGTCGGGTGACTCGAGTGGGCGCCACTAAATCTTCCACTTCTCTTTGCCACGTTTAAGAAAAGCTCAATGGGTTCTGCTTGCTCTAGAGACTTTTTCAGCATCACGTCTTTTGTCTAAAGTTTTCGTGAAAAGCTCTGACCATCGGATTGGTGGGCTTCTTGCAGTACCTTTTCATCCTGAGGAGTACAGTCATTAGCGATACTTGTCCATTTGTTGTGGTTTTCACTTGACCAGCTTTTATGCGATAGTGGGGCGTATAGAATTGAGTCCTTGATTTTTCACGTATGACGTTGATCGGATGTTTGATTCTTTTCTCTCACTTGCGTGACACAGGAGACTTTTGGCAATGTCCTTTCCTCTGCGCGTTCAATAACGCGCATCGACTAGGTTTCTAACACATGCATTAAGGCAGAAACAGTCGCGGAATCGAAAAAGTGGGGACGGATTCGGGTGTCCTTTTTTTCACTAAATGCTCAATGCTTTTGAAAGTTCTCTAAGCTGCTTGTTTCCTTCTGCTCAACTCTGGAGCTAAGTCCTTCATCATGTTGATTTCCTAACTTAGATAGACTAATCTGGAGTATACGGAGATATTCATTATGTTAAGCGTGAATGGGCATACGTAACCAATTCGTTTTTTAGGAATATCTTTTTGTGAGATTTAAGCGAGAACCAGTCCTTCTACTGGCGTTATCAAAATCGGCGAGCATTCGTTTAGCTTGGTCAATGTTTGCTCCTTCAAGAACACTGTCATCAGCATGGCCAAGAGGGCGTAATTGCCAATGTCGTGCAGGGTATGATGTGAAATACGACCACAATGTGGTTGTATTTCACAAAACTCGGAACCTCAGTTGGTCTTCGAACCCACAATTTCCCTTACTGGGGACTCACGCGCCTTCCACCACAGGTCATTATCATTGACGAATGATTGCTGATAGTATAACAAGTGTAGAAACACAGCTGAGAGAAAGTCCGTGCAACGGTCTTAGTTTCTGCGTTTTATGGCACATGGGTACCTCTGAAATCTCAGGTTCTAAACTCATCTGGGGATCCGGGTTTTCCACAATCTCAGCATCCTTGTGACTAAATCTTATATCCTACCTTGCCGTAAAGAAAAGATTAAGCGGCAAATAAAAGTTAAAACATTTTCCCATTCTTCACGATTCAGAACCACCTATCATAAGAATCCTAACAGTTGCAATCTATTTGTTTTCTTGTCACCATCACTGAAAAAATTTCGTTAAATTTTAGAGTGTGTTTGGCTGCTATTTAAGGGGCTTTTGGTCTTAATCCTTTCTGAATGATAATGATTCTAATTGAGTCGAATCTCTCCGGAATTCTGACGTTGCTGTGCAAGGGCATTTCCACATTATCATCACAGTCACTTACATTATACGAATAGGAGGAAGCAAGTTGGGACCAGATAAGGAGCACCATGTTTCCGACTCCGAAGGAATGGCACGCTTAGTAAGCCCCATGCGGGTCGAATACGAGCCTTAGCACCACTGAACGGCAGCTCTACCACTGGGCTACTTGTCCTTTTCTCAAACACGTCTAACTTTGGAATTATCAAAAATAAATAAAAACAAAGTTTAAATTCTTATAAAGCAAAACGCATGGTTCCGATGTTTTTATTGGAACCATTAATGCTCAGTAAGATTTGTTAGTTCAAATTTAGAAGCGGACATTATTTCTTCGGCATATGCATTTAAATCAATGCATGGTGGACTGCTCGTTGTTAGCCGAAGTCAAACATCAACTGGTGTGTATATTTTAAAAAGAATTCTTAGTGGAAAAAAATACTTACAATTTTAAAAAATTGCTGCCAATAAATGCATAACCAGTTATCTCCTTGATTCGATTATTGCTGAGACGTAGACTTCGAGCTCTTACTGATCGCACTCGACCATCTCCGATGTACTTAATCTAAAATATTCCTCGATGTAAATGTTTTCAAAACCAAAAAAGTTAACCAAAAAAGCGTTTTCATAGTTTTATTGAATAGAAAACTCCATAAAATCCACAAAAGAAGGAGAGATGAGTTTGTACGACAGCTTGAAGTTTCATTGTTAAACCTTGAGAACAGATTCCCAAAAGATAGTCGAGATTTTAGCCAACAAGAAAACCATTCCCAGAGTCTAGAAGAAAAAGTAACTTTATCGAGAAAATGACAATCATGAAAATCTATTCTTGTCCAAGGATGAGGATTATGGCGTCTTCGCGGATGTTTCTTTGAATGTTCGACATGCTATCACGCTGCTGAGAAGTCGTAGAGCACCTAGTGAAGAAATGACTTGTTATGAAGAATCTACCGACAGTCTTCATTTTGGAGATTCTACCGACAGTTCTCTTCGTTTATTGGCTCCATTTCACAGCATCCTCTTAGAATACAAGGTTCCGAATCAATGAAAAACCAGGCGGACCGTGTTATTGCATAAAAAGGAGACCTCCACGGCATCGATAATTATCTCCTAATTTGTTTACTGGTGATCATAGGCAAGTTCTTAGTTGAGTTATCCGCAACCGTATTGGTAGAACACTTGACGAAGGGCAGCCGGGGATGCATCCAGGATTTAGTACGTTGAACTATACGATAATGAGATGTGGTGATGTTTCGTAAGAGTACAATCGACCACTCTGCCTTGCTTTCGTCGACTTAAAAAGAAGTTCGACTCAGTTTAGACCAGATGGAAGTCGTGGATTACTAAGTATACAAGCTCAAGTCCGAAATTATTTTTAAACTTAACCTTTTTATTTTCTCCCTACTATAATTTTTAAGAGCAGGGCAGGTCACGTAAAATACAACTAAGATGTTCCTGAGATATTTGCAAAACTCCGGACCGCAGGTCTTTGCGGTGGGGAACGAACACGCTATTGTCTTTTCAAGGGAGTAACGCGTTCACCATCACACCATGTGGGTCCTTCGTTCCACCTGTCTCTCAGCTAGTTCTATCGATCAGCGCCATCAGCAATCACCCGTCAATGGGATTGATCTAGGGAGCACAATTTGGCAACGAACCTTGTCAAGCTGAGGCTGAAGTTGAAATAATCACAATATTGAGGACAATAGCGCTTTCGTTCGCCACCGTAGACACCTGTGGTTCGGAGTTTTGAAAGTATCTCAGCATCATCTTATTTGTATTTTTTAACTATCCAATAAATTCGACTAGAAAATACCATACTATAAGGTAGCCTTGCTCGAGAATTCCCAGCGGGAAATAAATTTTTCAATGATATATTTTTTACAAAATGAAAGATTACAAGAAACCTCGGTAAGTCAATGCTGGCCGTTCCCAGAACGATTTAGTAAGGAACGGTTGTCGGTTAAACTCTAAGAAAGAGGCGTTCATGAAAAACGGATGCGCTTTTGACGTACATTCACATTTAGCGGGGAATAATGCACTCCAGTTCTTTAGCCTTGCGTGCCATAGTCGTAAATTTACCATTACACAGTTGAAATAATCACAATATTGAGGACAATAGCGCTTTCGTTCGCCACCGTAGACACCTGTGGTTCGGAGTTTTGAAAGTATCTCAGCATCATCTTATTTGTATTTTTTAACTATCCAATAAATTCGACTAGAAAATACCATACTATAAGGCAGCCTTGCTCGAGAATTCCCAGCGAGAAATAAATTTTTCAATGGTATATTTTTTTACAAAATGAAAGATTACAAGAAACCTCGGTAAGTCAATGCTGGCCGTTCCCAGAACGATTTAGTAAGGAACGGTTGTCGGTTAAACTCTAAGAAAGAGGCGTTCATGAAAAACGGATGCGCTTTTGACGTACATTCACATTTAGCGGGGAATAATGCACTCCAGTTCTTTAGCCTTGCGTGCCATAGTCGTAAATTTACCATTACACATTTCTTAGGTGATCAGAACTGAGCAGGCGTGAATGATGCGCTGAGAGAGCTTGCACAGGCTTCGAGGAGGAAGCGGAGAGGACAGCAGACACCTCATTCTATTTTCTTTTTCTCGGCACACTGAAGAAGAAATCCGAAGTTGTGATTTGCCTAGGCGATAAGAAGTCAGAATCGTTGCGTGCTACAAATATCGAGGGTCAACTGGGTTGAAACCGATGAGTTTTAACGGAAACCGATCGAAGGGAACCCTTAGCGATTGGGTACTTTGGGATGTCAAGTCCTCAATTTCTTAACAATCGTCCAAAAATGATAACGTGGTTTCGTAGAAACCCGCGAATGATTAGATCCTGTTGGATTATCCCAGGCAGTTGACAATTACGAATGCAGATTAGCTCGTGCCCACTTTAGTTACCTGGATATCAGTGAGAAACGTTCCGTTATTTTTTAATCCTTTAAAGCTGATGTTTCGACAGCATCGCCTTCCTTAGAGCCTGGAAGGGTACATTCACAGGCAATTTATTATGTCAGCTTAAGTAGCAAAATACCTATCATTATAACACTTCAGACTCTGAAGAATGTGATACTCCCGAGACGTCGGCTTTAACGGAATAAACACTAAAGTAAGACCTCGTGCCTGCTCAACAAGAATGTAGAGAACTATTTGATCAATGCCGACATAAATAGAAAGTCGTTCATAGGAATCAGCGAGAGCGTCAGATGATAAGAGTGACTCGGATTTCATTAGTATCCTTGAGAACAGCACTTTTTTTATCGAGCTGTATATTTCAATTCTGCTAGAAACTTTGAAGAAGGAAGTTGAGCAAAAGCTACCTGATTCCCGGACAAATCAATTTCGACGTCCATTTTATGATCGTCGGTCATATCTAGACTTGGCATGCGTTTAAGCCCATTGTCACGTAAAATCCTGCAATGAATCAGCTGAACGTTTTGAGCTTAATGTGTGTACATCTGCTTTGAAATCTTTCGTTCGAACTTTTAAATTCCAAGAAATTTTCAGTAAAGTGATAAAGCATAATTGTCCAGCGCTAATCAATTCCTGACGATTCTCTGCGCATTGGAATCCATTCATAGTATGACAAAAGTAGTTGATTCGTACTTGACCTATAAAATGACTTAAGAGGACTATAAAAGGATAAAGCCCTCAGCGTTGATCAATCCCTGAGAGATGCGCCGTGCATTCGACTTCATTAAGTAGCGCTGGAGGTGAATGAATCCATATCTGGCTTTTACAATGACTCGCGGTGGCCTACTGATGTATCGAGAAAGCACTGCTATCCTCCCAGAAAAGTCTGGTACCAATTTGCCGAACCCGGAGGAATGGAAGGCTTGGTGGGCCATGGGCGCGGAGATTGACTCCACGAGTGAGCCGCAGTGGCGCCACCGACCACTACGCCACACGCGCCTCTTGAGAGGACTATACACCGGTAATTTTTTATCCTCGCCAAGAAGTATGGTATAAATTTTCCGACCCCGGTGAGATGACTGTCTTGCAATGTCTTGAGTGTTGGCTCGAACCAAAGATAAAGTGTGTATTGTGAGGCGCCTTTAAGCAGTGAGCTACATGTGCCTTTTTCAAATTAAATAATTGCTTCTTGTACATTTTCAAACTCACAATGATTGTATTTTGAGATTTGGGGCTAGCAGCACTTCTGAAATCTCTTCAAGTTTTCGACACCACGTTATCGACCTGTAACTATGGAAAATCTTTACCGTGTCGTTTGCCCCATTTGTTTGACATCATTTGATCGTTATCGCCTCGTATTTGTACAGTGATTCACACCGTTGCTCTTTTTAGAGTGAAAGCTAAATATAGCACGATAAGCGACATTTCGTTGCTTGCTGTTCACCGAACAGAGACAGAACATAAGATATTTTGTATAGATCCTTTATTTTTCATCTCTCAACTTCGAAAATGAACTACACATCTGATCTGCCTCTAAAAATTAACAGAAACTTTTGAGAGGGCGTCGCCGGTGCACTCGGCTCATTCGAGATGCTCAACTGAGAAAGATCCTGTTCGATGCGAGACGAAGACGCCACATCGAAAAGAGGAACAACTGTGGACCATCGACTCGGTTCGTCGGCTCTGATGAAGACGAAGACGTCAACACGTAAGCCGAATAAACATCTCTTATCAAGCTCGTGTAGGTTCAACAATATAAACAGATATTGATTAGCAGAAACTGTTGTCTTTTTAAGGCAAAAAGATGAAAAAATTCCATATGAACAAAACCCAAACAATTTCCACGTTTTTGCTTTTTGAGGAGAACTTATTGACCCACATTTTCCTTAAATTTGTGAGATGGCGCAATGAATTTCCATCAAAGTGACTTAGATTCGACGATTCATAGATCTCGCTGAAAATATCGAGTTAATTCTTCTCGCCTAGACCCATGGGACGTTGGTTACGGTAGCCTTGAGATTATTATGACTTTTTCCCAATGATAGTAGTGAGTAAGTCAGCGAAGAATGTGAAGATAATGCATTAGAGGCACATAATACGACACCAGAATCGAAACTGCCAAAACCAGACTGAGTGACGTGGAGGAGAGTTGCACCCAGTCGATTCTTCTTCGTTTTTTAGCTTACTAATAGGGAATTACAACCAGCAGCACCTCGGAATTTTGTGAAACACTCTCTGATTTTCATGATGGCATCTTTCGAAACCGCCATACATGCTACAGATGGAGAAAATGCTCTATGTTCGTCTATAAATGCTCCATTTTCAATTTCCCATCTACATCTACAAATGGACCTACTCCAGCTACATTTCCAGTGGCGGTTCCAAAGCACGTCATCAAGAAAATAGAGGACGGCTTTGTAAAGCTCTGAGCACCTGCTGTCTGCAACTAAAAACGAGGAAGACCCGACCCGGTTGGGCATTCCTTGAAGTCGCTCATTCTGGGGTTGCGATTCTCCATTCTGAAATCAGATTGCATGCTTCTGTTGCAAAGGATTAAACAAATTTTTTTGACCTATTTCATTCAATGACAATGCGTTCAGTTCACTTGACAATCCCACGAAGACAAAAATACATCTAAACTTCCTCTGCGACGGAATTTCGGAGTTCATCGTCTAGAGTTCACTTTCAAGTTACTAATAACAAATTTTTAAACTTCATGGCTGTTATTTGGCTTCCAAAGTAAAAAATAATTTCTAGTCTTCCGAAAGCTTACAACTGTCTCATCGACAATGATGGAGATAAAAATATTAGCTTACATCTCTTCGAGATTTGGATAATATTGGAAAAACGTCGAATCCATGGCTTTGATGCTCACATTAAACATAACTCTGGAAAAATGATAAAGACGCATATAATCTTTGACATTTTTGCTGAGCAAACGTGAGGTATTATTTCATTTTTTAATGAAGAACAAGCTGACGTTTCGGCAGATTTCCACCCCCCCCCCCCTTCCACAGAGCCTGGAGCCCAAGTTGACAGAAATCTGCCCAGTCAATCTACCCACTTCGAAAAGACACGAAATCCGCCGAAATGCCAGCTTGTTCTTGAATAAAGAATAAAATTACACCTCATGTGTTTACTCAAACAATATAAGTAATTATTTGATTAATGCCGAGGTTAATAGAAAGTCACTCGTGAGAATTATAAGACGGATATGTTTCCATATTAGCGCTGAAAGTTAGAATCCTTTTGAAAGGTTCCATTTTTCCTCAAAAACCAATATGCCCACTCCTAGTAAGAAGATGTCATCTAAACCGTGTTATGCCGTTACTTTTAAATTTGTGACTGACAATATTGTTGTTCTTTTCTAAACTACTTGCTTTTTGTGTACTAGGAACAACTGACTGTAGTGGGATTGGAAGATCGGATCCAATTTGGTCCGAATCAAGTGCCCTTAGTGGCATTAATAAGTGCTAGTCCTAGTTCGAGTTTAGCGATTGCCTCCTATTGAGACTCAATCGTCAGCCGTTTTAGGGATACGCTATCGACTTGTTAGGAGTGTAGTATATCAAAAACCTACAATATTCTAATTGTCGCGGTGAGATTCGCTGGTAATGCTGCGACTTCATGTCCTTTGCAACAACATTCGCCCCGATGATGAACAATACACTGACATCCTCCCCCGGTGAAGCGACACGATTTCTAAACACGTAGGTTGAAATACGGAAGAAAAATATCTAGAAGGAAAAACAGGCACAGGGCTTGTAGCTTCTTAAGTCTCATTTTTGCAGTTTACCTCAATACTTCTGATTAGGATCTAAATTCGCACTGAGTGACTAAACCGTTTCGAAAAATGGCGCCTGATGCAGTCGTTAATTAGAAAACTACCTGAGAGAAAGTCTAAACAAAGAACCCGCATAGTGTGGTGATGAGCGCGCTAGCGTGTGGAAAGGGTAACAGCGAGTTCGATCCCCACCGCAGACACTTGCGGTGTGGAGTTTTGCAAATACCTCAGCATCGCTGTGGTTGTATTTCACACAATACTCGGCCATGAAAAACTACACTAGGCAGTAAATAAATAAAAAGGTTAACATTGTGCTTCGAAAACGTTCTGAAAAACAGTCATGAAATCACAAGACGATATTTTTCAAAGTCTTACAAGAACTCCTTTCAATCTCTTTCTTGTTATTTCACCACGATGGCACCGTAGAATTTGTTTTGAAATTCCTGAGCTTACTTCGATAAAAAGTGAAAAAACGGAGTGAAAAAATTCCCGAGACTGAAGCGAAGCAAAAACAAAGGCTTCCGGCCCATAAAACTGTTTACAAACGGCGAACTGTGATTCTCAAAATGGTTTCCTCTTCATCCAGGGTTACTACTTTTTTAGGAGAAATCACAGAATAGCATCATATCACGAGTTTGATGTATAAAAAATCTGATCCGTATAAGCAGATATCCAAAGAGATGGAGACTAATAGAGCTCATAGGATTCAAGTAGAGTCATGCCAGCTGATTATTCAGTGGATCTCAGCCACTTGATGATCAGTTTTACCAAGCATTAGATTACTTAGAGTTTAAAATAGGTATTTTACTAAATGTTTTAGATGTTAGACAATATAAATCTCTTGACCATCTAAGAGCAGTAAAAGTTCGCTGCTTTTCTCCGGGTTGGTTGCCATAGTGAGGAGCTTCCTATTGAATTCGAGCTCGTAATTTAAAAGTCATCCTAGTTTTTTCTATGAACATTAACTAGTAGTTCTGTTTTAAGGAAGTTGTTGTTGGCCTAAGGTTCTATGCATGCGACAACCACGTAGTCGTTGATTCCATTGCGATTCCAGTGCTAGGCAAGCACCCAATCTCTTTGGGGTCTGCTAATGGAGACCCCACTTTGGTTGTTCCTTTTAAAATAAGTCACTGTATACGCCAAATATTCACTCATTCACCTTTACGATACTACGAATATACCCTAATTTAATACATGGAGCATTTTCAAGGGATTGATGATCATTGAATTTCTTATCCTTTACCTTTTAGTGGTATCTTCCTAGCCAACTTGCTTCACCATTCAATGCTGGTTTGAAGAGCAAAGCACCGTGGGTGCTCGTTGATGACACTGGCGGTTTATGAGTGAGGCACCTATTTGGATAGGTGACCTTTCTACCTGTCCACTGCTGCTGACGTAAATCCAATATGGAGAGAGCATTTCAATAAAGGCTATCGTGTCCTAGTGTTTCTCCGCTATCAGTATTCAAGGTATTCTCAGTGTGATATTGTTATTGACACTTCTCTATGGATTGCTAAAGATTGGAAGCATTAAATGTACAGCATGGAACAGTGCCAGTGAAAAAAAGACTTCGTAGGTTGAAGTGTATCTTCATGCCATCTGTCATTTCAGGCGAAGTTGAACAACAAATAAAATCCATAAATGTAAAGAAAAACAGACACAACAACAAGAAAGAAACTCACTACATCAAACAGAGCCTAGCCCTGAAAACTATCGTTAAGGCTTTCTTTTTTCATTTACCCTTATTCTAATAGATTTTATTTCACCTAATGTTTTAAATAAAGATGAAATTTGAAGAAGCGCGCTTCTTTAAATTCTCAGGCTACAAAAATCACATTTAAAAAAGCTTTGAGAAGAGATGGTAGTGAAAAACAGTTGTTGCATCATTTAAAGAATTTTCTGACGTTTCATTTTTTCCATTTGCGAAAACATGAATACTTGAATGGCCCGTCCTCACTGGTTGTGCGGGCCTCAGCATAACCTCCATTTTTCGAAGATTTGCTGACTAAGCCATTTTGGTTCCCCCGAAGCCCGAGGTCAGCCTGGCTAAAGTTTGCCTCAGGTCTTCACCACCACAGGGAGTCGCACCTATTGTGGATCAGAGAAAAATTTGCCATCATGCGACATTTATAGCAGGACGGTGATGGATCCTGGTATTGGTTTACTCCTAGCTAGGCTTCCTGACGGAAACGCCGTACTCCTTCCCAGTTTGGGAGACCCTGCCAGGAGATGAATCCCCGTTGTACACCACAGTTCGACACCCAGGAACACCACCCAGCCACGTAAATGACAATGTTAACTTTTCATTTGCTACCCACTACAGTTATTTTCGGCAAGGTTTTGAAAGGATCTAGAATGAATTTCCAATCGTTTGCAATTATTCTTTGTTACTCTCCAAGGGCGCGTGTGGCGCAGTGGTTGGAGGCACCACTGCGACACGCACGTGGAATCGATTTCTGCGCCCATGGCCCACCAAGCCTTCCATCCATCCGGAGTCGGTAAATTGGTACCAGACTCGTCTGGGAGGATAGCAACATTGGCTCGATACATAGGCAGGTCACCGCGAGTCATTGTAAAGGCCAAATATGCATTCAATCACCTCCGACGATACTTAATGAAGTTGAATGCCTGGCCTATCCCTGAGGGATTGATCAACGCCGAGAGCTTCATCTTTTTTTAGCTTTTAGTCGCTGTATTATAATACAAATGACCCATGAAGTCTCAAGATGAACAATTACTAGATAAAACGTGCAGTACACACATAGTGGTTAGTTCGACCTCGCTCCGGGCCAACCAAATAGTGAGCTTGCCGAATATAAGACTTGTTTGAAGAAGGATCTCTTAGTCCGATCTTGCCTTTGGATGGCGAGATAGAAATGCAGGAACACAACATTAAAGCTATTCAAGGATTCCAGAGAAACCAGTTTAACCATCATTCAACGACATTCAATGCAAAGTCTGTAAGTGGTGGCCAAAGTGAAAGACGAATCCGAAGACCTTCGAGAATGAAAGACGCGAGGCAGTGAACCATATAAGCTTACATGAGTAAGTTAAGTTCTAATGTAATAGTGTCAACTCTACTCAGAATTCGATGAGATTTTGCTATTGTCATTAAGCGCTTGAGGAGCAAAATGAATTCATCCGATAAAGTTCGACAGCTCATCATAGCTTTTGTTCTACTTGTCATTCTGTGTCATGCCCAAAAATCACCGAGTTCCATATCTTTTACTGTTCAACTAATCATCATTTGAATCGATCCGCCATCAGTAAGCACTTCACTCGCTGCTTTTGCTCACCAGAGTTGCTTAGTGGACTTAGCGGGCTCGAAGGGTGTAAAAGTATGACAGTTCTTCTCTATAACGTTCTTTGATTCCTTTGATTTTTAGAGAAATAATTTACGCTTAGCTCACATAAAGAGATCTGCCGCATTTCCTCGTAACAGTATTTCACTTGTGCTGGCATGTCCTACAATCCCCTACTCTGAACTCAATTCAATATACTTCGAAGTAAGCAAGTTGATTATGCACACGAAGGTTCAAGGAAAGTCGGTTTCGAAGCATTAATACGCTTTGTGCTAGCTAATGATAACACCGACTTCTGCACGATGTGCGCGATGATATATGTCCGGAAGAAAAACAAATAGTTATCAACGGACATTATCATTATATCCACCATCAGCATCGTGTATAAAAGGGCACCACTGAATGAGTGTGCCTCATTCGAGGAGACGGAACGCTGAAGAAGACCTGACTCGACACGAAGGCGAAGCCTCCACATCGAGGCGAAAGACAAGCGTGGACCATCGACTCGGATCATCGGCTCTGATGAAGACGAAGACGTCGAAACGTTAGCCGATAATAAATCTTATTATCAACCTCGTGTAAGCTCATCAAAGAAAGAATACATATCAATTCAATGCATTCGAGGTAGAAAGTTTTCTATAGAATTGTAGAAACATTACACCTTCACACACTCTCAATAAAGGAATACAACGAACTTATCAACACATACCTTACTGAGAAAACGAGGCGGTTCATTCGACCGCAATGTGTATACGGTAGTAATTAGACTAATCGCTAACTGTATGAGAACAGCGGTCACTAAACAACACTGCATTGACAGGAACTGCCCAAGTTGCCGATGAATCGTTTTCGCTACAAATGAACTCGACACCAGCACTGATAAGATCAATGGCGCCGTTGGTATGCACACATACACATGCATGCATATACAAACACATACCAACACACATACACCTACACACATATGCACGAACACGAACGCGAACACAAAATGCCCACATATATATATATATATATATATGTGTAATAAATCCATGGGTGCATACAAATACGTGCACACATATACGCACATAATGAGCACATTCACACGGACACGCACATGGACATAAATATAGACATGTACACCTATAGACTCGTACCTACATATATATACACATCGACAAACGTTTATACACATGAGTACGTACACACACGTATATACAATTAGTTGTATACACATGTACGTACACACTTTCCTATAGGACAAGGAATCGCCATAAAATATCCTGAATGCTTTAATCACACTGAGGCACCAGAACCGGACCAAAAAACACATTCAACTACGATAATAATAGACTGTTCACGACACCATGAGGAAATAGAATCATCCTTTATTTCTTCGCATAATTAAGTAGATCAATTCCATTTTTTCAACTGATCTGTTTAAATCGGCTGCATATACTGTGGAATGTATCGTATGCTTTAACACTGTTAACAATTACCCAAATTACTATCTTGTTGTGCACAACTACAGTGATGCCGAGATATTTGCAATGCTCCGGACCGCAAGTGTCTGCAGTGGTGATCGACCTCCTATTACCCTATCCGAAGGCTAACGTATTCATCACCACACCACGTGGGTGCTTCTTTTCACCTACCTCCTTTCTAGGTGATTGCTGATAGCACTGGTAGATGGAAAACTACCTGAGAGAGGAGGCGGATAGCACAGTGGTACTGGTGCTAGTCATTACGAACACAGTACTAGTTGGACTCCGCTCTGTGCCAACCAAGCCTCTCATTCCTCCGGGAACGGGGAATTGGTATCGGACTTGTCTGGGAAAAAATCACTCTTTGCGATTCAATTGGAAACGCTCCACCCTGGCCATCTCAGATCTCCAGGGAGAATTGATCGACTAGCATCCTACGACATTCAAGATGAAACGGAAGTTCTCGAGCAGTAACCGAAGCCACACGTAAAAGTTGGAAAATCTTCGACAACTCGTAAAAACATGCAGGCTTCATAGTACGGGCTGATAAGGGCGACTACTCCTACAAAAACAGGAAAGGTGAGGAAAATGGAAGGAAAAGTGGGATGCCAAAAACTTGTGCTAAACATTCGTGCCCATAAGTAGCGAATACGATAACGTTACAAAGATGTAGTGATTAGTTCGGATTTGGATTTGAGTAATGACTATGGGAGGCGAGAGCTGAGCAACGTAAGGAAAATGTTATCCACAAAGTGAACAAAGTGAAATACGGTTAGGATGCTACGGTCAAATGTAGTTCTACGCCATATTGAACAGAAAGGCTACTCACCGTGAAGTTACGAGTGGGACTGGTTCACGTGTTGTCCACGTGGGGTCGCGAGCAAGACACACCGCAGGGTCAAGATATCAATTTGAAATAGGGTGCCAGGTCACATGTGACAGTGAGTCATTCGTCTTTCCTGTTCACCTTGGATTTTTGAAATTTATTCAAAACGCCTCAAGAGTTTTGCGGGTTGATGTTTTCGATTCCTGCGCCAGGATCCGCACAGTCACTTCAAAATCATCGCCGTTGTGCTTTTGTGTCCTATGCGTACCTAGAGGAGTGTTTTGATGTATTTTAGCTTTCCCATCTAGATGTTCTTTTATGCGGACACAGAGTGGTCTACCCGTTTCCCCGATATATTCCTCGCCGCACGCGTTACATGAGATCAAGTATATTGTACCTGAACTCATGCAATCCCCGTCTCTCCCGTTAGGACAGATTATACAGTTTTCTGAGCTGCACGAACGATCATAGAGACGGTTACGTACTAACTGACGGCGTAGGGTATTGGGTGGAATGTCAACAATCGTTATATAATTTTCAATACCACTTTTTCCTAGGCATTTCTTAATGGCGTAACTTACTGCATTTGATATAAAGGGTAGCTTAAAAGGAATCTTACTTCGAAACATTATTTTCGGAAGCCACCCTGCGCTTTTGTCTAACCCGAGTGGCTTCTACTTCGTAGCCATTGGAATTGGCTATTTTTCGTGACAGGTTCAGCGATTCTTTCCTTTCCTCTTCTCCTGTGCACACATTGTTAGCAGTACGGTACAATTTTTTGAGAAGTGCTTTTATCATGTGTGAAGGATGAGTGGAAAGGTAGCGAGCTAGTATGTTTTTATTACCTGGCTTACGCTACCATTTTGTTATATAGCCATTTTGACTTTGAAGTGACTGAGCGGATCCTGGCGCAGGAATCGAAAACATCAACGCGCAAAACTCTTTAGGCGTTTTGGACAAACTTCAAAAATCCAAAGATAAACCGGAAAGACGAATGCCTCATTATCATATGTGACCTGGCGCCCTATTTCAAAATGATATTTTGACCCAGGTTGTGTCTTGCTAGCAACCTCACGTGAACAACACGTGAGTCAGTCCCATTCGTAAGTTCACGGTGAGTAGCCTTTCTGTTCAATATGATGTAGAGCTACATTTGACCGTAGCATCCTAACCCCCAATCTATTTAAAAGTTTAATCTTCATTAATACTTTAGTCTTTTTTCCACCGAATAATTAAAATATTCAAATACAAAAATGCGTCCAGGCTCTCAGGAAGGCGAAATCGCCGAGACGTCAGCCATTGACCAGCAACACCAACAAAGTCAACGACAACGAAGACCTATACCAACCTCGCATCAGCTAAAGAAGATCAGTTTATAAGATTATATTTGGTTACCTTTCTACTCTACGTCTTCGTGTTCTTAAGAGTCGGATTGACCCTTTCCAAGGTCCACGAATGGTCGTCTCCTCATAACATCCGTTCTGCGTAAACGGCCACTTGCGAGGAACTTCTTCATTCAAGCGGTGCTCCTTCTACTGAATTCGACTCGATGAGACAAGGGTCACCAACATTTCGAGGGTCACCCACCATTGGACTATTGACTTGGATCCGTCTGGCTCTGAAGAAGGCGAAGACCTTGGAACGTTGGATTAATAAGTCTTTATGCAAGCCTCATTTTGGCTTGGATATAGAAAAATACCGCGTTTTGATTTTCCGAACATATTTTTCTTGGGCTAATCGCCTTCATAGCATTTGGGCAGATTAGTGTCTTGCTAGCAACCTCACGTGAACAACACGTGAGTCAGTCCCATTCGTAAGTTCACGGTGAGTAGCCTTTCTGTTCAATATGATGTAGAGCTACATTTGACCGTAGCATCCTAACCCCCAATCTATTTAAAAGTTTAATCTTCATTAATACTTTAGTCTTTTTTCCACCGAATAATTAAAATATTCAAATACAAAAATGCGTCCAGGCTCTCAGGAAGGCGAAATCGCCGAGACGTCAGCCATTGACCAGCAACACCAACAAAGTCAACGACAACGAAGACCTATACCAACCTCGCATCAGCTAAAGAAGATCAGTTTATAAGATTATATTTGGTTACCTTTCTACTCTACGTCTTCGTGTTCTTAAGAGTCGGATTGACCCTTTCCAAGGTCCACGAATGGTCGTCTCCTCATAACATCCGTTCTGCGTAAACGGCCACTTGCGAGGAACTTCTTCATTCAAGCGGTGCTCCTTCTACTGAATTCGACTCGATGAGACAAGGGTCACCAACATTTCGAGGGTCACCCACCATTGGACTATTGACTTGGATCCGTCTGGCTCTGAAGAAGGCGAAGACCTTGGAACGTTGGATTAATAAGTCTTTATGCAAGCCTCATTTTGGCTTGGATATAGAAAAATACCGCGTTTTGATTTTCCGAACATATTTTTCTTGGGCTAATCGCCTTCATAGCATTTGGGCAGATTACAAGGAAACATTACGCTGGGAAAATCAGATTGCTTGATGTCCAAACTAATTTTTATGAACGATAAGGTGTTCATCCACAAAGCTCTTCGGATTTCTACGTAAACGTCAGCCATTGACCAGCAACACCAACAAAGACAACGACAACGAAGACCTATACCAACCTCGCATCAGCTAAAGAAGATCAGTTTATAAGATTATATTTGGTTACCTTTCTACTCTACGTCTTCGTGTTCTTAAGAGTCGGATTGACCCTTTCCAAGGTCCACGAATGGTCGTCTCCTCATAACATCCGTTCTGCGTAAACGGCCACTTGCGAGGAACTTCTTCATTCAAGCGGTGCTCCTTCTACTGAATTCGACTCGATGAGACAAGGGTCACCAACATTTCGAGGGTCACCCACCATTGGACTATTGACTTGGATCCGTCTGGCTCTGAAGAAGGCGAAGACCTTGGAACGTTGGATTAATAAGTCTTTATGCAAGCCTCATTTTGGCTTGGATATAGAAAAATACCGCGTTTTGATTTTCCGAACATATTTTTCTTGGGCTAATCGCCTTCATAGCATTTGGGCAGATTACAAGGAAACATTACGCTGGGAAAATCAGATTGCTTTTATGCAAGCCTCATTTTGGCTTGGATATAGAAAAATACCGCGTTTTGATTTTCCGAACATATTTTTCTTGGGCTAATCGCCTTCATAGCATTTGGGCAGATTACAAGGAAACATTACGCTGGGAAAATCAGATTGCTTGATGTCCAAACTAATTTTTATGAACGATAAGGTGTTCATCCACAAAGCTCTTCGGATTTCTACGTAGGTCTCACTAGCATATCAGAATTTTGCCTTGTTCGTGGATATCACTATATTCGGTTGATCTGATTTATCCATGAATCTCGATGTATCAATTATGGAAGAAGTATGGATTTCTTCCTATCCCCATTGCACTCTTGCTCTGTGAACAGTGTTTTTGACTAATTCAAAAGCTTATTTTTTTCCCTGCAATAACCATTCCAGGATAATCGCAGAGCCTGAATTGCTGCTCTCGAACACACAAGTAGACGTTGATTGAATTCTTCGCACTAAGCAAATTGAACTATAATACCAAGTGGAACTGCAAATGTGGAGCGACGCTTGCCTTCAAGGGTAGAAACAATAACTTCATACTCCCACGTCCGACTTTCTATTAACCTCGGCATTGATGGAATAATTCTTTTTAACTTTAATGAAGCTGAGATATTTGCAAAACTCTGGACAGCAGGTGTCTATGGTGGGGAACGAACGCGCTATTGTCCCTTCCGGGGAGTAACGCGCTCACCACCACACCATGCAGGTCCTTCGTTTCGCCTGTAATTCTTTTTAGTTCTGTTTAGCAAACACGAGGGGTGATTTTATTTCTTTATTTACGTACAAGCTGACATTTCGGCGGATTTCGCCTTCGTCAGAGCCTGGAAAGGTCAAGTTGACTGCAATCTACATGGCCAAACACCTCCATAATCAAACAGAGAAAATGCTAAACCAAAATTTCATTCACATTGAACACAGAGTCTTTCCACACTCACACTTTCTATGAGCCTTCCACTTAATGTGTTATGTGGAGACCAAGCGCGCAGTGTTCACATGGAAACGTAATGTGCCCGTCCCATCAAAATAGCAGTCTTATATACTGCCCAATATCACGCGTGATAATGAGGCATTCCTCCCTGCGGTTCATTTTCGAATTCTTGGAATTAATCCAGATTGCCTCGAGAGTTTTACGCGCTTGTGCTCTCGATTC
>MQTX01000107.1:1148423-1175465 GCA_009735665.1 Angiostrongylus cantonensis
AGGATCCGCACAGTCACTTCAAAATCATCGCCGTTGTGCTTTTGTGTCCTATGCGTACCTAGAGGAGTGTTTTGATGTATTTTAGCTTTCCCATCTAGATGTTCTTTTATGCGGACACAGAGTGGTCTACCCGTTTCCCCGATATATTCCTCGCCGCACGCGTTACATGAGATCAAGTATATTGTACCTGAACTCATGCAATCCCCGTCTCTCCCGTTAGGACAGATTATACAGTTTTCTGAGCTGCACGAACGATCATAGAGACGGTTACGTACTAACTGACGGCGTAGGGTATTGGGCGGGATGTCAACAATCGTTACATAATTTTCAATACCACTTTTTCCTAGGCATTTCTTAATGGCGTAACTTACTGCATTTGATATAAAGGGTAGCTTAAAAGGAATCTTACTTCGAAACATTATTTTCGGAAGCCACCCTGCGCTTTTGTCTAACCCGAGTGGCTTCTACTTCGTAGCCATTGGAATTGGCTATTTTTCGTGACAGGTTCAGCGATTCTTTCCTTTCCTCTTCTCCTGTGCACACATTGTTAGCAGTACGGTACAATTTTTTGAGAAGTGCTTTTATCATGTGTGAAGGATGAGTGGAAAGGTAGCGAGCTAGTATGTTTTTATTACCTGGCTTACGCTACCATTTTGTTATATAGCCATTTTGACTTTGAAGTGACTGAGCGGATCCTGGCGCAGGAATCGAAAACATCAACGCGCAAAACTCTTTAGGCGTTTTGGACAAACTTCAAAAATCCAAAGATAAACCGGAAAGACGAATGCCTCACTATCATATGTGACCTGGCGCCCTATTTCAAAATGATATTTTGACCCAGGTTGTGTCTTGCTAGCAACCTCACGTGAACAACACGTGAGTCAGTCCCATTCGTAAGTTCACGGTGAGTAGCCTTTCTGTTCAATATGATGTAGAGCTACATTTGACCGTAGCATCCTAACCCCCAATCTATTTAAAAGTTTAATCTTCATTAATACTTTAGTCTTTTTTCCACCGAATAATTAAAATATTCAAATACAAAAATGCGTCCAGGCTCTCAGGAAGGCGAAATCGCCGAGACGTCAGCCATTGACCAGCAACACCAACAAAGTCAACGACAACGAAGACCTATACCAACCTCGCATCAGCTAAAGAAGATCAGTTTATAAGATTATATTTGGTTACCTTTCTACTCTACGTCTTCGTGTTCTTAAGAGTCGGATTGACCCTTTCCAAGGTCCACGAATGGTCGTCTCCTCATAACATCCGTTCTGCGTAAACGGCCACTTGCGAGGAACTTCTTCATTCAAGCGGTGCTCCTTCTACTGAATTCGACTCGATGAGACAAGGGTCACCAACATTTCGAGGGTCACCCACCATTGGACTATTGACTTGGATCCGTCTGGCTCTGAAGAAGGCGAAGACCTTGGAACGTTGGATTAATAAGTCTTTATGCAAGCCTCATTTTGGCTTGGATATAGAAAAATACCGCGTTTTGATTTTCCGAACATATTTTTCTTGGGCTAATCGCCTTCATAGCATTTGGGCAGATTACAAGGAAACATTACGCTGGGAAAATCAGATTGCTTGATGTCCAAACTAATTTTTATGAACGATAAGGTGTTCATCCACAAAGCTCTTCGGATTTCTACGTAGGTCTCACTAGCATATCAGAATTTTGCCTTGTTCGTGGATATCACTATATTCGGTTGATCTGATTTATCCATGAATCTCGATGTATCAATTATGGAAGAAGTATGGATTTCTTCCTATCCCCATTGCACTCTTGCTCTGTGAACAGTGTTTTTGACTAATTCAAAAGCTTATTTTTTTCCCTGCAATAACCATTCCAGGATAATCGCAGAGCCTGAATTGCTGCTCTCGAACACACAAGTAGACGTTGATTGAATTCTTCGCACTAAGCAAATTGAACTATAATACCAAGTGGAACTGCAAATGTGGAGCGACGCTTGCCTTCAAGGGTAGAAACAATAACTTCATACTCCCACGTCCGACTTTCTATTAACCTCGGCATTGATGGAATAATTCTTTTTAACTTTAATGAAGCTGAGATATTTGCAAAACTCTGGACAGCAGGTGTCTATGGTGGGGAACGAACGCGCTATTGTCCCTTCCGGGGAGTAACGCGCTCACCACCACACCATGCAGGTCCTTCGTTTCGCCTGTAATTCTTTTTAGTTCTGTTTAGCAAACACGAGGTGTGATTTTACTTCTTTATTTACGTACAAGCTGACGTTTCGGCGGATTTCGCCTTCGTCAGAGCCTGGAAAGGTCAAGTTGACTGCAATCTACATGGCCAAACACCTCCATAATCAAACAGAGAAAATGCTAAACCAAAATTTCATTCACATTGAACACAGAGTCTTTCCACACTCACACTTTCTATGAGCCTTCCACTTAATGTGTTATGTGGAGACCAAGCGCGCAGTGTTCACATGGAAACGTAATGTGCCCGGAGACCAACGCGCAGTGTTCACATGGAAACGTAATGTGCCCGTCCCATCAAAATAGCAGTCTTATATACTGCCCAATATCACGCGTGATAATGAGGCATTCCTCCCTGCGGTTCATTTTCGAATTCTTGGAATTAATCCAGATTGCCTCGAGAGTTTTACGCGCTTGTGCTCTCGATTCCTGTGCGAGGATTGTAACACGTACTTCAAAGTTCTCCCCGCTATATCTCTGCGTTCTATGTGGGCCTAGTGGAGTATTTGGTTGACGTTTGCCGACTAGGTGTTCTTTCATGCAGACAGAAAGTGGTCTACCTGTTTCGCTAATGTATTCATCAGATTAATAAGTCTTTATGCAAACCTCATTTTGGCTTGGATATAGAAAAATACAGCGTTTTGATTTTCCGAACATATTTTTCTTGGGCTAATCGCCTTCAAGTGGTCTACCTGTTTCGCTAATGTATTCATCTCCGTACGCCTTACATGTGACCAGTTAAACTGTTCCCGAACTCATGCAGTCACCGTCTCTACCATTGGAGAAAATTATGCAATTTTGCGTTGCACATAGACGATCGTATAGATGGTTACGAACTAGCAAGCGTCTTAGATTACTCGATGGCATTTCAGTTATCGTCACCGAATTCTCTAGACCGACCCTTCTTAAACAGCGTTTTATAGCTGCACTTAGTTCATTTGAAATAAAGGGTAGGATAAACGGTACCTTATTGCTGCTAGAGTTATCGTTGGTGAGCCTAGGATTTCTCCTACACCTATCCCGTGCTACAGTTTCGTAGCCATTAGAAATGGCTATTTGGCGCGCCAGTTTCGAGGATTCTTCCTTTTGCTCTCTACCTGTGCACACGTTGGTAGCTGTTCGAAACATGTTTCTCACAAGCGCCCATTTCGTGTGAGAGGGGTGAGAGGAGAGGTAATGAACCAGGATGTTTTTACTACTTGGCCTTCGGTACCATTTCGTAACGTAGCCGTTTTCTGATAGTTTTATTTGCACGTTCAGAAATGGAAGCTAGTTTTCTCGTGGTCTCTCTCGAGTGAATTTAATATACTCTGACTGTTCGTTGAGAAACTCGAAGCATTTGTCAATTCTCTCTTGTGTTGAACAAATGATCAAGCGGAAAACTAAGCACCAACTATCAGCTGATCAATCAACTAAACTAACTAGTGACCCAATAACTTCATACATCGATTCATCTTCATAAGTCTTTCTACGAGACATAATCACTTGTAATAGTTTTATTTATCTACTTTATATGTTCTTTCAACACATCTGCTGTGCGGATCTCAGCACTTCCTGTTTTCGATTCATTTCCCTCGGTTTTATTGTTCACTAAGATCTTCGGACATTTCGCATGTTGTTTCCTCTACTATTTGAGGATTTCGCTTTTTTTCATTAGTATAGTGGAGCGCTAATCCAATCGGTTTTTCTTAAGGTACCGGAGATAGGTAGAATAAGGAGTCCTGACGTAGATTAAAGGGAAGCGCTTGGAGGGGTAGAACTAGGGTCTTTGTTTTCTGATTGATGGCATTACTAACCACTGCATTACTACTTCTTCTTTCAATCACCTCTAGGTTTCTAAGAATTATGTCGAATGCATTCCCTCAGAGTATCAAGCATGATTTTAGTCTTGTCACAAATGCCACTTAATACTGGTAGAGCCGAGTCTCCATGGAGTCCTGGATTAGCCGTACTAGGCAAGTAGATATCAGGGAGTGAGTTTACCCCAGAAGCTCTCGCATCACTTTCCTGACCTAAGAAGGTAGAGGCTTTGTCCATCCACATAATGTTCTCTTCTCTTCAATGAGATTTTCTCACCAGCCAGCGTCCGCTTCGGCTAAGATGGAATCTTATGGGTTTGTATAGTGAAAAATCTATTGCTCAAACACCATCGCATATGAAGAGGGATAACGTTCATATGTTTAAAAATTTAATCGACGTTAATAAAACTTTTCGGGCTAACTGTTTTCTCAACACTAATTTGACGACTTTCTGCACTTCAGTGAGGCATAACGCCAGAAACACTATGGTGTAAATAAGCTTCAAAGGCTCCATCCGACATTCATCTTGAGCTGAACTCCCACTTATCATATGGTATAGCTGCAATACGTAGGATTACCACTTTTGCACTACTGTTAAAAACAATCATTCGAAGGGAATCTCCGCTGTTCTGTGTTGAAGTTATGGAAATAGTTGTAAACGCTCACCCCTATATTGATATATGGAACCTCTGCAAAATGTTTCTTTTTCTTTCTTCAATGCTCAACGTTCGCAGAACTTTGAAAAAATGAAAGATTTTCTGTTTTTCGCAACGACAACCTTAGCACGCTGAAGCACTGCTGTTACGTAGCTCAGAAATACCTGCAAATACTTTTAAAAAAATGAAAAGTTGCACCTTCAACTTCTGTTAGTTAAGGAATTTCTCAAGCATTTTATCACCCACTCATAGACTTGATTTGAAGCGCAAGGGAGTTCTTAGTGGATCATCCCTTGTGGACTCGCCATGTATTCGACTCCGTGTGTAACATTGATGATGTGAGTGCGCGCGTATTTGCCTTATACGATAACTTGTCGTAGCCTGCCGATAAAAAAAATAAAAGATCTCGGCGTTGATCATTCCCTGAGGGATGCGCAATGCATTCGACCTCATGAATCATACCTTCAACAGGTGATTGAATGCATATATGAATTTTAGAGTGACTTGCGGTGGCCAACCGATGTATCGAATCAGTGCTGCTATCCTCAGAGAAATTTGTGGCACCAATTTGCCAATCCCGTAGGGATGGAAGGTTTGATGAGCCTGGGGCTGCAGTGCAGTATCGACTCCATGTGTATTGCCAGGTTCTTCCGCCCATTGCGCCACACGCACCCATAGCCCGTTCGTATAACAAAGAAATCTTTCGAATTCTTCTAGTCAACCCTTATACCTATTCATCTTTCTTAAAGGAAAGGAGCGTATGATCAGTTCAGGCAAGAATTTTCGAACCAAAGACCATTTTCTAAACACATCTTCACCTAGTTCACTAGTCGCGCGAGTCAGTTCCACTTGAATTTGTACAAAAACACAAAAAAATTACTTGAAACGCCCTTATAGGTAATCTAGTAAAGTTGAGTAAAAAAGCTACCAATGCAGTTTTAAATCGCCTAAAAATCACAAAAGCAGAAAAAGAGCAAAAAAAATAGTGCAGTTCTGAATTGTCTACGAGCCAAGGATTTCACACTTATTGAAATTTTTGAATGTCATTTGTGAATTTCTTAGTGGTCAAGTGTAAAACAATGGAAAGTAACGACGATGTCCTGAAACGACAAATGGTGTCCATCTCATTGAGATGAAATGGCTCGTCATTCGTTGTACTGTTTCCATGATGTCCTGAAAGTAAACCATTTGAACAGCAGGGTTTTCGCCATCCTTGGCTTTTTTTTAGAAGCCTTGAATAGTGAAAACTCTACTGCTTGGTTGGGGGAAAGAAATGTACGTAGGTTGTAGAACAGCAGAGCAAGCGAGCACCAATTTTGTTTCACTGGTAAGGGCAACACAATGTAAACAAAAGCTAAGAGATTATTATGTTTCTTGTTCGTGTTTGTGAAAGATGGAAAGAAAAAAAAACAAGAGCTTGAGGCAGGTTACGACATTTTAAGGTGCCCCGTTGGAATTGCATAGAATTTTTGATCGGAACTATTAATGTCATCAACGTATTTCGAACCAACAAGGAAAGCTCGGCACTTCGTCGTATTGTTGGCGATGTCCCAGCATGTAGTACACAGCATTCTGATCCCTTTTGAAAAAGGCTACTCAACATCCAAACGTTGAGGTGACAGCGGTGATGAGGAACGACTGGCATACTTGGGGACGCCAGATAGAGGTCTACTACCTCAATGAAATTTGAAACGATGATGCCCTGAATTGAATAACGGTAAGTGTTTGTTTTGGACCCTTCCACTGGTGGCAGCTCATTCATGCGCCTCATGGATGGATGATTAATGATTCCATATAAAACGCACATTTCTCTTCCAATTTACAGCGTCCGCTATCATCTCCGAAAATCATGAAGCGCGAAATACCGTGAGTATTTTCATGGTTAAAAAAAAAGAAACTTAAAGAAAAAAAAAGGAAAAGGTAGGAAAATTGCGTAGATGTTTGCATTTTAGGCCATGATCTTGGAGTTTTTTCACAAAACCCCGGTCATAAATTGAGTGTAAGGAAAAATCTTTTAAATAGCTAAAACATGTGTATTAAAAGGTGGCATTAAAAATAATCATGAGTTTCTAAAACCTCAGCTACTTGTAAATTTGCAGTAAATCCTCCTCGAATGCGTCATTCATTCGAGTGCACTCGTAGCATCGTGATGGCGATTTGATGCATGCTTGAGTCCAATTTACAGCGTCCGCTATCATCTCCGAAAATCATGAAGCGCGAAATACCGTGAGTATTTTCATGGTTAAAAAAAAGGGAAACTTAAAGAAAAAAAAAGGAAAAGGTAGAAAAATTGCGTAGATGTTTGCATTTTAGGCCATGATCTTGGAGTTTTTTCACAAAACCCCGGTCATAAATTGAGTGTAAGGAAAAATCTTTTAAATAGCTAAAACATGTGTATTAAAAGGTGGCATTAAAAATAATCATGAGTTTCTAAAACCTCAGCTACTTGTAAATTTGCAGTAAATCCTCCTCGAATGCGTCATTCATTCGAGTGCACTCGTAGCATCGTGATGGCGAGTAAAGAAAACACAAGTTTGATTAACTCGATAAGACATTGAACATAGGAACCTTCATTACCCATGAGAAGTGCGTAACGAATTAGTATCTTCTTTATCCCTCTAACTAGGCTGGTGACAAATTGAGCCTAAAGAGAACACAAGTTTGATTAACTCGAGAAGACATTGAGCATAGGAACGGAACCTTCATTACCCATGAGAAGTGCGTAACGAATTAGTATCTTCTCATCGGAAGGTTTGCTCAAAACGTTACTATATTTGAAGCAGACTAATAGCGCGTTTGAAACGCTACAGCTGTTTGAAAGAGCAAGAAAAATCACAGGATTGCGGAATGGCCTTAAAAATCCCAATTCCACAACGGCCATTTGTGAAGAACGGAACCTTCATTACCCATGAGAAGTGCGTAACGAATTAGTATCTTCTCATCGGAAGGTTTGCTCAAAACTATATTTGAAGTAGACTAATAGCGCGTTTAAAAGGCTACAGCTGTTTGAAAGAGCAAGAAAAATCACAGGATTGCAGAATGGCCTTAAAAATCCCAATTCCACAACGGCCATTTGTGAAGAAAGGCAGCTGGCGCTTAGAAAGCCTACTTGCTAGTTACTTGTGATGTTTTCTACGGCCTAGATTTCTATTCCGTTATCATAAATGGAACGGAAATTGAGTCTACCCACTGAACATTGGACTGGCATTCACAGAATTTGCGTCTGCCAAAAATTTACTCACAGACTCATGAAGAATGCGGATTACTCCGCTCATGAAGAATGCGGATTAGTCCTTTAAAGAAAAAGAATAAACCATTCACCCGAAGAGTGCTTCTAAAGAAGCATTTCAGCTGCGACATGTGATTCTCACCCATGTGATGGCGCTTTTTTACCAAACGCAAAAGCACGGAAACGGTTAGGTGAACATAAACGTAGGCGTAAATAAATAAATGAGATCCCGTGGGCAAAAATACGAAGCCGATAAGACTCGAATGTGAGCATAAATGGAACGGAAATTGAGTCTACCCACTGAACATTGGACTGGCATTCACAGAATTTGCGTCTGCCAAAAATTTACTCACAGACTCATGAAGAATGCGGATTACTCCTTTCAAGAAAAAGAATAAACGATTCACCCGAAGAATGCTTCTAAAGAAGCATTTCAGCTGTGACGATTCTCACCCATATGATGGCGCTTTTTTACCAAACGCAAAAGCACGGAAACGGTTAAGTGAACATAAACGTAGGCGTAAATAAATAAATAAGATCCCGTGGGCAAAAATACGAAGCCGATAAGACTCGAATGTGAGAAGAGCTACCCGGTGTTTAGCAAATGCTGTTAGCTGAGTAAAAAGTGTCGTTTGCGTCTGTAGACTTTGAGCGTAACAAAGTCAGTCATCCGGATGTGTATGCAAGGCACACTCGCATCATTTATAGGCAAATTAATAACAAAAACTAACGTCTTCTGATAGTTGATGACTTTCATGAAGATCAACAACAATAGCACACTATGTTCAGTTCATGAGCTCACGTGGTGTTGTTTTACAAAATCTGCTTAGTATGAGTCGTAATGAAATTCGTGTACTTTATACTACATTAAATTAGACTGGACTTCAATGCGAAGACCAAATCACAAGAAATAACAGCTGTAAACACTGTAAAAACATGGCTCGAATCACTGCGGCTTTCGTGAAGGAGAAGTCTAAGCGTGGGTGGCCATGTTACGCAAGACCTTTTTGGTGGAAGCAGATAAGCTGCGTCGTTACTACTAAATGGAGTACCTGATTCCGCCGAGAGAAAACACTGTGGTAATGGAAGAAGCAATGTCAGGTGTGCTGTCGTAATAAATAAGACAGTATTCTCTACAAGGCATAAAGTGTTCTTTACGAGCAGCAATAAACAGGTTTTGTTGAGTAGCTCGTGAGAGATGACAGCTGGGTTATTAGTTTTTCATACTGACAGTAAACAAAACCCGGCTTCAAAAACAACCTCACAGTGGTGACTTTTTCGTGAGTAGCTCGTGAGAGATGACAGCCGGGTTATTAGTTTTTCATACTGACAGTAAACAAAACCCGGCTTCAAAAACAACCTCACAGTGGTGACTTTTTCATAATGCACTTCCCTTCACGTCTCACGTTGGTAGAAAATTGCAGAAGATTCCTAATATCGGAAAGATTACCTGTATCACCTGCATCACCTGTAGTCCCGTTGATTGTCGAATGACTAGAGCGGGCACCAGTAAAACCTCCATTTTTCTCTGTCGCGCGCAAGAGTAGCCCAGTGGGTTCTCTTCGCTTTAGGGACTCGTCGAGCACCATATCTATCGGGAAGATAGTCATCGAAATAGCGCGGATCTTGTCCACATGAGAAGTCCAGCAACAAATAATCAGCGGACTCTTTTAATAGTCTGGAACATTGATAGCAACGTCGTACAGTCACATTTCAATGAAATGCTAAGAACTGCTGTGAACAAAATCGTGAGGTTTATAGTGAGTCAAGTGGTGATAACAGATCTAGAAATCCTGATATTTTAAAAGCGCTTTCATGAATGTATATTGAAGCCGATTAAAATAGTGCTAAATTTTTGTCCCAAAAAAAATGCTCACGACAAAGTCCTTTATACTTCGTTTTAGCAAACACGAGGTGTTATTTTATTCCAGGAAAATCTTTATTTTTTTGATAACATCACAATTTTTTCAAGAAATATCACCGGAGTAGAGGAGCTGCTGAATGCGGTCAAGGAAGCGGGATAAAAATAAGAGAATGATAATTGACTGTTTTTCTTCGATAAGAAAGCATGAGATTGATATTAAAGAACTTATTAGCGTGAAATAGCCGGTGTTTCGGCGCTTTCACCTTCGTCAGAGCCTGGAAAGGTCAAACTCACACGCAATCTATTCAGCCAAACACTTTCATAACCTTAAAAGATAAGACTTAACACATAAATTTGCATCCTCATAAAAAGCTGCTTCATTTAAATTAACGGTGGACGTTCAAATGAAGCTGCTTTTTATGCGAATGCAAATTTGTGTGATAAGTTTTATCTGCTAAGGTTATGGAAGTGTTTGGCCGAGTAGGTTGCATGTCTATTTGACCTTTCCAGGCTCTGAGAAGGGAGAAACCGCCGAAGAGTGAGCTATTGTACGGTAATAAAAACTCTCTAGAGTTTTCGGCGTTGATCAGTTCTTGAGGGATGGGCCATGCATTCGACTTCATTAAGTATTATTGGAGGTGATTGAATGCATATCTGGTCTTTACAATGACTCTCCGTGGTCTACCGATGAATCGAGCCAATGCGGCTACCTTCACAGACGAGTCTGGAACCAATTTGTCGACACCGGCGAGATGGAAAGCTTGGCGAAACACGGGAGCGGAGATCAATTCCACGTATGTGTCGCGGTGGCGCCTCCAACCACTGCGTCGTACGCGCCCTGTGCTTTTTTGTACTGTAAAAAATTCTATAATATCAACCTCGTGTTTATTAATCGAAGAAAACAATAAATTATCAATCGATGCAGAGGTTAATAGACAATCGGTCTTGGGAATTGCTATCTAAAGATGGGATTGCGCATAAATCGGAAGAAAGCGGCAGTTCATGGAATACCCATAGTGGAAAGGCGAACAAGTCGAATTAGGCGGTTCTCCGATTATAGGGACCATTTTATGCTGCTTGCACTTTCAGTGTTTGTAGAGAGCAAATTAAGAGAGAATTAGACAGAAAGCGGAGAGCAGCCGTATTTGGGCCTTCTTAAGAAGCCATCGACCACTAACGTGGCTAGAAATCTACACTCACCTTTTCGATTAAGCAGTCCTCTCAGTGGTCCTCCGTAAGGCAACTGGGATATTGGATGACACTCCTTCCACCTCAAAAAATCTGCCCACACCCACGGAAAGCTCGAAGAATCTTTTCTATTAGTGCACACAGTATCCTGCTCGCAATTCGTAGGTCAGGTCTTCGGAAGCTATCTCACCTTCGAGATCTTGCAGAATAGGCATCGATAACCTGGCTTACTCCAATCATCTGTATCCGTAGATTGAAACGATTCTAAGACCTCGAAGTGTGAGGCCACGACGTAACCGTGATCGAAGCTGACCAACAGTGGTAATGGCTCGAGAAAGAAACGAGTGGCAATGTGCAGAGACCTGTGCTACTTGTGAAGCCGTTTCATTGAAGAAAAAATTGTCCAACTAAATGAGTGCTTATTAATATGGTAAGTTTTGAGTTAAGAGACATGGAGTGCAGTGATTAGGGATCCCATTCTATGCACGTTAAATGGTGATTTCGTTAGCACACTCAGGAAAATGCAAGTCCTCTATTGCTTCGGTGTTGACAAACATCAGCCTCTCCAATTGAAGACGGTATATCAAAATTTTTTACGACAACATTATAGAAGGAAATTAACTGTGAGTGCACTTATACCAGACTCGCCAATTGGACCCTCTTATTCTGCAGCAGTATTATCACTTTTCCAATGCACAGTTCCATACTATACAACAGCTGAAAAACTTACATGGTCGTGTTTTGGTATAGTGGAAGCGAAGAGTTCATGTTTTATTTACTGCCTACTATTTTTAATGGCAGGTTATAATGCGAAATATAACTACTACGATGTGAGATATTTGCAAAACTCTGGATCGCATGTGTCTATGGTGGGAAACGAACGTGCTATTGTCCTTTCCGGGGGCAAAGATGAAAAATGCTTTTGTACAATGGAATTAAACTTGCAACGTGACCGATGATGAAGCGACAAAGACAAGCAACAGATAAGACAAAAGAACATTTCATTCGTAAAAGTGGATGTCATCTAAGCTAGCAGATTAAGTAGTAGACGCTGCAGAATGTGCTATCGAGAATGTAATGCTAGGCATCTCCTAGGAGATTTTATTAAGAATTGGCTGTTCTTCTCGTGCAGCGACAACTACACATCAGTTTTCTCAACCACCTGTCTTCACTGAAGCAGTAGGTTTCATTAAATATCTACAACATTAATCAGAAGACAAATAAGAACAGCAGCAAATGCCCAGATAGACAGATAATGGAGACCATGAAATCAATGAGGTGAGGATTCTGACGCGTAATATCGGTAGCTAAGGCAATGTCATTCATCAGCCCATTCATTACCCTTTACACTAACTCATTTAAGATCCTCTTACCTTACTTAGACCTGTGTTGCTAAGCACATGCTTCGAACGCACTTCTTTATATGTGAATGAGAAGTGAGGCAGTCAACTAGGATATTTGTATTACTTGGCTTTTGCCAACACTTTCTGGTGCAGCCACTCTTGAAAAGGTGCATTTGACGGCTAAGGAATGGGACCCATTTTTCGGTTTTTCCGGTAAACTTATTGCGCCCCACTGTTTATTCAGCAATTCAATGCATTTGTCCATTGCCTCATATGTAGAGCATATGATTAAACCATTATCTTTGTATCGACCATGGAGTGAAAGTCAACGATCGAGAAATGGAGTTTTACTTCGGACATGAAATGATGGCAAGGCCTGGCTCCAATCATTGACCTATTGCCAGGCTTCTGATCTGTGAGTAATACCGCCCGCACCATCTAAGCATTGAACAGCTAAAATGCTCTTGATACTCGAGTTGCCCAGCGTCACAATCTCGATAGCACGTTCTAAACCGTCATGAGGTGTTGGATCGACATGTTATCCGTACCTATTACCTATTCTTGTTCCTTTGTTTTGTACTCAGAGCGCTTGATTTCTTCTATGGCATCCTGCTCTAAGTGAGCTTTCAAATTGTGCACTGCTTTGATAGAGACAGACGGTTGGTGGGAAATCGACTTCGTTGATTCTTTGGTGAAAATTAAACCACTACCACCAATTTGGCTTGGTTAACCCTTTCCTAGTCCTCGTTGCCTTAGTGTAAATAAGTGAATGATTGGTATATTATTCGTAGAATGCCAGCAGATATCGATGTGAACTCTAAAATTAACTGTAGGAGTTAAAAGAGCCAAACGGTAAGCGCTTGAAAGAAGCTGTTTACCACGCAAAAAAATTTATGTATTCCTCTTCCTTTTGCTTCTCTTATGAAAGTATTTGACTGAGTGGAATGCGTTTCAATTTGATCTTTCCAGACTTTAAGGAAAGGGAAACACGTGGGCCATTATTGAATAAATCTTGTTACTAACAAAACGTGGCTACCCAAGAATAAAGCGCTAACTTATTGAGCCATGCCGAGGTTAATAGAAAATCGATCCTGGGAATGGTGAATCGTACAACACGGATTTTACTAGTTCATCGAATTTTTTCCGCAAAGTTACGGATTCAAGAGCGCACAGAAATACGGCTAACGAACATGAAACAGGCCACAGTAGGGAAAATAATGTGCAAGAAAATTCAAGGGCAACCGTGCTAGGAGGCATGACTCTTCCTAATGGTGCGCGCTCGTTATTAGAATTGGGACCGCGTTTCTCACCATCTGAACCCATTTCTAAGGTAACTATGCGTAGGGTCACATGTGGCTTACATGAACTTCAAGATAGACTCCGCAAAAAAGCTAGGAATGAGGCGCTAATTAGCTCCATGGACGGACGAAGGGATAGAATAACGTGGTTAATAACCCTAATACTTACCCAGTTGTTAAAGTACATTCCAGCCCATCTAACGAACACCGAAATGTTCCTGGATGGTCTTCCGAAATTCATAAAACGAAAGCGACTACACGATGTATGCGGACTGCCAGATGACAGCCACCGAGTATCTGGACATTGAATTGCAACGCACCTGTCTACGAAGGGAACAAAACCAGATGTTCGCCAAGTGGAAGAGGTGCGAGAAGAAGGGAAACAATTATGCTCAGTATAAGGAGGACCGCCTCTGGATTAGAATAGTGGGTGGGTCAGTGTTGTTTTGCAATTCTATTAGGCCTAATGCTAAAGTAACTTTGCAAAGAAAATTCGAAGACCTTTTGAGTAAATCGCATAACACGGCTCCAAAAACATACAGAAACACCGCCAATGAAGGTCAAACGAGTCACAGTAGGATAAATAATGTGCAAGAAAATTCAAGACTAACCGTGTTTGGAGGCTTGACTCTCCCTGATGATGTGCGTTCGTTATTAGAATCGGGACCGAGTTTCTCACCATTTGAACCCGCTTCTAAGGTAACGTTGCGTTGGGTCGCATGTGGCAACTTCAAGATAGACTCCGCAAAAAGCTAGGAATGAGGCGCTAATTAGCTCCATGGACGGACGAACGGATAGAATAACGTGGTTAATAACCCTAATACTTACCCAGTTGTTAAAGTACATTCCAGCCCATCTAACGAACACCGAAATGTTCCTGGATGGTCTACGTAACGCGCAACCCAACAACTCGTACGTGATGGAGTCCTTCGACGTCACCGCCCTCTATACAAACGTGTAGAATGACTCAGCTATGCAAGCCATTCGTGATCTCCTTATACAACATAAAGGAGCAATAAACATGTACGGCTTCTCTATTCAGCAGCTGATGACACTCTTAAAGGAGTGCCTAAACTGCTCAATCTTCAGATGGTCCGGGAGATATTACGCACAAATGAGAGGGTTGGCAATGGCAACGACTGGCACCAAGCCTTGCCATTGCATTGCATACACCGCGCCTATAGCCCGCCAAACCTTCCATCCCTCCGGGATCGGCAAATTGGTACCAAACTTGTCTGGGAGGAAAGCAGCAGTAGGTCACCGCGAGTAATTGTAAAGGCCAAATATGTATTCAATCACCTCCAACGATACTTAATGAAGTCGAATGCATGGCGCATCCCTCAGAAATTGATCAACGCCGAGAACCTTATCCTTGTCCTTATCCTCAGCTATTAAGTTGTAACATATGAAATAATCGATTTTATTGTTTTAAGTTTGTTGTAATTCTTTTAAACGTGAAATCAAACACGTGAGTAATTGTTCGTGGGCTTGCTGAAGAGCTTGGCGTAAGCGCAGAAACAATTTTCACTCAATTGAATCGCATAGGAAAGACAAAAACTCGACAACTAGGTTTCTTACGAATTAGACGATAATCGAAAAATTGCTGTTTTGAAGTGTCGCCAGCTCTTATTTCGCGTAACAAAAAGACCACATCGAAGGCGAAGCCGCCACATCGAGACGAATAACAAGCGTGGACCATCGACTCGGATCATCGGCTCTGATGAAGACGAAGACGTCGAAACGTTAGCCGATAATAAATATTATTATCAACCGCATGTAAGGTCATCAAGGAAAAAATACAAAAAAGAGCCTTTTCTTAATCGAATTGGGATGTGCGACGATAAGTGGATTCTGAACGACAACCGGCGACGTTCAGCTCAATGGTTGGTTTGCGATCGGGCTCCGCAACGCGTTTTCCAAAGTCGAAATTGCATCAAAATAGGTTATGGTGACTGTTTGGTGGCCTGCAGTTGGGCTGATTCATAACAGCTCTTTGAATCACGGCGGAACGATAGCGACAGATTGCAACAAATCAATGAAATGCATTGTAAACTTCAACAACAACGAGCGGAATTAGTCAATAGAAAAGTAGCGATCCTTCTCCATGAGAACGTCCGGCTTCACGTCGCACAACCAGCGCTGCAGAAGTTGGACGAGTTGAGATATGAAACTTTGCTATATTCATCACACGGCTCGCCTACCGGCTCTCACTTCTTCAGGCACGTTGACAACTTTCTGCGAGAAATGCTCCGCCAACAATGACTCAAAAAAATGCATTGAACGAATTCACCGCTTCCAGAACTCTAGAACTCTATGGAACTCTGTCACCTATATCACCTGTAGTAAACTGACATTCCATTGTCGACAAACCGTCTAGCAAACTGCACTCACTAAAAGTGCTAAGAGCTGAATTCGAAACATAAGAGAAACTGATCAAAAGCACAAAGTGAATCATCTTTTGGAAAGTCATTTAACGCCGTCGAAAGCGAGAACATCTGAATAACATGTTCTTACAACAGCTGCTACTACGTGAGAAGTTCGTAAAGAATGTTTCTAAGCCGACCTTCCTTCAACGTCGTTATGACTAAGCAATACGTGTTCAGATTACTGAACTTACGCGAGCTCGTGGGGAGCGCATGTGGCGCTGGGATCGACGGTGCATTGCAACACACACGTGGAATCGATCCCCGCGCCCATGGCCCATCAAGCCTTCCATCCCTCCGGGGTCAGCAAATTGGTACCAGTCTTGTCTGGGAGGATGGCAGGACTGGTTCGATACATCGGCAAGCCACCGCGAGTCATTGTAAAGGCCAGATATGCATTCAATCACCTCCAACGATACTTAATGAAGTCGAATGCATAGCACATCTCTCAGGGATTGATTAAGGCCGAGAGCTTCATTCTTTATCCTTTTACACGAGCTCGTGTAGGCATTCGTAAGCATTTGGGAGCAACTCGTGTAAGCTCAACGATTTAAATATTAATTTGTGAAGAATGATCGGAGATGCCCTACAAAAGATTACGACGACAAGAAAATACAGTACATTTGGAACGAAAGAACAAGAAGTTATCAAAGAGTGTATAGCGAGACCAGAAGTAATAGTTGTTAGTGGAGCAAAGCAGTACAGTACCCCTCGATCGACAGCGCGCTCTGCGCAGTGGGAGATTCCCTAACATGTCGGGGAGGGTAAAGCAAAATAGTGGGTGCTGTATGGGCAGATACGGCAGTGAAATTTTTATTAAAACGTGAGAAAAAGGCGTCGAAGTCATGAGGAGAACAGTTTTGCTATTATTGTACTTGAAAGCACGCCCAAGTAGTTAAAACGGATAGGCATGTTGGTTATGCAACAAACATGGATTGAGTCCTTTTTTTATTTCTTATAACCCTTCTTCACGTTTACTGCGCGGATCCCAGCACTTCTCACATTCCCTGTGTTTCCTCGCATCCATTGTCCACAAAAAACTTTCAGCTTTTACGTGTGGCCTGCCTTGCTGCTTGAAAATTTTCATTTCATCTTGAACGTCGTAGAATGCTGGTCAAGCAATTCTCGCTGGAGTCCTAAGATAGCTCGGCTAGAGCGCTCCAAATTGGACTGCAGAAGGCGATTTTTCTCCCAAACAAGTCCGGTACCAATTTCCCGACCCCGGAGATATGAGAGGCTTGGTTGGCACGGAGCGGAATCGCGATCTACCCCCGTATCTCAGAACTAATCTTTGATATGGGGTGATGCAATCATCAACCGTATGCGACTCTGAGCGACTGCTCGTCCTCGGTGGAAGGCAGGCAAAGGACAGTGCGTTTTTCGGGAAGCCAGTGGTCGTGTAATTATCGTTAATATTTTCATCCTTCTGTTTGTGCTGCTGAAGCGTTTAATAGAAAGTCGATCCAGGGATTGAACATTTGCTTACGAAAATTAGAATTCTTTAAAATTTTGTCGCTGTGGCAACCTAACAAAAATTAACAGAATGATGGCCGTGTATCCACATAATGGAGACACCATAGTCTTACACTGCAAAGTCGGTGGCGCAGATTCGCCAAATCTTGACAAGGCGTACATTAATTCACAAACTGAAGAGTTGATCATGGAGACCAGTCAATGTTATGCTCATCAAGGAAGCTCAATCGATGATTGGCTGATTTATCATAAACATGTCACTTGAGTGTTTCCAGCTTCAAAATACCGATTCACTAAAATCAAAGACCCATGAAGGAGCCTAACTGAAGCCCTCTGGAATCACCATAATACAGCTGTGGCAGCAACTTCAATGGAGAAGACGGAAATTGCATTGCTGCCATAATATAAACTGTCGATAAACCCAAATTTCAGCAGCATAGAACCAGAACATCTTCCTTTATTGTTTATCCCTATTCATTTACACTACTGAATATGGATTGTTCGTTAAAAGAGCACTACTAGTAGTATTAGGACTCATTCCTCCACTTAAGGTATTTAGTGCGAAAAACGTTAACAAGTCAAATGAACGGAAAGTTAATCACGTTACGTGAGAGCTCATCAGAGAAGCAAATTAAACAAGCTCGCCCACAATTGAGTTATTCAGTTAAAAGATTTACACTGCTAATCAATAGAAAGACTAGAAAGCTCATCGAAAAGAAACATGAGATTAGAACCTTTCCTTTAGGAGTTGCTTCTAGAAGAAAGCCTGATTATAACTCATAAAAGACGAAGAACGAACGCAATGCTCCACAGAACAAGGCTCCCCCTTCGAGGAATGGATCCCACTACGAGTTTCCAAACTGAGGAAACAAAAGCTACGCTAAGGAGAAGATAGCTGAATATGATAAAGAAAACTTGCAACAATGATAAGGGCGAAACAAAGAGGTATTCCATTTGAAGATTTGTTTGAACAATTGACGATGCTGCACTAGGTATCGACGTTGAAAGAGGATGTAGCCGAAACAAAGAAAATTTGCCGAGAAGAAAGCATAAACCATGCGGTTGAAGAGCTTAATCCGAAAGGGAGTGTGAAACTTGGAATTGCTAAAAGCGAAAGGCAAGATTTTTAACGGGCTGTGAGCTTTGTTCCCTGAAACCCATTCGCTGCTGCAGAAGTCACATGGAAGGAGAATAGGACGCAACGAATTAGGTAGTGAACTCAAATAGAAACCTCAAGAGATCATTCTATGTTTTTCTTCAATAAGCAGACATGAGGCTGTTATTATAGAACTCATTAGGATACAAAAGCAGACGTTTCGGCGGTTTCGCCTTCTTCAGAGCCGTTTATTTCTCGTAAATATCTAAGTTAGTTGGTGGATGGCAGCCCCACAGAGCACTACATGGGCGAGGACTTCCCTATGCTTTTTTTCTTATTCTCTACAATATCACATGTGTCCTATATTAACGATTTACTCATAACTATCTTAAATCTATCCGTTCATAATGTATAAGTTTTCATGCCGCTTCCACATGCAGTTTCGATAAAAGCTGCTAGCTAATATACTGCCTCATTTGATGTACTTCTCCACAGGTATCGTGTCATGACCTGTGTCAGCACTCTCTGACTCCCTCTGTGAAGCCCCACGTTATTCCATCTCATTCACATGACCCTTTGATAATTCTTTGCTCAGACTTTCGGATAACCTTTACCCACGAGCAATTCCTTTACTGTACTGTCTGATTGAGTTCTATGTTGACGAATAGAAACCTCAAGAGATCATTTTATGTTTTTCTTCAATAAGCAGATATGAGGCTGTTATTATAGAACTCATTAGGATACAAGAGCAGACGTTTCGGCGGTTTCGCCTTCTTCAGAGCCGTTTATTTGTTGTAATTATCTAAGCGGGCGCGTGTGGCGCAGTGGTTGGAGGCGCCACTGCGACACGCACGTGGAATCGATTTCTGCGCCCATGGCCCACCAAGCCTTCCATCCCTTCGGGGTCGAAAAATTGGTACCAGACTCGTCTGGGAGGGTAGCAGCACTGGCTCGATACATCGGCAGGCCACCGCGAGACATTGTAAAGGCCAGATATGCATTCAATCACCTCCAACGATACTTAATGGAGTCGAATGCATGGCACATCCCTCAGGGATTGATCAACGCCGAGAGCTTTATCCTTTACCCTTTTAAGTATCTAAGTTAGTTGGTGGATAGCAGCCGTGGAGTAATGCATGGGCGAGGACAGTCCGAATTATCAATCAATCCCGAAGTTAACAGAAAGTGTTGGAAACTATTACTCAAGAGACTATTTCAAAACTAAACAAGGAGGATTCAAGACAGCACTACAATTTATAGGCACGGCTTATGGATGATAGATAGTTGAAGTTCTTTGGTAGCCTACAGGTGTTCAGTGTCATGTTGCCGAGATCAGACACATTAGCATTCTTCCGACTGCAAGTGAAGTCGCCCAGGGTTGTAAAGGATGTTTTTGTTCTCACAGAGGTCATTCTTCATTTCAACAACATGATCCATTTTCATAACCTCGAAAACGTTTGCTGGTTGGAAACGCCAAGAGGTGCACATGTGTTCATTTGCTCGACCCTGAGAAGAATGAGGAAAGTAAAGAGATTCACACAATATGTGAAATCGAGTAACAAGCGATAAAGGTCTGGGGAACCCAAATCGGCAGCGAACTGATTATAACTGCAGCCTCAGCTTAACTGGGTTCGCTGCCGATTTGGGCTCCCTAGATCAATCCTAATGACGGATGATTGCTGATGGCAAAAGATCGATAGAACGAGCTGAGAGACAGGCGAAACGAAGGAACCGCATGGTGTGGTGGTGAACGCGTTACTCCCTGGAAAGGACAATAGCGCGTTCGTTCCCCACCGCAAACACCTGCGGTCCGGAGTTTTGAACATATCTCAGCATCAACAAAGTTATATTATTACATATATTCCACTATCCTCACAACGGTTTAGAGCCTCATGGTGGCTGGGAGGTGTTTCTGTGTGTCGGGCTGCGATGTAGAGCGGGAGGATTCATTCCCCTGGCAGGGTCTCCCTGTTAACAAGGCTCATCGAAGTATCGCGAGAGTACAAAAGACCGTTCTGTCTCACTTTCATCGACTTAGAGAAGCCCTTGGTAGTCAAGGAGTCCCTACTCAGTGCATAAAGATTCTTCGTGAGCTGTACAAAAATTTCACAACCAAGATTTCACCATTCTACAACGATATTAACGTTGACGTCAAAAGAGGAGTTAGGCAAGGCGATACAATCTCGCCAAAATTATTTACAGCCACCCTCCAGAACGTCATGCGAACATTGGAATGGGATAATATGGGAGTGAAAATCGACGGTCGGTAGATACATCACCTTCGCTTTGCTGATGATATCGTACTTATAACACCAGACATTAGCCAAGCGGAACGTATGCTTGCGGACTTTGATAAAGCTTTGAATCACGGCGGAACGATAGCGACAGATTGCAACAAATCAATGAAATGCATTGTAAACTTCAACAACAACGAGCGGAATTAGTCAATAGAAAAGTAGCGATCCTTCTCCATGAGAACGTCCGGCTTCACGTCGCACAACCAGCGCTGCAGAAGTTGGACGAGTTGAGATATGAAACTTTGCTATATTCATCACACGGCTCGCCTACCGGCTCTCACTTCTTCAGGCACGTTGACAACTTTCTGCGAGAAATGCTCCGCCAACAATGACTCAAAAAAATGCATTGAACGAATTCACCGCTTCCAGAACTCTAGAACTCTATGGAACTCTGTCACCTATATCACCTGTAGTAAACTGACATTCCATTGTCGACAAACCGTCTAGCAAACTGCACTCACTAAAAGTGCTAAGAGCTGAATTCGAAACATAAGAGAAACTGATCAAAAGCACAAAGTGAATCATCTTTTGGAAAGTCATTTAACGCCGTCGAAAGCGAGAACATCTGAATAACATGTTCTTACAACAGCTGCTACTACGTGAGAAGTTCGTAAAGAATGTTTCTAAGCCGACCTTCCTTCAACGTCGTTATGACTAAGCAATACGTGTTCAGATTACTGAACTTACGCGAGCTCGTGGGGAGCGCATGTGGCGCTGGGATCGACGGTGCATTGCAACACACACGTGGAATCGATCCCCGCGCCCATGGCCCATCAAGCCTTCCATCCCTCCGGGGTCAGCAAATTGGTACCAGTCTTGTCTGGGAGGATGGCAGCACTGGTTCGATACATCGGCAAGCCACCGCGAGTCATTGTAAAGGCCAGATATGCATTCAATCACCTCCAACGATACTTAATGAAGTCGAATGCATAGCACATCTCTCAGGGATTGATTAAGGCCGAGAGCTTCATTCTTTATCCTTTTACACGAGCTCGTGTAGGCATTCGTAAGCATTTGGGAGCAACTCGTGTAAGCTCAACGACTTAAATATTAATTTGTGAAGAATGATCAGAGATGCCCTACAAAAGATTACGACGACAAGAAAATACAGTACATTTGGAACGAAAGAACAAGAAGTTATCAAAGAGTGTATAGCGAGACCAGAAGTAATAGTTGTTAGTGGAGCAAAGCAGTACAGTACCCCTCGATCGACAGCGCGCTCTGCGCAGTGGGAGATTCCCTAACATGTCGGGGAGGGTAAAGCAAAATAGTGGGTGCTGTATGGGCAGATACGGCAGTGAAATTTTTATTAAAACGTGAGAAAAAGGCGTCGAAGTCATGAGGAGAACAGTTTTGCTATTATTGTACTTGAAAGCACGCCCAAGTAGTTAAAACGGATAGGCATGTTGGTTATGCAACAAACATGGATTGAGTCCTTTTTTTATTTCTTATAACCCTTCTTCACGTTTACTGCGCGGATCCCAGCACTTCTCACATTCCCTGTGTTTCCTCGCATCCATTGTCCACAAAAAACTTTCAGCTTTTACGTGTGGCCTGCCTTGCTGCTTGAAAATTTTCATTTCATCTTGAACGTCGTAGAATGCTGGTCAAGCAATTCTCGCTGGAGTCCTAAGATAGCTCGGCTAGAGCGCTCCAAATTGGACTGCAGAAGGCGATTTTTCTCCCAAACAAGTCCGGTACCAATTTCCCGACCCCGGAGATATGAGAGGCTTGGTTGGCACGGAGCGGAATCGCGATCTACCCCCGTATCTCAGAACTAATCTTTGATATGGGGTGATGCAATCATCAACCGTATGCGACTCTGAGCGACTGCTCGTCCTCGGTGGAAGGCAGGCAAAGGACAGTGCGTTTTTCGGGAAGCCAGTGGTCGTGTAATTATCGTTAATATTTTCATCCTTCTGTTTGTGCTGCTGAAGCGTTTAATAGAAAGTCGATCCAGGGATTGAACATTTGCTTACGAAAATTAGAATTCTTTAAAATTTTGTCGCTGTGGCAACCTAACAAAAATTAACAGAATGATGGCCGTGTATCCACATAATGGAGACACCATAGTCTTACACTGCAAAGTCGGTGGCGCAGATTCGCCAAATCTTGACAAGGCGTACATTAATTCACAAACTGAAGAGTTGATCATGGAGACCAGTCAATGTTATGCTCATCAAGGAAGCTCAATCGATGATTGGCTGATTTATCATAAACATGTCACTTGAGTGTTTCCAGCTTCAAAATACCGATTCACTAAAATCAAAGACCCATGAAGGAGCCTAACTGAAGCCCTCTGGAATCACCATAATACAGCTGTGGCAGCAACTTCAATGGAGAAGACGGAAATTGCATTGCTGCCATAATATAAACTGTCGATAAACCCAAATTTCAGCAGCATAGAACCAGAACATCTTCCTTTATTGTTTATCCCTATTCATTTACACTACTGAATATGGATTGTTCGTTAAAAGAGCACTACTAGTAGTATTAGGACTCATTCCTCCACTTAAGGTATTTAGTGCGAAAAACGTTAACAAGTCAAATGAACGGAAAGTTAATCACGTTACGTGAGAGCTCATCAGAGAAGCAAATTAAACAAGCTCGCCCACAATTGAGTTATTCAGTTAAAAGATTTACACTGCTAATCAATAGAAAGACTAGAAAGCTCATCGAAAAGAAACATGAGATTAGAACCTTTCCTTTAGGAGTTGCTTCTAGAAGAAAGCCTGATTATAACTCATAAAAGACGAAGAACGAACGCAATGCTCCACAGAACAAGGCTCCCCCTTCGAGGAATGGATCCCACTACGAGTTTCCAAACTGAGGAAACAAAAGCTACGCTAAGGAGAAGATAGCTGAATATGATAAAGAAAACTTGCAACAATGATAAGGGCGAAACAAAGAGGTATTCCATTTGAAGATTTGTTTGAACAATTGACGATGCTGCACTAGGTATCGACGTTGAAAGAGGATGTAGCCGAAACAAAGAAAATTTGCCGAGAAGAAAGCATAAACCATGCGGTTGAAGAGCTTAATCCGAAAGGGAGTGTGAAACTTGGAATTGCTAAAAGCGAAAGGCAAGATTTTTAACGGGCTGTGAGCTTTGTTCCCTGAAACCCATTCGCTGCTGCAGAAGTCACATGGAAGGAGAATAGGACGCAACGAATTAGGTAGTGAACTCAAATAGAAACCTCAAGAGATCATTTTATGTTTTTCTTCAATAAGCAGATATGAGGCTGTTATTATAGAACTCATTAGGATACAAGAGCAGACGTTTCGGCGGTTTCGCCTTCTTCAGAGCCGTTTATTTGTTGTAATTATCTAAGCGGGCGCGTGTGGCGCAGTGGTTGGAGGCGCCACTGCGACACGCACGTGGAATCGATTTCTGCGCCCATGGCCCACCAAGCCTTCCATCCCTTCGGGGTCGAAAAATTGGTACCAGACTCGTCTGGGAGGGTAGCAGCACTGGCTCGATACATCGGCAGGCCACCGCGAGACATTGTAAAGGCCAGATATGCATTCAATCACCTCCAACGATACTTAATGGAGTCGAATGCATGGCACATCCCTCAGGGATTGATCAACGCCGAGAGCTTTATCCTTTACCCTTTTAAGTATCTAAGTTAGTTGGTGGATAGCAGCCGTGGAGTAATGCATGGGCGAGGACAGTCCGAATTATCAATCAATCCCGAAGTTAACAGAAAGTGTTGGAAACTATTACTCAAGAGACTATTTCAAAACTAAACAAGGAGGATTCAAGACAGCACTACAATTTATAGGCACGGCTTATGGATGATAGATAGTTGAAGTTCTTTGGTAGCCTACAGGTGTTCAGTGTCATGTTGCCGAGATCAGACACATTAGCATTCTTCCGACTGCAAGTGAAGTCGCCCAGGGTTGTAAAGGATGTTTTTGTTCTCACAGAGGTCATTCTTCATTTCAACAACATGATCCATTTTCATAACCTCGAAAACGTTTGCTGGTTGGAAACGCCAAGAGGTGCACATGTGTTCATTTGCTCGACCCTGAGAAGAATGAGGAAAGTAAAGAGATTCACACAATATGTGAAATCGAGTAACAAGCGATAAAGGTCTGGGGAACCCAAATCGGCAGCGAACTGATTATAACTGCAGCCTCAGCTTAACTGGGTTCGCTGCCGATTTGGGCTCCCTAGATCAATCCTAATGACGGATGATTGCTGATGGCAAAAGATCGATAGAACGAGCTGAGAGACAGGCGAAACGAAGGAACCGCATGGTGTGGTGGTGAACGCGTTACTCCCTGGAAAGGACAATAGCGCGTTCGTTCCCCACCGCAAACACCTGCGGTCCGGAGTTTTGAACATATCTCAGCATCAACAAAGTTATATTATTACATATATTCCACTATCCTCACAACGGTTTAGAGCCTCATGGTGGCTGGGACGTGTTTCTGTGTGTCGGGCTGCGATGTAGAGCGGGAGGATTCATTCCCCTGGCAGGGTCTCCCTGTTAACAAGGCTCATCGAAGTATCGCGAGAGTACAAAAGACCGCTCTGTCTCACTTTCATCGACTTAGAGAAGCCCTTGGTAGTTAAGGAGTCCCTACTCAGTGCATAAAGATTCTTCGTGAGCTGTACAAAAATTTCACAACCAAGATTTCACCATTCTACAACGATATTAACGTTGACGTCAAAAGAGGCCAAGCTGAGAAGGAGCCCGGCTTTTCCATCAGGAATGCTAGCTAAGAGTAAATCAATACCAGGATCCACCAACGCCCTGGTATCAATATCTTATGGTGGCAGATCTTTTCTGATTCACAAGGACAGCGACTGCCTGTGGTTATGAAGACCTGGGGCGACTTTGCCCAGGCAGACCTCAGGATTCCAGGGAAGCACAATGGCTTATCCAGCAAATCTCCAAAAAAATGGAGATTATGCTAGGATTACGCTCAAGAAGCGAAAACGGGCAGTTCAAGTATCAAGTAACAAGTAAGCTTTGCAAAGCATTATGAAAAGAAAGTGAGATTATGAAAGTGTGTTATTGTATGAAAGTAACAGCTATGAACCCGCTATAACTCTTTCCGGATGTTAACACGTTCACCACCAACCACTCCATGCGGGTCCTTCATATTCCCTATCTCTCAGCTAGTTCTATCGATTAGTGCGATCAGCATCAACCCGCCAGCGGGATTGATGTGGGGAGCCCAAATCGGCAATGAACCCAGTTAAGCTGAGGCTGTTGTCGATATCACAATGTTAACTTTTCTATTTACTGCACATTACAATTTTTCACCGCAGGGGTATTATGTGTGATACAACCACAATGATGTTGAGATATATGCAAACTCTGGACCACAGATGTCTGCGGTGCGAAACGAAAGCGCTATTACTCTTTTCTCAGCTGAGAGACAGGCGAGACGACAGACCTGCATGGTGTGGTGGTGAACGCATTATCCCCTGAAAGGGTATAGCACGTTCGTTCCTCACCGCAGACACCTAGCTACTCTACTGCAGATATATAGATGACTGTTTTGTCATTTTGTCTACTCAGGAAAAGATGGACAAATGCTTTGAATTATTGAATGAGCACTCCGAGTACGTTAAATTCGCCCGGGAGAAACCGAAGGAGACCTGGGTACACAAGCATAGCGGAGACGGTTTTGAAGTAAAAGTCAATATCCTCACACTGGAGACTTAGACACCAACGAGCAAACTTTTTGAGGCTTTTTGGATAAATGCCAAAAACCGCAAAATGAATAGTGGGGAATGCCCAGAGGTCATAGACGACCAGGCCCCGTATCTTTGGATCAATTTCTGATGTGGGGTGGCGCAGTCATCGACCATATGCGACTATAATCAGCTGTTCTTACCTTCCTCATTGGTAGTCATGTAAAAAAGCGACAAGTTTTTCGAGAAGCTGTTGATCATGTAATTGCCGTAGAGTTTTTCGTCTATTTGTAAGTGTTATTGAAGTGTTTGACCTAATAAATTGAAGCAAACACTTCACTTTTATTTTTGCTCAAGTAGCTCAAGGAGTCCGCAATAGCCGTTACCACCGACGACATTTATATTAGTTCTAATAACTGTAAGCTTGTTGGCGCTAAACGACTTTTTTTTTGTTTTGCACTTTCGCTCAATTGATCCGTTTTCCATTTCAAGTGCGG
>MQTX01000107.1:1176201-1187656 GCA_009735665.1 Angiostrongylus cantonensis
TTGATGGTTCTGTAATATAGGTAGTTACCCTTTGACGTTTGAAATGCTGTGAATTGAGAGTCAAGAAATAGGAATTGTAGTTCTATGGTACTACAATTGACCTGTAGGCTACGACTGCCAAGTGAACCAACGACTTAGATTTGTCGTGAAGGTTTTGAAGGCTGACTTGCTCCTTTGAATGCAGCGCCACACGATGTTGAACTGTTAGCTTGGACGAATTGTATCTGCTCGTTCTTCGCTACGCGGGTTTTGCGATCGTTTTCTTCACAGCGTAAATCTCAAACTTGGGTAATTAAACCGTTTTTTATAAATATAATGATAACGAAAGAATATACTAAAACAGTATAAGTGGCGCCATGATAACAGGATTGTTAGATAAGCATAAGACAATGAGTAAGAAGTCACGTTGAGGTATGAGAGTAGTCACGTTGAGCTATGAGATTTGTATTGGCTGTTGGGTTATTATGAGAAAGAGGTTTCGTATAAAATACAATTTGACGTGGATAGGTGAAGAGTATATGGTAGTGCGGGCACCAATGGGACCAGATGGTTGTTAGCGCGAATGGCATCTTCAGCCACATAACATCTTCGTTCATCTCTTGTCATAGAATTGTTCTGCCTTACTTCATTATAGGCAACCTCGTAGACAGTCACTGACCTTCCCTATAGTATACATACTTTTCATAACATTGTATCAGATGGAGAGTGGTAGGAACACCGACGTGTGAGCCTCGCCAGCAGACTGCGGTCGTTTTATACTGCCTCGGTGGGTGGGCAGATAGGTACTGTTGCTGACCCTCGCGCCGTCCTCGTACGTTACAATCGTGGTGGCAAAGGCATATCCTTTATTCTTGACAGCCTCAATCTATGGGCAGTTGTTGTTTACCGCCAGTGACCGCTCTTGTGGTGTGAATATATGCCTGTCCAAGCTGAAATAATATGCACAACGGCAACATTCACAGTACCATGCGACCAAGACGGAAAAATTTCAAAACTTCGCTTCAGCTTCACTAATGCTGGTGTCCAAGAAACATGCATAGTAGCATGCGGAACCACAACGACCAGTTTCGAAATAGGCGGCGTTTTAAAATTTACAAATAATGCTAATACAATGTTCAACAAATGGCTGTATGGAACAGCCAATAACGAGGAGGAAATACAATGGCCAGACTTTTGGCACATCGCAGACGTACTATTGCAGCGGCATAAAGCGTTAATAATTGCATTATTATGCCTGTTATTTCTGATAGGGCTCACCTACGGATGTATCTCAATGTACGGAGCAAGGATCGTTTCGTGTATATTCAGATTGATAGCCCAATTAATAGTATTCCCTTTCTGGCTACTGTTTCAAGTACTCAGTGGCGGCCGCAGGATATTCGCCCACGACAAAGCAATGAGATTTATCGTCAGTGTTTCGTTCTTGCAGAACACTTTAATACCAATTTGCCAACTCTGAAACGATAGAAGGCTTATTTGGTCTTGATGAAAAAATAAAAAAAGGATAAAGCTCTCGACATTGATCAATCCCTGAAAGATGGGCCATGCATTCGACTTCATTAAGTATCGTTGGAGGTGATTGAATGCATATCTGGCCTTTTCAATGCTGCGGTGGCTTACCGATGCATCGAGCCAGTGCTGCTATCCTCCCATATAAGTCTGGTAGCAATTTGCCGACCCCAGATGGATGGAAGGCTTGGTAGGTCATGAGTGCGGAGATCGATTCCACCTGTGTGTCGCAGTGGCGCCTCCAACCATTCAGATTGATAGCCCAATTAATAGTATTCCCTTTCTGGTTACTATTTCAAGTACTCAGTTGCGGCCGCAGGACATTCGTCCACGACAAAGCAACGAAATACCTATGACGAATTCGAGCACCGTAATGCACTCAACACTATCTATATTCGTAAAATGTGTCTGTACCACGGAAAAATAACAACAACAAAGGCCAAGGCAAAACTAACAAAGCCGGGCAGAAGTGTCGACAAGTCGACCAATAAACATTATCCAGTAGAAGATAATATCCTCTATAATTACTTTATTCTACATGTCTCTTGATAGTTTACTTTATTCTACATGTTTTTTGAGTTCAGAGTCCTGCTTGTTCTGGTTAAGATGGAAGTGAATTGTTCCGGCCAGCAGGAACGGTGATGTAATTAATCCAAAGGTTACACGGGTGAATCGAAAGGTTTTAATGTTGCCTGGCGAGGGCGGTGCTTTGTGATCATGTAACCACAGGCAACGTGTAACGTCATCATCTTCATCAAGTCGGACTTGTAAGAACGCTTTCTCGACGTCTGAAGTGATCACGATTGGTCCGATTCTGAACCGGAGGAGAACTCCGAACAGTTCAGGAAGAATTACTGGCCCACGATGCACGACGTCGTTTAGTGATGGGCACCCTTTGTAGTGCGCTGATGCGTCATAAACTATTCTGAGTTTAGTGGTAGAATGCTTGCGTGCCATGCGGGCGATCCGGGTTCGATTCCCGGCCAATGCACCAAAGAATTTTTTGGTGTAGTGACGGCTGCGATGGATGCACCTGCGTTGTAGTGACCGTTGAGCCGTTCACTACTTAGTGGCGTTTCAGTGGTGAGAATAGTAGCTTGTAGCGAATATTAGATAGTGTAGAGACTATCGGCTATTTGTTGTTTCCTCGCCTCTCGAAACTGTTCTCTTTGTTACACGCGGATGTGTTTTTGGAATGCATGGCAGTTGTAAGCAGTCCGAATATGTATTCCATGGAATTCCAGGCACTTTTGGCAGTTTTCGTCTGATTTGTCTTGTATGGCTATTTTTGCCATCAACTCCGCGTTGTTTGAGACAAATTCACGAAGATTCATTTTGACGTCACTAGTATACATACTTATCATCATGACATTGTATCTATAAGAGTTGAGCAACATTTTTGTGGTTTTGTTGTATGTTAACACTTCACTGGCTTAAGAATTGTTTTTTTCTTCACACTCCCACTTCACCACACATTGCAGATCTCAACGGTTAGGCTGTTCATAAATATAAGCAGTGCTAGTCATTGCTGCGCATTACACTCATTACCCTCCTAAATATTAATGCGTTAAACCTATTTTGTTCCTATATGTATTTCCAGTCACACGAGTCTCAATTGTACTGGACTACGCACTTTGTGGAAAGAGAAGTACGACTGGGACAATGCTTTACCAGAATCCTACAAAGAACAGTGGTACAGTACATGCACAGATATGCAAGGATTCTCGAAATCTCTACCACGATGTCTTGGTACAAAGAATTCTGACTATACTCTAGCAACCCTTGCCGACGCCAGTTCTGAAGCTATCGCCACTTGCGTTTATCTACGCTCAGAAGACTCAACCGACCTGATTGCGATTGCTTTTATTGGAGCTCAGGCTGTTTATTCTATCGCATTTACTTAATTCCTACGTCTGCACGAATTTACCAAATATTCCACTGCTTTCGTTGGAGTGAAATTGCGAACGTCGAAATTACACATTTCGACGCCATTGAAGGAAACACACAATCCCACATGCTGCACATGCGATCAAACGTACCAGCTACATGGAACTCCTTCACATACACCTTGAGTTCTATAACCGTGCCACCTATTCCAGCACTAAGCGTACCATTCATCTCGGATGGAAACCAAACTGCGATATGGCACGCACGCGTAACACCACCTCTACAATGTAGCAAGCAGAGTACAGCCAAAAACCTCAAATGCAAAGTAGAAGAAGAGTGCACTTGTTATCCAGCAGAAGACCAGGCTAACTGCAACTGCAGAGAGGTAAGCATTTCCTCATCCTTCAATGACATGAGGTATAAATTACCTCTCATTCTCCCATCGCTAACATTCCATCAGACAAAGCATGGATGCATTCAAGCAACTATCCCAAGCATGACTACGGCCGAAGTCATCCTGAATATTCAAGCTGATGTAAAGACAGACGTCATTGTAGACAGTACAACATGTAAAATTGATAATGCTCACATACAAAATTGTTATAAATGATTGTTTGATGGTTCTGTAATATAGGTAGTTACCCTTTGACGTTTGAAATGCTGTGAATTGAGAGTCAAGAAATAGAAATTGTAGTTCTATGGTACTACAATTGACCTGTAGGCTACGATTGCCAAGTGAACCAACGACTTAGATTTGTCGTGAGGGTTTAGGAGGCTGACTTGCTCCTTTGAATGCAGCGCCACACGGTGTTGAACTGTTAGCTTGAACGAATTGTATCTGCTCGTTCTTCACCACGCGGGTCTTGTGATCGTTGTCAGGGGAAGTCAGTGACTGTCTACAAGGGTGCCTATAATCAAGTAAGGCAGAACAATTCTATGACAAGAGATGAACGAAGGTGTTATGTGGCGGGAGCGGAGATGGCGAGTGGCAGGAACACCGACGTGTGAGCCTCACCAGCAGACAGCGGTCACTTTATACTGCCTCGGGGGGTGGGCAGATGGGTACTGTTGTTGACCCTCGCGTTGCCCTCGTACATTATAATCGAGGTGGCAAAGGCATATCCTTTATTCTTGACAGCCTCAATCTATGGGCAGTTGTTTTTTACCGCCAGTGACCGCTTTTGTGGTGTGAATATATGCCAGTTATCGTTGAGTAACCCCATTATCGTTGCTGTCGTTGTTGCAGCCTTTGGGTCACAACTGGATAGACGTCAATCACTGTCAAAAGACATGTAGAATTAATTAAACTATCAGGAGACGTGTAGAATAAGGTAATTACAGAAGATATTATCTTCTACTGGATAATGTTCATTGGTCGACTTGTCGACCATACAGTTTATTAGGCTAAACACTTCAATAACACTTACAGGAAGACGAAAAACTCCATGGCAATTACATGATCAACAGCTCGAAAAATTCACCGCTTTTTTTACATGACTTCCAATGAGGAAGGTTAGAACAGGTTTAGCAGTCGCATATGGTTGATGACTGCGCCACCCCACATCAGAAATTGATCCGAAGATACGGGGCCTGGTCGCGTGTGACCTCTGGGCATTCCTCCCTACTAATCATCGCGTGATTTTTGGCATTTATCAAAAAAGCCTCAAGGAGTTTGCGCGTTGGTGTCTCAGCCTCCTGTGCGAGGATATTGACTTCAACTTCAAAATCGTTTCCGCTCGTGATTGCATGAGTTCAGGTACGATACACCTGACCTTTTGCAAGGATTGCGGAGATGAATATATTGGCGAAATGGGCAGACCCTTGTGTATCCATATAAAAGAACACCTAGATGGCAAACGAAAAGTAAGACAAAGTACTCCACTAGGAACGCATAGGATACAAAAGCATAGCGGAGACGATTTTGAAGTAAAAGTCAATATCCTCGCACAGGAGGCTGAGACACCAACGCGCAAAGTCCTTGAGGCTTTTTTGATAAATGCCAAAAAACCACGCAATGAATAGCAGGAAGGAATGCCCAGAGGTTACATGCGACCTGGCCCCGTATCTATATATCAATTTCTGATGTGGGCTGGCGCAGTCATCAACCATATGCGACTATAATCAGCTGTTCTAACCTTCCTCATAGGAAGTCATGTAAAAAAGCGGTGAGTTTTTCGAGAAGCTGTTGATCATGTTATTGCCATAGAGTTTTTCGCCTTTTTGTAAGTGTTACTGAAGTGTTTGGCACAATAAATTATATATCAGTATACCCTTCCAGACTCTGAAGAAGGCGATACTGTCGAAACGTCAGCTACTGTTGTATTGTACTGTGTGTTTTTTCTATGGAAGTAAATGTATGCTGTATAACAGCCTCGCGATTGCTGAACAAGAAAGCAACGAATTCATACACCAATGCCGAGGTTAATAGAAAGTTGATTCTTGGGACTGACATTGGTCATCATATTATAAATGAGACATAATAATGACAAAATTAGGAAATAACTTGCCAGAAAATGCTTTAAATAGTGAGCTGGCATTTAAATTGTTGCGCTTACACAAGGTTGACAACGGATTTATTTCGACTAACGTTTCGACGTCTTCGTCTTCATCAGAGCCGATGATCCGTGTCGGTGGTCTACAGTTGTTCGCTTTCTCGAGGTGGCGTCTCCGTAGTCGCACCGAGACGGATATTCTGCAGTGGAACACCGCACGAATGAATCCTGCACACCCTGCAGCGCTCTTTTGTACAGGGCGGTTGTTGCTGATATGGCAACCAGTTGATAATAGTTCGTTTTTCAACGGATAATCCACCCTCTAGCAATTGACATTATGCTGGCTTTAGTTTAAGCATAGAGCAAATAGCGAAAGTTGTTTGGCTTTAAGTAGTGTTTAAATCGGCGTTGAACTGTGAAAACTGAGCGAACAAAGACAGACACACAAAGGCAAGACGGGATAGGGAAAAATGCTGAAATAATTTGACTATGGGAAAGAGATGTGAGGTGTTAACTCAAATGATTTAACCAGTTTCATTGTGTATTTGTTTTTCCAAGCCTTGGAGAATGTAATGGGTAATGATGGCGCGCGACACAACCATGCTTCGTGTTTCGGTCGCCTACCGGATCAAAACATTCCGTAACTCTGAGGACGAGAAATTGATTCCAAAATCTGGCCTGGAGTATGGATTTTGCAAACATCTCAGCATCATTGTTGTTGACTCCAAAGTTATTAGCGAGGATTTAGTATACCGGCACCACGCCATTGTATGAGCGAAATATGCATTCAAATAGCACCTTGAAAATGATAAAGTTCAGAGTTTTAACTTATTATTTACTGTCTACTCTTTTTTATGGCAGGGTATATATTGCGAAATATAACTTCAGTGTTGCTGAGATATTTGCAAAACTCCGGAGGGTAGGTGTGTGCGGTGGGAAACGATGGCAAAAGATCGATAAAACTAGCTGAGAGACAAGCGAAACGAAGGATTTGCATGGTGTGGTGGTGAACGCGTTACTCCCCGAAGAGGACAATAGCGCGTTCGTTCCCCAACGCAGACACCTATGGTCCGGAGTTTTACAAATATCTCAACATCATTGAAGTTATATTTCGCAATATATACACTGCCATAAAAAAGAGTAGGCGGTAAATAAAAAGTTAAAACTCTGAACTTCATTATTTTCCTCCTAAGAGATTCAGCAGATAAATTCGATTTTATTGGGCCAGTTAGTGTTGCCAGTCATTTCTCATGATTTCGAAGAGCACGTGTAAATTTGCTACGTATATTTATATTGAGCAAATCGTTAAAGGTAAAGCCAACGAATTAGGCGGACCGGAAGGGAAGCATTTTGTCGATTTTCGTCCATCAGAGCTACGTGGACTGTGCTTGAACTCTCCGACATAAACATTGGGTAACTTTGTTTCTCTGGTCTTTAAACGTACTTAACACTGAACTTTTAGATGGAAAAAATTTCGTCGTATTGGTATCTGCTGATTGGTATTTTATCGATACAATGTTTCGTAATCCTTTGGTATAGAATAGAACTTGTAAGTGACAAGAAACGAAGAGTCGAGAAATACGTTGGACTTCATTTAAATTACGGTCGACTTGGAAATCAGGTGAGGGATTCCTTTTTTGGCGCCGTAAACAGTGAATAGAAATGATTAAGAAACTATCGTGTTACCTTAAAGAATGTTCAGAAATGAATGGGCATTTTAAAATATTTATCGTTTTAATATATTTCTACCAATAAAATGTTTTTTGCACCTTACAATTTATATATTATTAGGAAACCAAGGGGCGCGTGTGACGCAGCGGTCGGAGGCGCCACTCTGACAAACGTAGAATCGATCTCCGCGCCAATGGCCCACCAAGTCCTCTATCCCCTCTGGGTCGGCAAATTGGTGCCAGACTTGTCTGGGAGGAAAGTAGCACTGGTTCGATACATCGGTAGGCCACCGCGAGTCATTGTAAAGGCCAGATATGCATTCAATCACCTCCAAGCGATGCTTAATGAAGCCGAATGCATCCCTCTGGGATTGATCAACGCCGAGAGCTTTTGTCCTTTATTAGGAAGCCAATTTTATGCATTTTTAACCACGCCTTTTTTTAACCTTTTTAATATTATGTCGAAAGTTAATTTTTTTTGCTAATTTTGAACTTTGCAATTTTAGATGCCAAAATCAATTTTTTTAAATGAGTTTAAACTTGGTCGTAGTGCAGCAGAGACGGCTCGAAACATTAATGAAGTTTGGGGTGAAGGCAGTACTGGTGAATCAACAGTGCGAAGATGGTTTCCGAAATTCCGACCTAATGATTTCCACCCCGAAGACAAGAAAGGCCGCGGACGTGCCAGTGAACTTGAGGACATGGAATTGAAGGCATTAGTGGAAGTAAACACGCGAAAAACTGTTCGAGAGCTTACAGAACAAATTGAAGTATGCAAAGAAACAATTCCAACTCGCTTCAATCGCATAGGAAAGACAGAATGACACGACAACTAGGTTTCGCGCGATTTAAACGATAATCGAAAAAATTGCTGTTTTGAAGTGTCATCTGCTCCTATTCTACATAACAAAAAAGACCCTTTTCTTAATTGAATTGGAATGTGCGACGATAAGTGGATTCTGAACGACAGCCGGCGACGTTCAGCTCAATGGTTGGTTTGCGATCGGGCTCCGCAACGCGTTTTCCAAAGTCGAAATTGCATCAAAATAGGTTATGGTGACTGTTTGGTGGCCTGCAGTTGGGCTGATTCATAACAGCTCTTTGAATCACGGCGGAACGATAGCGACAGATTGCAACAAATCAATGAAATGCATTGTAAACTTCAACAACAACGAGCGGAATTAGTCAATAGAAAAGTAGCGATCCTTCTCCATGAGAACGTCCGGCTTCACGTCGCACAACCAGCGCTGCAGAAGTTGGACGAGTTGAGATATGAAACTTTGCCTCATCCGCTATATTCATCACACGGCTCGCCTACCGGCTCTCACCTCGTCAGGCACGTTGACAACTTTCTGCGAGAAATGCTCCGCCAACAATGACTCAAAAAAATGCATTGAACGAATTCACCGCTTCCAGAACTCTAGAACTCTATGCAACTCTGTCACCTTTATCACCTGTAGTACCGTTGCTCGTCGAGTGACTCGAGCGGGTTCCAGTAAGTCTTCCATTTTTTCCTGTTGAGCATCATATTTTTCTTCTAGACTCTTCGTAGAAAACTCTGAATATCGGGTCGGTGGTCTTCCTGCAGTACGTTTGACATCCTGAGTAATCCAGTCACTAACGGCTATTGTCCATCGGTTGTCGTTCATACGCATTGCGTGTCCGGCCCATCTTATCCAGGGAGCTTCCATTAGCCCTGAGATCTTAGCAGCCTTTCCGTGCTCGCCCTACACAACGCTGCGAAATTGGGGGCTCTTTCGCGTTCAGGGGAATGAGGCCCTTTTTTTTTACTGTGTTTAGCATTTTGATACCCACATATAGCTTGGTGGGCTCTGAACGTGGGGGATGGTTATACTCACGGATAGATTGCTAGGCTTTCCCAGAGCGGACGTAGAGCTTATTTGTTGGAGGCGACTCCTAACCGCCTCCCATATACTTCCCTGTCACTTGATTGCAGGCTTTTGGCCGAACTTACTCGTAGAATACAATCCGCATAAAGCGAGAACGCACCCACACACGCATGCATGAATACGCCTAGAAAATACAGAAATTATGTGCCAAATCGGCGCAGCAGAAACAGGGAGTCCATCCCCTGGATCCACCTGCGTCTCAGGGAAGCAAAGGTCGCTTTTGGTCCGCGACTAACTCACTCACTATCCGCCACCTGGAGACGCGCTACGTAGCTTTGCGATTAACCGGCTCGAGATCTCTCATAAGAGGGACATCCGTGGTCTATATTGGGATAAGTAAACTTTATTCTTGTTGGCAAAGAGGTCTGATTTAAATAAGCTTTATTTTAATTAATAAAGCTTTGCTTGAAGCAAGCTGTAATATTTTAAATAATGCAGGTTGAAACGCTCATTTATTGCTGAACGGCCTAGTAGCGTGAAATCTGCTTGGGAAAAAGAACGTTGAAATATCCTCATGGGTGTTACTTTTCCTTATTTTGGAAATGTCTGTCTCTGGAAAAATTTTGCAAATATTTAAGCATTTCGTTGGATCCATTTTGAATTGTCTGTCCATTCATGAAGTGATATTTTGTTCGACAAGACGAAAATCTCCTCTGTTTGTTGTTTTTAAGTGCAGTAAAAGTACACTAAACCGTAATTTTTCTGACCGTCGAACTTTTAAGGAGGACTTTCAAAGACAGATTGTACAGTTTGTATTCAAGACAAATAATTGACCTTGATTCACCTGGATTCAGGATCCTTATCAAATGAATCAGAGTTCCTCTCCATCAACGCATTCGTAACCATGCGTAATAATTTGCATTCATGGAAAACGAGAAAAACTGAGCTCATTTCTACGTCACTACCGTCGAAAACAAAACGTCCTTGCCAGTATATCAATGCTTGTCAACTAATCTGCTGTGTTTGTAGACAGTTGATTCAAACCGGTACCAGCGGTCTCAATTTCTACCTGTAGCGAGCAGAAGTAGCTCGCGCTGGAACGTAAGACAATATAAAATAAAAACGGTGTCTTCTCTTTTTAAGTTCTCCGTCTAAGGGCTTCTCTCCATAAAGCTATGAATGTTTGAAGTTGGCTGCGATCGTACTATTCCATTCTAGTCTATTACTTCAAGAGTATCCAGAAACTAATACTTCTTTATCTCTTTCGAAAGCTCTGTCGTTGCAACACAACTAAAAGAGTGTTGGATAAGTGGATTCACACTTCTCACAGTCGATTTCACATCTTTCCAGAGTACAACTGAAAAGCCGGACGGATTCCAATTTACGACGATATTAAAGATTAGGTTCTTCAATTCTGGTACAAAATTTGAAAGGTCAAGTTAAGTGCAATCTAATTGGCCAAATACCTCCATAACCAAACAGAGAAAATGCTAAACCAAAATTTCGTTCACATTGAACAGAGTCTAAGAGTCACACTAAACTGTGCGGAGACGAATACGTTGGCGAAACGGGTAGGCCACTCTGCATCTGTATAAAAGAATACATAGTCGGTAAACCATGGATCTCCCTCATATGAGGGATCTCGAGCCGGTTAGTCACGAGGCTACGTGGCGCATTCCCAGGTGCGGATAGGGTGTTAATCGCGGACCAAAAGCGACCTTTGCTTCCCTGAGGCGCAGGTGGATCCAGGGGATGGACTCTCTGTTTCTGCTGCGCCGATTTGGCACATACTTTCTGTATTTGCTAGGCGTATTCATGCATGCGTGTGTGGGTGCGTTCTTGCTTTATGCGGATTGTATTCTACGAGTCAATTCGGCCAAAAGCCTGCAACTAAGTGACAGGGAAGTACATGGGAGGCGGTTAGGAGTCGCCTCCAACAAATAAGCTCCATGTGCACTCTGGGAGAGCCTGGCAAGCCACCCGTGAGTATAACCAGCCCCCACGTTCAGAGCCCAGCAAGCTATACGTGGGTATCAAATATGCTAAA